>JAYESA010000004.1:209462409-209912560 GCA_036927795.1 Iris macrosiphon
ATATTGATTGTGTGAGATAGTTAGCTAGATAGTAGACCTAGATAGCGTTCTACCGCCAATGCTGCGGCGTAGGCTGGACGTACCCACGACTCATGCCCGATTTTCTGGGTGCGGGTCGTGACACATTTTTGGTGGCAGCCCCATGCAGGTCTCGATTCACAATTAGTACGATATCATAGTAGTACAACGATTTAGTTGTACTACTGCAAGCCTGCCCTAGGATATAGGATCTAGGATGAGAGTGTACTCAATCACGACTAGGAACAATTCTAATCTAATTATTCTAAAATTGTATATAATAAATACCCATCAATTGTATATAATAAATACCCATCACGAAGCATAACATAAAGCCCTAAATATCATATATCATTTACAACCATCAATTACATATAATAAATAACTAAACCCTAAAATCTCAATGCATTCAAATACCCTAAACTCAATATAGCATACATAAGCCTTAAACTAAATCTAAATCATTCACATCCCCAGACTCAAAGCATTCAACACAACCCTAAAATCAACTAAATTTATATGAACGATATATCGGCACACAAGGAGTTGGGAGAGAGAGGCTACCTCGGCGGCGGTGATGATCCTGCCGGTGTTGGCTCTGGTGTACGTCGACTGCGGGTGGGGTTGCTCGTAGTGGTGCTCACGGTAGAGCTGGCCAGTGGTGGCGGTGGCTGCATGCCGGAGGCGGGTCGTGGGGGTATTAAAGGAGGTTGATGGTGATGATGCTGTTGATGAAGGTGATGGTGGGAGGAGTTCAAGCGGGTGGCAGTAGTGGTGGTGGGGGTATAGAGTGGTGGTGCTGGTGGTGTGAAGTGGTGGTACTGGTGGTGTGAAGTGGTGGTGGAGTGGTCGGGTGAGGCGGTCACGGTGGTGCTGTGACTGGAGGAGGAGCGGGGTCGTGGTCGACTGGAGGTGATGGTGGTGGAGGCAGCGGGCTCGTGGTCGACTAGCTGCTAGTTCTGGATGGAGGAGGTGGTCGAGGCAGTCACGGTGGTAGTGGGTGGTGGCTGGAGGTGGTTGAGGGAGCCGACAGTGGTAGCTCGCCAGAGAAGGGGCCGGGGTTGTGAAGGGATCGAATGGAGAAGGAGATATGGAGAGGAATAAGAAGAAAGGAAGAAGAAAGGAGGAAAATTATTTCCTACGGTTAGGAGAAGGAGGGAGAAGAGAGAAATGGGGGGGAAGGTTTCCCTAGGTGTTGGGATTAGGGCCGGCTTGGGGGAAGTGAGGGGTGATGGTGATGTTTTATAGGGAGGTGTGATGGGTGTGTGTGGTGAGGATGAGGGTTTAATCATTGGATGGCTAGGATTTAACATGGAGGATTTTTTATACAAGGGAGAGGGGTGTTGACTAGTCAAAGAATGGAGGGCTTCTCAATTTGGTTTGAACCAATGGGGTGATGCCACCTAGTGCAACTTTTGCAAATTAGTCCTCTAAATTTGGGTATTTGCACAGACACATGAAATGATGAGAAATTTGTGGAGGAATTGGTGTTTGGTATTTTGTAGGGTAAGGGAGTGTTGTGTGTTTTGCATGGGCTAAATTCATGGGGCATTGGGTTAAGTTGGGGTTAAAAATGGGATTAGTCAAAGTTGGTATCCCCAATTTAATTAGAATAAATTATTATGTGCTCTTAAATTAAATGGGGGCACATGGGGTCTCAATTTGGAGTGACACAAATGTCATGAAGGGTGTAGGCTTGGTGTCAGTCTTTAACCTTTTAATTGGTCCACCTCAACGGGTTGAGTTGGTGTCTCAAAATTTATGGCAATGACACAGGTGCGCTACACGGGATTAAATAATGGATTTTGGATACGGAAAGTTGTGCAATTAAATTAGAGCACAAGGGATTATGATTTTGAGTGACGGAAAAGTCCAGCACCTAAATTGGTGTGTCAAGTCTAGAATGCAATAACTTGTTAGAAATTATGGGCTAATATTGGGCTCCGAATATTGCAACAATGGTAGGGTGCACCACGGGTTTAATTAAAAAATCAGACATCTGCAACCTTAAATCTAAACCTCAAATACCTGATGTTAAACCAAAATTTTCTAACCCATAATCCGTCTATCTATAAAAATAAATGAGGGGGTTTACATCCTTCCCAACTTAGAAAAATTTTGTCCCCAAAATTAAAAGTAAAGCACGATAATAGCTACGAGAATTTAAAGCAAATTAGTAATCAAATACGGTACGTAAATTCGTACCTTAGTTCTCAAATAAATACGGGAAACGCTATCGAATGGAATCCTCGCACTCCCAGGTAGACTCGCCTTGCGAATGATACTTCCATGCAACTCTGACCAGTCGAATAGTCTGACCTCTCAAAGTCTTCTCACTGTGATCGAGAATCTCCACTGGCTACTCTACGTAAGATAAACTGGGCCCGACTGTAATCTCCGAATGATCAAGCACATGGCTAGGGTCTGCTACGTATCTCCTCAATTGTGATACGTGAAATACGTCATGCATTCCTTCTAATAATGGAGGCAATGCAAGACGATAAGCCACTTCGCCAACTCGTTCCAAGATGTCAAAAGGTCCGATGTACCTCGGACTCAGCTTGCCTCTGCCTCCGAATCTAATAGTACCATGAGTAGGCGATATCTTCAAAAATACATGGTCACCTTCCTTGAACTCCAAAGGTCTACGGTGTGCATCTGCCCAATGCTTCTGTCTGTCCTGTGCTGTACGCAGGTGGCTCTGAATCTGCTTGACTTTCTCCACTGTCTGTGTCACCAACTCTGGACCAAGTATCTGACGCTCTTCCATGTCACTCCAATATATCGGTGACCTACACTTCCTGCCGTATAGTGCCTCATAAGGTGTCATCTGTATGCTATCCTGGTAGCTGTTATTGTAGGAGAATTCTACCAAGTGTAAATAGTCCTCCCAAGATCCTCCAAAGTCGATCATGCAACATATCCTTTAGTATCTGTATCATGCCCTCTGACTGGCCATCAGTCTGTGGATGATATGCAGTGCTGAACTTGAGACGAGTTCCTAGACTCTCCTGTATACTCCGCCAAAAATATGACGTGAACCTAGAGTCACGATCCGATACAATGCTGACAGGCACTCCATGTAGTCGTACTATTTACCTCATATACATGTCAGCTAATATCTCCGTGGACTGCCCAACTCTGAAGGACAAGAAATATGCAGACTTGGTGAGTCTGTCTACGACAACCCAAACTGCATCCTTTCCGCTAGGGCTCTGCGGGAATCCTGTGACGAAGTCCATGGTAATGTGTTCCCACTTTCACTCGGGGATAGAAAGCGGCTGCAATATACAGTCCTCTGATGTTCAACCTTGACTTGCTGACAGACCAAACATCTCGCCACGAATCTTGCAATCTCTCTCTTCATCCTATGCCATCAGTAATGTTGTCTCAGATCTCGGTACATCTTCGTACCCCCGGGATGAATAGAATAAATCGAGCTATGAGCCTCGGTCATCAACTCCTGGCGTAGCTTGCCAATCGGAACGTATAGGCAATCTCCATACCTCAATGTTCCGTCTTCATGAATCTTGAGTCCCGTCTGCATGCCGGCCTCTGTCCTCTCTCGCAGCTATCGGAATCTCGCATCTGTAGGCAGGGCTGCCCTGATCCTCTCAACCAGTGTAGACTGAACCTCGAGACTGGCCATCTGTCCATCCATGCATGGCAATACAATATCTATCCCAAGATCCTGAAGATCCTCTAGAAATTGCCGCCGAGTCATCAAAAAGTAGGCCATGGGCTTCCTGCTTAAGGCATCTGCTACTACATTCACCTTGCCAGGGTGGTACTGTAACTCTATATCATAATCTATCATCAACTCTAGCCATCGCCTCTGTCTCATATTGAGCTCCTTCTGTGTGTAGACATACTTTAGACTTTTGTGATCTATGTAAATCTCTACACGCTCACCATAAAGGTAGTGCCACCAAAGCTTTAGTGCAAATATCACTGCAACTAGCTCTAGATCGTGCGTCAGATAGTTCTTTTCATGAACTCTCAGCTGTCTCGATGCGTAGGCTATCACTTTGCCGTGTTGCATCAGTACACATCATAATCCGCTCCCAGACGCATCATTGTACACTACAAATCCTCTTGATCCTGAAGGAAGTATCAAAATCGGTGTTGATGTCAGATGCTTCTTCAACTCATCGAAAGTCGTCTGATACTCGTCGGTCCAGATAAACTCCTCGCCTTTACGCATCAGTCACGTCATAGGCGCAGCGATCCTCGAGAAATTTTTTACGAACCTCCGATAATATCCGGCAAGTCCGAGGAAACTCCTAACCTCTGTAACTGATGTAGGGGTAGGCCACATCTCTACTGCAGCTATCTTCTCTGGGTCAACTGATAGTCCATCTCCGGTGATTATGTGTCCCAGGAATGGTACTCTATCCAAGAAGAACTCACATTTGCTGAGCTTGGTGTGCAGCCTCTCCTGCCTCAGTGTCTCCAACACAATCCTGAGATATCTTTCGTGCTCCTCCTGGCTCTTGGAATATACCAAGATGTCATCGATAAATACCACCATGAACTTATCTAAGTACTGGTGGAAAACATTATTCATCAGACTCATAAATACTGCTGGCGCGTTGGTTAAACCAAACGGCATGACTAAAAACTCATAGTGCCCATACTTCGTCCGAAAAGCCGTCTTCGGAATGTCCTCTCTCCGTACCTTGATCTGATGATAGTCGGATCTGAGATCGATCTTCATGAATACACATGCACCACTAAGCTGATCAAATAAATTATCGATGTGCGGCAGTGGATACTTGTTCTTTATCATTACAGTATTTAACGCCCTGTAATCGATACATAAGCGTACCGTCCCGTCCTTCTTTTGCACAAATAAAATGGGTGCTCCCCATGGAGATACACTAGCCCGTATGAAACCCTTATCTAAGAGATCATCTACTTGGACTTTCAACTCAACCAACTCCTTCGGTGCTAGTCTGTAGACGGGGGAAGTAACTGGCTCAGCTCCGGGAGTCAACTCTATAGTGAACTCTATCTCTCTGTCAGGTGGCAGGCCTGGGAGGTCCTCTGGAAATACATCCTCAAACTTTGATATGAAGTAAGGGTACATCGGTTCACCTTCTACAATGTGTGTCGCTAGGGTAGGTTGGACACCATGCTCTCGGGCTCCCCGAAGAAACTCAAACTCAGGGTGACCTGGGGGTCTAAATATGACACAACCACGATGGCAATCTAGCGTTGCGTGGTATTGGCTCAACCAATCCATGCCTAGGACAATGTCATAGTTCGGCATGGAGAAAACCAGAAATCGGGCACACATCTCTCGCCGGCAGACAACTATTGAACATGACCTACAAGTGTCGCTAACATGTACTATTCCACCTCCCGTAAGAATCCTCTTGATCTTTGGAAGGGGTGCAGCGGCTATTCTATGGGTGGCCACAAAACTAGTAGCTATGAAAGAGTGTGTGGCACCATAATCAAATAAGACTACTGCTGGTAATGAAACTACTAAGATAGTACCTGCGATCACTTCTCCGGCTGTCTCCGCCTCCTCTATAGTTATCGCATAGGCCTGACCATATCTCGGTGCCTGTGCCCTCGGCTGCTGCTGTCGAGCCTGCTGGAATCGATCTACCTATGGGGCCAAGGGTGGCCTCCTCTGATTTTCCCCTGGTGCTGGTGGTCGTAGTGCTCAAGCTCCTGTGTAAGGTGGCCTCGGTCCGGGAGGCTGCTGATAAGGCCTCGGTACTGGCAAGGCTGGCCGGTGAACCATCTGTACTGGATCCCTCTGGTCGGGGCAATCTTGGATTGCATGTTGGCCCTGATCCACATCTCAAACATACGCCCAGCCTCCATTGACAGTCCCTCAATAAATGTCCCCTCTTGCCGTAGAAATGGCATATGGGAATTACTGCTCCCTGCAGGGGTGCTGCTCTCTGCTGCTGCTGTTGTATCAGTGGACGCTTCGCAGGTCCTCCCTACGGGGCTCAAACTGCTGATGATGATGCACATGAGCGCTTCAGGCTGGCCTCCATCTTGTTGATGCGGTCCTGGCGTCGTGCTGCTAATAATACCTCGGAGTTGGAGGTGGGGGCTATGGACCCGATAAATCTCTGTGTCTCAAAACTTAGGCCTTCGTAGAACTTCTCGGCCTTCGCCTCCTTGGTAGGGATCAGGTACGGTATAAATCTGCTCAGGCGGAGGAACTCAACATTGTATTCCTCTATCGTCATACTGCCCTGTCTGAGGTTCTGAATCTATCCCGAAGCTCTGCTCGGGCAGTGGAGGGTATGTACATCTTCTGGAAGAGCCTAGAGAACTCTTCCTACGTGACCCAGTCTGGTCCCAAACGCTGCTCCTCTAAGAGCCACCAGTGATGAGCGTTGCCAGTGAGCTGCATCCTGACGGTAGTCATCCATCGGTGCCGGGGGAGGTCGGTAGCCTCCAGCTGGTGCTGAATGCTGGTGAGCCATGCATGGACCTCCGTCGTCTCTTCTGTGCTAGCAAAAGGTTATGGCATCATACGACGGAAGTCTATGACAGACCCCATCGTCGACTGGTGTGCTGGTGGTGACGCCTGCCCCAAGGCCGTCACGATACTCTCCCTCAGGGTCTCAGCCTGGCGCTGCTGGGCCTGCTGGTGAGCCTGCTGCTGGACCTGCTACTGGGCCTGCATCATCGCATATACCATCTGAAACATCTGTGTCCCATCCATGGGCTGCCCTGCGGGGAATGGCATATAGGGCATCTGGGGAGGTAATGGTGGAGGTGGGGGCAGCTGCTGCTCCTCCTGTCTCGGGATCCTCTGATCCTTAGGACCGGCCTGATGTAGAGTCTGATGCCCGTCCGAAGGCACCTCTGGCTGCCCCGATGACTGTCCCAGGGGAGCTGGAGTCAACAGAAGAATATGCCCCAGTTCCGGTTCCCCAGATGATCCTACGTCACGGGAAATATCGCCCGACTACGCGACGCATCCGCTACGAAGATTCATAACTCTGAAATGAAGTCATGACTGTGATCAGCGTTGAGGAAATAAATAAGATACAATTTGGTAAAAAAAAATTGAGATAGAGGTGTCATATGAAGATTTTAAACTTGTAGATGAGATTCCTAATATCTATTCCTAATTTTGCAGGCTCGCTTGGCACAGTCAGGTGACCAAGGCAATTTAAATCGGACCTGCATGGGCCACCACAAAAACCTTGTCACTCCCCGGTTCTAAAGATAAGGAACTAAGTCACGTGGCAATGGCCAGCAGCACACTTCAGCAGGCATCCCAATCTAATGGGTCCGTCGGAGTGCGCCTAAGCTGTAAAGTACAATAAATAACCCAACACATAACACATAAATAGTGAATCTAAATCTCATCCACAGGCAACAAATATAAGATCACATAAAGGTAATCACAATAACTAATGTGCAGAAAGGAAATGTCAGGAAAAAATGTATCATAGTACAAAAACTAGAGTAGTCACACGGGAACAAACCCGTTAGTACAAATACTGGAATAAAAGTAAGCAATAAGATAACTAGGAACGGTATCTAAAATCTAGATAGTAATACCGTTCCAAGGATAGTGTCACTACCAGAGATCAGACAAAATCCTCGAAAATAATCTCGTCCTCTACAACTGGTCCAGCTGTCGCATATGCTCCCAGTCCGTACTCCTCTAGGTAATCTTCCTCTCCTAAACCTGGAAGGGAACCAGGTCCTCAGAGGGACGTAACAAGGTACAAAAATACAGTATGCCAAAGTATAACAGAAAGTACAAGTGCAACGATGGGGTAATATAGCATAATCACCTAAGTGAGACACGGTTTGAAGACAATGTTCGACGCGTGGGCTGTCCAAAATAAAACCGTAGCTCTGAACACAGAGACACACGGGGCATACCATAGCTCTGAGCAAAGAGTCACACGGGTGATACTACTACTCCGGATATAGGAATACTACATCAACATGACATATACATATATAAAGCGCGTACAGAAGAGCCCAAACGTCTAGTAGCTATCTTTCCCTTCCCAACCGGTCAACGATTGTGCGCTGATCCTGAACCTCTATCTAGCAGTCTCTTCACACAGAAGTAACTATCAACAAACGCGACCCTTAGGTTATCCCAGGTTTCGGTCATGATGTCAGTATCAGGATACAAGAAATCTGGTATGATGACAGTATCTGAATGTGTCCTAGGGTTACGATATACACAGGTACGTATATCGAGGTGTTACGAACATCTATTATTCGTTACCAAATATTACCGACGAAGGTCTGTACCCGGTTGTGACCCGAATATAAAGTAATAATTCTAATCAAACACGTGCACAATGTATATAATGAAACAATAAATATCTGGTAACTAAAATACAGGGTGGCAAGGTACACTTGCCTGGGTCCGGCTGCTGAAGGTGGGGATCCGGTACAACGTCCAAGTCCGCAGGTCCCGTAGTACCTAGAGACAAGATACAATCTCAATCAATAACTATCACGAGACTGAAATAAGATGTGACACACGTCTAATCATATGTTCAACCTTAGTTACAAGTCACATGGACACGAAGCTAGAGGGTTGACCAAGGTTGACTAATGGTACGTTACGTTAAATCCGATTAATTACCTATACAATATCATCAACAAACCTCAATTCTTATATCTCACCATGGTGTTCAGTAGTTCAAGCCATGATCAAATCCTCAAATTTCTCCTGGTATTCACAGACATTATCATGTACGTTGACCTATATCATCCTCAAATAAATTAATAGTTATTATTTATTAATCCTCATAAATGTTATTTATTATTCGAACATCCTTTCACATATACATATATATTCCTCAATCGATCTCGACATTAGTAATCTAATCCTCAACCAATGTTTTATATCACGCACCATTTTCCAACAATTAAACCTGCTCCTCGATACCCATCACGAAGTATAACATAAAGCCCTAAATATCATATATCATTTACAACCATCAATTGCATATAATAAATAATTAAACCCTAAAATCTTAATGTATTCAAATACCCTAAACTCAATATAGCATACATAAGCCTTAAACTAAATCTAAATCATTCACATCCCCAGACTCAAAGCATTCAACACAACCCTAAAATCAACTAAATTATATATGAACGATATATCGGCGCACAAGGAGTTGGAAGAGAGAGGCTACCTAGGCGGCGGTGATGATCCTGCCGGTGTTGGCTCTGGTATACGTCGATTGCGGGTGGGTTTGCTCGTAGTGGTACTCACGGTGGAGCTGGCCAGTGGTGGCGGTGGCTGCACGCCAGAGGGGGGTCATGGGGGTGTTAAAGGAGGTTGATAGTGATGATGTTGTTGATGAAGGTGATGGTGGGAGGAGTTCAGGCGGGTGGCAGTGGTGGTGCTGGGGTATGGAGTGGTGGTGCTGGTGGTGTGAAGTGGTGGTACTGGTGGTGTGAAGTGGTGGTGTAGTGGTCGGGTGAGGCGGTCACGGTGGTGATGTGACTGAAGGAGGAGCGGGGTCGTGGTCGACTGGAGGTGATGGTGGTGGAGGCAGCGGGCTCGTGGTCGACTGGCTGCTAGTTCGGGATAGAGGAGGTAGTCGAGGTGGTCACGGTAGTAGTGGGGTGGTGGCTGGAGGTGGTTGAGGGAGCCGACAGTGGTAGCTCGCCAGAGAAGGGGCTGGGGTTGTGAAGGGATCGAATAGAGAAGGAGATGTGGAGAGGAAGAAAAAAAAGGAAGAAGAAAGGAGGAAAATTATTTCCTACAGTTAGGAGAAGGAGGGAGGAGAGAGAAATGGGGGGGTTCCCTAGGTGTTGGGATTAGGGCCGGCTTGGGGGAAGTGAGGGGTGATGGTGATGTTTTATAGGGAGGTGTGATGGGTGTGTGTGGTGAGGATGAGGGTTTAATCATTAGATGGCTAGGATTTAACATGGAGGATTTTTCATACAAGGGAGAGGGGTGTTGACTAGTCAAAGAATGAAGGGCTTCTCAATTTGGTTTGAACCAATGGGGTGATGCCACCTAGTGCAACTTTTGCAAATTAGTCCCCTAAATTTGGGTATTTGCACAGACACATGAAATAATGAGAAATTTGTGGGAAAATTGGTGTTTGGTGTTTTGTAGGGTGAGGGGGTGTTATGTGTTTTGCATGGGCTTAATTCATGGGGCATTGGGTTAAGTTGAGGTTAAAATGGGATTAGTCAAAGTTGGTATCCCCAATTTAATTAGAATAAATTGTCATGTACTCTTAAATTAAATGGGGGCACATGGGGTCTCAATTTGGAGAGACACAAAGGTCATGAAGGGTGTAGGCTTAGTGTCAGTTTTTGAGCTTTTAATTGGTCCGGCTCAACGGGTTGAGTTGGTGTCTCAAAATTTATGGCAACGACACAGGTGGGTGACACGGGATTAAATAATAGATTTTGGATACGGAAAGTTGTACAATTAAATTAGAGCACAATGGATTATGATTTTGAGTGACGGAAAAGTCCAGCGCCTAAATTGGCGTGTCAAGTCTAGAATGCAATAACTTGTTGAAAATTATGGGCTAATATTGGGCTCTGAATATTGCAACAATGGTAGGGTGCACCACGGGTTTAATTAAAGAATCAGACATCTGCAATTTTAAATCTAAACCTCAAATACCTGATGTTAAACCAAAATTTTCTAACCCATAATCCGTCTATTTATAAAAATAAATAAGGGACTTTACAAATCTAAGCATGCGATTCTATCTCTTTAGTGTGATAGCGAACATGCAAGCAATCTATTATTAGAGCAAACATAGTAGTCATTCCACTATCTCTCTAGACAAGCATATTATTCTATTCTTGTTTAGCATTCGATGGAAACATATAAACTTCTTTTACTCTTGTTTATTAGCATGGCAGCGGTTCGTTCGATAGCGGTATCCATGTAACTAAGCATGCACATTTCTATTTTTTCTTAGCATGACAATGGTTCTATCTCTTTTAGACAAGCATTCAAGTTCTCTAGTTAGGCAAACAGATTCGTTTCAATGACAAGCTATAGGAGTTCCCTTATTAAGCATGCAGAGTCAGGTTCTATCATTCTTCTTATAAAACTATCTTCTTAGAACAAGTATTCAAAAACTCAGATTCATTATTAAGGCGTACAAGAATCAGAGAATGAAGTTCTTCCCACTCACTTAGATCAATCGTCGTGGGGTTCGATCGGGAACTCTCCGAGAAGACTTCCACTCGAGCAAGCAAAGCGATATCACTTGTACATAGTGCCTACGCGAAGAGGGACACTACAGTACCTGAGGTCTGTAATGCATCTTATATGTCTACTTAGGCCATCCCTGCTCATGCAGCAATTATTTTTTAGGAGAAAGTTGCTCAGCACCCAAGTTATGGTAGAGAAAATACTACGATTCCAGAGAACTTAGGGACTGATGCACAGTCCATGCGCCCACAGCGAGGGGCAAAAAAAAAGTATGTGACACCTAACTCCAGGCGCAGGAAGGCTGCTGCATGCGCCAAACACAACAAAAGAAGATTTGCTTGGACATAATCTTATGCAGCGCTGACTCCATGCACCACCCTGTAAACCCTCTCACCCTAAAATAGGTATCTTGTGTGTATTTTGAATTTCTTGTATTTGTTTTAGATTATTTTTCAAATAAAATAAAACCCAATAATTTTATTAGGATACTTCATCGTGGTTTGGACATTAATAATATAGAATGGCCCCAAAATCTGTATCGCCCTTCATAGGAAGTAGCCTACACATGAGACACTACATGTAGGATCTTTTCGTGGCACAGGAATTCGATCCTTTGGCATTAGTATGACATTAGTGTAACAACCATAGATTAATTGTTAAATATTTAGATAAATTATATATATAATTTAATCGTGGTTATTTTTTAATTTCAACTTTTCTACAATTAGCATTGCATAATTCTCCGTGCCAAGTTAGGCATTTTTCTCTTTTTGTAAGATTGCACATTATATATTATTACCTATTTTGTGGATAACTATTTAATTATTTACTTAGTTAATTAGATAATACAGTTATTTGATTTTATAACTAAATAACTATCTAATTATTAATTATAAAATATTTCATAAAATATTGTGAGTGTAGTATTTATTAAAACTTCACAAAGTAATTTTCTAGAATTTCTTTTGTGTGTAAATATCATTTTTAGGATTTTTAATATCAACTATAAATGTAAATATATATATATGTTAATATATATATAGTTAATAATAATAATAATAATAGCAATAACAATAATATTGATAATAATAATAGTAATAGTAATAGTAATAATAATAATAATAGTAATAATAATAGTAATAATAATAATAACAATGATAATAATAATGATAATAATATTAATAATAATAATAATAAAGAAAAAAAAAGAAAAGAAAAAGAAAAAAAAGAAAAAGAAAAGAAAAGAAAAGAAAAAGAAAAAAAAGAAAAAGAAAAGAAAAGAAAAGAAAAGAATACTTAACTTAATCACCAAAAACCACTAAACAACTAATTAATACTAAATCTAATCCTAATACCAAACTACCCATTCATAGCAACCACAAAACACCCGCAGGAACCCAACTCTTCCCCCTCTCCTTTATATATACATATACTATTACTAATCCCAAACCCTAACTATCAACTAAAACCCTAACCCTAACCCTAGCCACCCAACCCCGACGTCGTACCGACCACCGCCGCAGCCGCGTGCCGCCGCCCCCGTGCCGACCGTCGCAGCAGCTGCGCGCCGCCGCCCCCTCGCCGATCGCCGACGCAACCGCGCGCTGCCGCAGCCCGGCCGACATCCGCAGTCCGTCCCCGCACGTGCGTGCACGCGTGCAACAGCACCACGCCGACCCCATCTTCAAGGTAACATATCTCTCTTATCTCTCGTCATTTTCTCGAGCGGTTTATCCGTGTATGTTAACAACCTAACCCTCTAGGATTTTCATTTAAGCGAGACGAGTTTTCGTGTCCCGGATTGGTCAAAAATTCGACAGAAAAATAGCCGAAAAACTGACCAATAACAATCCAGAAACTTCAACCCGAACCCCATGTTCATACCCAATTTGCCATCAACATGTTTAATATTTTCAAAAACTAATTGAAGGATTTTCTTCCCAATATAACCAAAAAAATTCTGTTCTTTTAGTTTTATTAATTCGTTCTATGTGTTAAACTATTTGACCTCCAAAATGACCAAAAACTTAATTTATTAAAACTAAAATTTTGTGATACGGAGTGCGTTCCGCCAAACGGGACCGCCTTGTCGCATACCAATTACACCGAAAGGCGCATATGGTATATCCTGACGTATGGGCTTTCACAAAAGTTGATTCGGACGTGTGTGCGCGTCGAAATACCCTCCCGTAAAAAGTTTTCGTATCGCAACTTTTCCAAAACATCACTCCATTTTGTATATGGTCGTCGGAATGCGTAAAACTTGCGCCATTGGATTCTTGATATCACGCTGGTCCTTTGACCCAAGTTTCACGCGATTCTGAGACAGTTGACCAAGCCGCCTATTCGCGGGCCCCACGATTGACTTTAAGGGCAAATTTGTGATCAGCTTACTGGAATCCAAAATTGGACATACCATTGAGTTCGTATCGTCGTTTAGACTTTGTTTGACCTATAATTTATCCTGTTTAGAGACCTTTACCTCTGGCACACTTTTTTGGTACAAAGTAGGCCACATGTGGACCCGCTTTGACCCGCAATTATCGTTTTGCCCCTATGTCCAAATTATACGAAAGGGTAGTATTTTCTAGCTATCTCGCTTATTCTGGGAATATTGGTGATATTTATTTCAGCATCCAGAGACGTTCATTCTGATGCCATAGTTTCTGATCCATTGTGCCTGACGTTTGGACGCTTACACTTTGCAGCTTTCTTGCCAGGCAAGATACCTTGCCAAATTGCTTATAGTACTTTTGCATGCTTATCATATTTTTATATATTCATTATATATGTATTTCTTTCAGCAATAATTATATACTATATATATGTTGACACACACTTGACACATAGTATCATGGAAGGGGAGGACAATCAGTAGGCGTTTGGGCTATATCCACTCTGGTAAATCATAGTAACTAGCACGCATTATGATAGTGTGTCGCGCTGGTCGCTACCCTCGCGGTATGTCAATTTCTGGTGTCACGATGGTCGCTACCCTCACGGTATGACAGCTTCTGATGTTCATGGACGTGTGTGTGAGTTGTGAGATTAGATAGAGTAGCCTACCCATGCCCATACGTCGAAAAGTTGTCCTCATTATGCATTTCATATAGATTGTCTAGTACAGCGTACTTATATATTTTCTATCTATTATGTATGTTTACTGTATTCAATTGGCATGATTCTATCTATCTTGTTATGTCCCTCTGAGGACCTGGTCCCTTTCCAGGTGTAGACGATCTTGACTATTCGCAGGAGCACGGATCAGGACTTGATATTTATCTCTTTCGAGGAGGTCTTCTCTTCGAGCCTCATTGTTTATTAGATGTATATTATATGGTTTCTCTTATATTCTAGTTGCTAGTGGATTTGTCTCTACCCAACTACTTGTTCTTATCAAGCATCTTATACTTGGTTCAGTTATATAGTTGATTGGATATTCATCTATATTTGATTCTGTGGATGAGATCTAGTTATGCCTGTGACTTATGACATAAAATATATACCACTTATGAACTGTTATTCATATTACAACGTACGTGTGTATTATGGTATCCATATATTGTAGTTTTTATATACATACGGCTGGCATGCTTACGTATTCCTAGTCCTACGTATTTTAGGACTGGGGCATGACATATTTTTAGTGGTGGCCCATGCAAGTCGAGAGCATATTGTCTCGGTTACGTTATTGTACCGAGCAAGCCTGTGCATAGGATTAGAATATAGGATCTCATCCACTTATTTAATCACCGCCCTTGATTTTATTTCGCATTCTTATTTGATTGCTTGCATTGCATCTTGCTTGATCCTTTCACAACGTTAATCTTATCTTTTCTTTCGTGCTTGATAGGGGTTAGGAAGATGACTTATACTAGGTATATACACTCTATTATTTAATTGCACTATTAATTAAATTCTTGTAAGTTTGGTAGTATGTCTCATAACCTAGTATCACATAATCCTTTTGACCCATTAATAAAGTGTAATTGAATGATACCAACTATATGCTAGCATTAGACAATAGTGTTTATCCATATTATAGAACTAAGAGGCCCATACCCCTATTTGGTCGACTAGAGACTTAGACAAGAAGTTAGTATGGCAACTGTAGAGGCACAACACTGGTCTTCTTGGTGAACTTAAATTATTTTGTACCTTCCTTCATCATAATCCAGTGTACTTATATTTTTTGGACTACCTCCGCTTATGCTGCTATTTTATAGCCTAGTTTTGAAAGCTTATTCTTTTATCGAGCTTGTTCATGACATATGTGTTATTGGGGACGCCTACTAATACATCGTCTAAATCAGAATCAGTATATTATGGTCTGATCAACCTTAATGCATTTGGTTCGCTCTTCGCATGACTACTTTACATGGACTGAGATATAATTGACTCAGCATGTTAGACGAATATACTTGCCTTTAGACATATCCGGGCATATTCTGTCGGTTACATAATTGTACTGATATGAGCATGCAAATAAAAATTTACCAAAATAAGACTATAATCCACAACTGCCCTAACAACTCTTTTTTTGAATTCTTTAAATCGCCTTGAACCCGTACTTGTATTCTATCACCTCCTTCTTGAATTCTTTATTATTGTTCTCCATCTTCCCCTATTTTGGAAAGACGAACGCTCGTGCTTGGTATAAGTTTGATACACGGAGTGTACTAGGTATACCCCATAGGCCAATCACATTACCTTGTGACTATCTTTCGTAATTAAGGGCACATCACATGTGAGATATTTTGTGTATTAAAAAAAAACTTTTGAGGATTGAATAACACGATTAAATAATTTGAGAAAGTTGTTCTTAAATATATAGCCTTATGTGATAGATGGATAAATTCTAAGTTGGGTAGGAGTTGCATTGTCAACTTGACGTAATTTATTTTTAGATTGTGATCAAGCAAGATTAGATTGAGAGATTTAAGTCATTTTAATTTTGAGAATTTTTAGAAGAATAATTAAGACGATGAGGATTAATGAATTTTGAAATCTTGATATTGCGGACCAAATATTTATACTTTGAGCCATGATTTAAATTTTGAGAATATATATATATATATATATATATATATATATATATATATATATATATATATATATATATATATATAACTCTAAACATGAACATTGATGGATTGAATTCAAAATTTTATAATTTGATGATTTGAATTAAAAGTTTATTTTGATTGTTGGATCACCTATTAAAATATTGAGGATGGAAGTTGAATTTAAAATTTGAAGAGTACAAAAATTCATAAGTTAAAAATAGGAATAAGATTTGATTAGAATTGTGTATTGTTTAAAATCTAGAGGAGATTATGATAGTTAAAAATTACGATGTAAAATTTATGTGGGTTATTTAAATCTTGAAGATATTGTATAGATTTGACTTAAATTTGGATGTTGATGATTTGAAAATCGAGAAGCGATTACGATTGGTTGAATTTTGATTTTAACAGTGGCTATTTTAATTTTGAAGGAATTACGATATATTTGAAAAGATTTGGTTATTTAAATTTTTTGAAGAAATTGCGATAGACTTGCCTTATATACGAATATGAAGGATTTAACAAATCATACCTTATTTTTAATTTTGAGGATAAAATTCTTTTAAGTTGGGTAGATTGTAAATCCTCTTACCCTAAAATAGGTACCTTGTGTGTATTTTGAATTTCTTGTATTTGTTTTAGATTATTTTTTAAATAAAATAAAATCCAATAATTTTATTAGGACACTTCACCGTGCTTTGGACATTAATACTATAGAACGGCCCCAAAATCTGTATTGCCCTTCATAGGAAGTAGCCTACACATGAGACACTACCTGTAGAATATTTTTGTGGCACAGGAATTCGATCATTTGGCATTAGTATGACATTAGTGTAACAACCATAGATTAATTGTTAAATATTTAGATAAATTATATATAAAATTTAATTGTGGTTATTTTTTAATTTCAACTTTTCTACAATTAGTATTCCATAATTTCCCGTGCCAAGTTAGGCATTTTTCTCTTTTTGTAAGATTGCACATTATTTACTATTACCTATTTTGTGGATAACTATTTAATTATTTACTTAGTTAATTAGATAATATAGTTATTTAATTTTATAACTAAATAAATATGTAATTATTAATTATAAAATAGTTAATAAAATATTGCGAGTGTAGTATTTGTTAAAACTTTATAAAGTAATTTTCTAGAATTTATTTTGAGTGCAAATATTATTTTTGGGATTTTTAACATCATCTATAAATATAAATATATATATGTTAATATATATATAGTTAATAATAATAATAATAGCAATAATAATAATAGCAATAATAATAATATTGATAATAATAATAGTAATAGTAATAATAGTAATAATAATAATAATAATGATAATAATAATAATGGTAATAATACTAATAATAATAATAATTAATAGTAATAATAATAATAATAATAATAATAATAATAATAATAATAATAATAATAATAATAAAGAAAAGAAAAGAAAATAATACATAACCTAATCACCAAAAACCACAAAACAACTAATTAATACTAAACCTAATCCTAATACCAAACTACCCATTCACAGCAACCACAAAACACCCGCAGGAACCCAACTCTTCCCCCTCTCCCTTATATATACATATACTATTACTAATCCCAAACCCTAACTATCAACAAAAACCCTAACCCTAGTTACCCGACCCCGACACCGCGCCGATCGCCGCCACAGCCGTGCACCGCCGCCCCTGTGCCGACCGCCGCCGCAGCCCGGCCGACCGCCGCCGTCAGTCCCCGCGCGCGCGCACGCGTGCAGCAGCACCACTCCGACCCCATCTTCAAGGTAACATATCTCTCTCATCTCTCATCATTTTCTCGAGCGGTTTGTCTGTGTACGTTCACAACCTAACCCTCTAGGATTTTTATTTAAGCGGGACGAGTTTTCGTGTCCCGGATTGGTCAAAAAATCGACCGAAAAATAGCTGGAAAACTAACCAATAACAGTCCAGAAACTTCAATCCGAACCCTATGCTCACACCCAATTTGCCATCAACCTGTTTAATGTTTTCAAAAACTAATTGAAAGGTTTTCTTCCCAATATAACCAAATTTTTTTTCTATTCTTTTAGTTTTTATTAATTAGTTCTATGTGTTAAATTATTTGACCTCCAAAACGACCAAAAACTTGATTTATTAAAACTGAAATTTTGTGATACGGAGTGCGCCCCTCCAAACGGAACCGCCTCATTGCATACCAATTATACCGAAAGGCGCATATGGTATATCCTGACGTGTGGGCTTTCGCGGAAGTTGATTCGGACGTGTGTACGCGTCAGAATCAACCCGTATCCGTAAAAGTTCCTGTATCGCAACTTTTCCAAAATACTACCCCATTTTGTGTACGCTCGTCAGAATGCGACGAAACTTACGCCATTGGATTCGTGGTATCACGCTGGTCCTTTGACCCAAGTTTCACGCAATTTTGAGACTGTTGACCAAGTCGCCTATTCGTGGGTCCCACGGTTGACTTTAAGAGCGAATTTATGATCGGCTCACCGGAATCCAAAATTGGATATATCTATGAGTTTGTATTGTCGTTTTTGACTTTTTTTGACCTATAATTTGTTCCGTTTGGAGACCTTTACCTCTGGCACTTTTTCGGTGCAAAGTAGGCCACATGTGGACCCCACTTTGATCCGAAATTACCGTTTTGCCCTGTGTCCAAATTGGACGAAAAGGTAGTGTTTTCTAGCTATCTCGCTTATTCTGGGAATATTGGTGATATTTATTTCAGCATCCGGAGACGTTCATTCTGATGTCATAGTTTCTGATCCATTGTGCCTGACGTCTGGACGCTTACACTTTGCAGCTTTCTTACCAGGCAAGATACCTTACCAAATTACTTATAGTACTTTTGCATGCTTATCATATTTTTATATATTCATTATATATGTATTTCTTTCAGCAATAATTATATACTATATATATGTTGACACACACTTAACACATAGTATCATGGAAGGGGAGGACAATCAGTAGGCATATGGGCTATATCTACTCTGCTAAACCGTAGTAACTAG
The DNA here is from genome assembly GCA_036927795.1 of Iris macrosiphon. NCBI lineage: Eukaryota > Viridiplantae > Streptophyta > Magnoliopsida > Asparagales > Iridaceae > Iris > Iris macrosiphon. The sequence goes on from JAYESA010000004.1 coordinate 209,481,684, forward strand.
CACGCATTACGGTAGTGTGTCGCGCTGGTCGCTACCCTCGCGGTATGTCAATTTCTGGTGTCACGATGGTCGCTACCCTCGCGGTATGACGGCTTCTGAGGTTCATGGACGTGTATGTGAGTTGTGAGATTAGATAGAGTAGCCTACCCATGCCCATACGTCGAAAAGTTGTCCTTATTATGCATTTTATATAGATTGTCTAGTACAGCGTACTTATATATTTTCTATCTATTATGTATGTTTACTGTATTCAATTGGCATGCTTCTATCTATCTTGTTACGTCCCTCTGAGGACCTGGTCCCTTTCCAGGTGTAGACGATCTTGACTATTTGCAGGAGCACGGATCAGGACTTGCTACTTATCTCTTTCGAGGAGGTCTTCTCTTCGAGCCTCATTGTTTATTAGATGTACATTATGTGGTTTCTCTTATATTCTAGTTGTTAGTGGATTTGTCTCTACCCAACTACTTGTTCTTATCAAGCATCTTATACTTGGTTCAGTTATATAGTTGATTGGATATTCATTTCTATTTGATTCTGTGGATGAGATCTAGTTATGCCTGTGACTTATGACATAAAATATATACCACTTGTGAACTGTTATTCATATTACAGCATACGTGTGTATTATGGTATCCATATATTGGAGTTATCATATACATACGGCTGGCATACTTACGTATTCCTAGTCCTACATATTTTGGGACTGGGGCGTGACATATTTTTAGTGGTGGCCCATGCAGGTCGAGAGCATATTGTCTCGGTTACGTTACTGTACCGAGCAAGCCTGCGCATAGGATTAGAATATAGGATCTCATCCACTTATTTAATCACCGCCCTTGATTTTATTTCGCATTCTTATTTGATTGCTTGCATTACATCTTGCTTGATCCTTTCACAACGTTAATCTTATCTTTTCTTTCGTGCTTGATAGGGGTTAGGAAGATGACTTGTACTAGGTATATACACTCTATTATTTAATAACACTATTAATTAAATTCTTGTAAGTTTGGTTGTATGCCTCATAACCTAGTATCACATAATTCTTTTGACCCATTAATAAAGTGTCATTGAATGATACCAACTATATGCTAGCATAAGATAATAGTGTTTATCCAGAAAATTTGGACACTTCGTACTATGCGCTGGTGCGCGCTAGGTCGAGGAGGTCTAGGGAAGTGCGAGCCCACCTGACTTAAGTAATTGCTCAAATAACTGGCCGTCAGGGTACACCATTAACTGTTATGCGTGCTCCTGATGGAAAGTTATATAGGACTAACCCATGCGCTCCGCTTGCTAGGGCACGTGAAATGGGCCAGTCTCAAAAGTCTTGTCACGACCCGCACCCAGTATAGGGATGCAAGTCGGAAACAACGCCCAGCCTACGCTGCATCATCGGTGGTAGAACGCTGTCTTGGTTAACTATACCATCTAAACATCTCACAATAATATAAAATCTACCAATAATATCTCAACACAAAACTCAATCACATTCTAAAGCATGAGAAGGTATCAAGAAAGTCTAACATAACAATCCATATTATATATAACAACACCAAAGAAACAATAAACAAACTCTCAAATATGAGCCGGAAACAAATCTGGTACCAAAGTGCTAAAGAAACTAACTATGAAAAACTAGTGATCCGGATAAACCTCCTGGCAATCACTCCAGAACTAGTGGATCCAAGTCTGCACCATCTATAAGTCGAAGTCCATAGTATGTCGGACACCAATCTCTCGGATCCTCTGAAAAATATTTTCCAGTCAGGAATGGAGCGTAGTACATCTTTAACAGCAATTCTAATCAATGATATAAAGTATGTAACAGTAAATAAATGTGAATATACAAGATGCATATACATGTACAAGAGATACACAATAAATGAAATACTGAAAATAAATACAAGAATAAACAATATGACAATGAACAAGAATACTAATGACTAAGTGTGTGAGTACTAGCTTTAACATGTGATCGGCTTGGGAACTTGCATAAGAAAACTTGTACAGGAATAATGGCCTGGTTAGTCATACGTGCGGTGTATGACCAACACTCACAGGAAAATAAGACTTGCACAAGAAGGGTATGATCACATATCTACACTAAAATACTCTCCACCTCGATTGGTATAGGGGATCAACCATGGTACGCTATGGCACGGGATTTCCCAAGAAGATAGCGACTCTTCCCGAGAATCAGTGTCTGTACATGTATAAGATAATCAATGAAACAAGGCTTGCACAAGATACACCATATACCAAGGAATAACATCTCATGACGAGATCCAGATATACCAATCCGTGTAACCATCGTGTCAAGAAAATATGGATATCTACACTAGATACAATGAACATAGAGGATATCATAAATAAGAAACTATCAGAGAATGTACTCACCTGAAGTCCAATGAATAGTCTCACAGATGTCTGATACGGTGCCTCGAAGACCTAAATATAAAATATAACATCAATGCAAGGTTTCAGAATAAAAATATGTTAAACTAGTCAACATCTAGGTCAAAGAGCCATTTCTAAGTCAAAATAGTCAAACTAGGTCAACTCTAAGTCCAACCGGTCAAACTTGGTCAAACTACCTATTTTTAGGTTGCAAGAGTCTATCTCAATGATATTGGGTTCTTACACTATGAATCTAGGTCATACAAGCTACATCTTAGGATACTAGGATACCGTACTCAGGATACGCAAACAAAAGATAAATATCACATATCTATAATAAAAAAATATTAAATATAAAAATCCTAATTACAAATGCTAAATGGATACCTTGGTTTCGAACCAACTTGGTATCGCAACACTAAACCTCTATCTTGATACCCAAACCCAATACGTTGGGTATCCCAAAATACCTTGACATTTACCTTGGTATCTCAAGGTAAATTCAAAATCCATAAGTATAGCTAATACACATATAAACCTCCAAATACCAACTATATGCCAAACATATACTAACATAACTAAAGCATATGCTAACATAACTAACTATTAAATACTACAACTACTCACATATAATACCTATCAATACAATACCTACATTATAACTTACTATCAATATCTATAATATGCATAGTTACATATAATTAAGAGTCTAACTAATAGATGTATATATATATCTAACTATTCAAATAACAAGTATATAACTAATTACCCACTACTAGTTCATATGCACATAACTACATATATAGTACTTAACTAGAGATACAAGTACACACACACACACACACACACACACACACACACACACACACACACACATATATATATATATATATATATATATATATATATATATATATATATATATATATATATATATATATATAACCAACTAGCTAACTTACAACTACTAAAATATAGTATACACTAACTACAACTATATATACATATATACATACTCCTCTAAATACGTATATACATATCCACAATAATACATATAGTATAGCATATACATATTATAGTAACACATATACATATATCCTTAATATCACTAATACGTACACATATATATAATCATACAAATATATATATATATATATATATATATATATATATATATATATATATATATATATATTATATATATATAACATACAAGTATATATATAGATAACATATATATACTAACATGTACATATATACACTACTATATATTTAATAGCTATTACATATGTAAAAGTATAGCTACATATATACATAACACATAGGTATATAGATATATGATACACTAACACATAAAAAATATATATATATATATATATATATATATATATATATATATATATATATATATATATATATATATATATATATATACACATGCATATAATTACATATTATAATGACTAAAATAATGGAAAAGTAGATCTAGAAATAAATTGCACAACACATGGAGCATATCACACCCGTATCCCACTAGATCTAGGATATGTTTGTGACACGAGTCCACCACATATCTAAACATACCCCGAAGGACACGAGCAAGTCTAATATATTATTTATGAACAATACGAAGAGTCAAACACAATTTTACATGTCCGTATCAAAATGTGACATGCAGAAAGTCCCGTGTCGAAGGAAAAACCCCTAAATCAACACGTATCATCAAATTATTGAGATACGACCTACACGTACCTAATTGTGGACACGACACTAGCCCCAAACACACAAGCACATGTCAAATTGATCTATAGGACCAATTGACACACACAACAAGTGTCAATCTCAAAATTCTTCCAAAATTGACACACAAAGCACCATAACTTTCTCAATAGGCCTCCTATGAACTCAAAACCAAATCTTATGGGTAGCCTATGAATATGGGTTGATTTTTCATGGTTAAATCTTAGATTTAGAATCTAAATTAAGGAAAAAACTTAATTGTACCTATTGGGAGATGGATTCCCAATAAAATCTCTAAAATTGGTAAAATGAGCCTTCAACTTGTAGATCATTGCTCCTCTTTGTAGATTCATGCTTCCTCCTTGTAGATTCTTACTCTACTAGTCTCTAATAGTGATTTGGGAAGGAATTAGATAGAAATTTGGTAGGGATTTGATAGAATTTGGTTGAGGAAAATTATATATCTAGATTTGGAATAAAAAATAAAGAGATGGAAAGTTTTCATCCCCTTTATATAGGCCTCACTTGCCCCCTCCCTCAAGCTACTATATAAAGTCTAAAATACCCCTTGGGGCCTCTCATAAAGAAATTAGTTAAGGAGGAAAGGTTCTAGTCTAATGGGTTTAACATAATTAATCATCCTCCTAATGATTGGGCTTCTAATTATTGGGCTCAATTCTAACTAGAATTAAATGTTGGTCCATGAGTCTAAACTAAACTAGTTAGGTCCACTAACACAAGTCCAAAAATAAATATAACATGCTAACAATAAATAAATAATATAATAAATAAATATTCAATATGCATAATATTTAATTAATTACCAAATGGTTAAAATATCCTTTCCTAGAAAATGTGGTAGTGACAAATCTACCCCCCTTAGAAGAATTTTGTCCTCGAAATAAAAACTCTCACCCCTCTCTCTTAGGCCAGTCATACCCTATTTATATAAATCTTACTATGGTCAAAGCCCATCAATCACAGTCTAAAATAGTATATATCCTATAACATATAATCCTACCATTCTACTGAAAGAGAAATCATACTTGGATATAGTCTCTTAACTATCATAAAATCAGTCTCTGCCCTACTGGGGTGTCTCCCTCTACTGGTACGGGATAACCTGCTATACCACCTGTGGCATATTCCATCACACACTAAGCATTCACTAATCATCAACCTAGTCAAGATATTCTTAATACTGATGGTTACCAAATACTAGTGATATACTCTAATTCTAGGTCATGGACATGCTTAACTCACTGGCACTCGCTACCTATGATACTATATAAAATACTGCTAAGACACTACCTCCTTTAACTATTTCAATTATTGTAATCACCAAAATTTCTCAACCATTCTCTTGCAATGAACACTTGTATACCTTTTCAATCATGTATTTTATTAGCACTCCCTCGTCCAACTTTAATACTCCTAATAGGATACCTTACTTAAATCTTGTTACTGTCTACACAAGGCACCAGCTCTCATATGCAGTTTAGATAATATCCTCATACCAAGTTACTCATGTCTCTCCTCTATATCATTATATTAGTTACTAAAATGCTTGCCTAAACTTTCATAATACTTGAGGTACTCCGACTCTTGTTACTCTTTCTATTTGATATTTGGTGTAACTCATCCTCTAACATTTGTTAATCATCTTAAAGTTCTCATCTTACATTAGTATTACAATACATACACAATTATCTTCTAGTTATTATAACACCATGACATCTCACAGGTATCCTTATACCCCTCGGACTATTCTCTGATACATACGACCTCTATAATCAAATTTAGCAAGGTACTATACTTACTTACTTCTATATATATATTGTCTCCCTTATCTACTGCTTGGATCACTTATACTATTACTCCCAAATATTTTTCTATCCATATTAACTGATACACCAATCCAATATTATTACATAAGGTACTTACTGTTACTAGTACATTACTCAACTAATCTCTGACATAGAAATACTAGCACTCTTGATATAGTAACACTAGCTTCCTAACTACACAACATATGTCCTTAAGGTTCTAGAACACTAGCTTCATTATTAGATCACCTCATCATACTCACTAGAAATTATGATCACTTGCATCCAATGTACTAGTTATTAACTTCTATAATACACATGTTTCACTTCACTCTCAAAGGCAGACATATGGTTCCATATCTCTATTGATGTATATGTATCTCTCCTCAAACCTTACAAATAGATACACAAATCAGTGATGCACTACATATCTTCCATGACCAATCTTGATATTTCTCAACCCATGACATAATATTAATACTCCAGCTTCCACTTTCTGATACTCATGAACTTCCATACTGACACTTATCACCCACTGTGCATCCTGCACACAATTTCTAGACACTCTTCCACCTATTGCTTCCAACACATCACTAGCCTCAATATCAGGTGATATACCCATCACTAGTCATATACTGGTACACTCCTATCTACTCATATCAACCTGTATCATAAGTCCTACTACTTTAGCACAATGTATTATTATTCCCTCACACTCTTCCATACACTTATGGGTACCCTTTTACTATGGCACACTCACTAATACCCTTGATGTATATACATTTCTCTACTATTGATACACCCAAGTATCAACTATCCAATTGTATATCATGCTCTATTAATTTTTAACACAATTTCCTTGATACTTAATTGTTTACATGGCTCACCCAACTACATGAATTTATGACTATCCAGAACTGGTATGCTGACTCTGATACTAACTCATGGAACCACTACTAATACTCTTTACTCTCCCTTTTGCCTATAGTACCAATACTAACTATAATGACACCTATCATAGAACTATCGCTACAAGGTACTACGCTATGGGTTATCTCTAGATTAATGTCTATTGCTCTCATGCCCACTTACAGACTCACAAGTCACACTCTCAATAGTCAATACTGATACTCAAGTCATAGATCTAATTGCAATTCACCAATTATCACACTAATAAGGAACCCTAATGGAATGAAGCTCTATAGGAACTGGACTAGAGAACTGAAGGTATTTCTACTGCTAAGCTAAGGAACAATGGAACAAAGTCCTATAATAATATAAATAAATAAGTATTGAGATGATACTTTAAGAACCAATTTAAGATACAATCTGATAATCATACACGTCTGTCCAAAATTATGACACTCACAATCCTCGCCACGCCAGTAAGCATAGCTGCGATAAACGATAGATCCTATAACTTAGGTATGTACCTCTATAATTATGTTGTCTAGAATCCTTGCTGTGCCAACTAGTATAGCTGTGAGAAATTCTAAATTTTATAACTAAGATATGTACATCCGAAGTCAGGTCCCTACGTTTTTGCTACTCCAGCTAATGTGGCTACGATAAACTCTATGCTCTATAACCAAAGCAGATGTTTCACCTTTCTTACTATCCTCAAATATCATCAGATGATACCATAATTTAGTCCGTAAAATTCCTCTCGATATGAAATCAAAACTCAACAATGACACCGAGAATTTAAATTCGATAACCGATCACCAAGAATCAAAATAACTACAAGTGGGAGCGGACGAAAAATAAGGAAAAGATTTAAAATGGGAATTGTAATAAGATTCTCAAGGGTCGTCCTAGGAATCTCTCAAAAAATTTGTGATTGAGTATCCTCTCATCCTAATATCTTATATCCTATAGCCTATATCTCATATCCTATCGCAGGCTCGCAGTAGTACAACTAAGTCATCGTACTACCACGATATTGCACAACTTGCGAAGCCTGACATGAATGGGCCACCAATAAAAATGTGTCACGATCCGCACCCGGTGTAGGGATGTAAGTCAAAAACAACGCCCAGCCTATGCCGCAGCATCGACGGTAGAACGTTATCTTAATTAACTATACCATCTAAATATCTCACAATAATATAAAATCTGCCAACAATATCTTAACACAAAACTCAATCACATTCTAAAGCATGAGAAGGTATCAAGAAAGTCTAACATAACTATCCATATTATATATAACAACACCAAAGAAATAATAAACAAACTCTTAAATATGAGCCGGAATAAATCCGGTACCAAAGTGCTAAAAAAACTAACTATGAAAAACTAGTGATCCGAATAAACCTTCCGGCAATCACTCCAGAACTAGTGGGTCCAAGTCTGTACCATCTATAAGTCGAAGTCCATAGTATGTCGGACACCAATCTCTCGGATCCTCTGAAAAATATTTTCCAGTCAGGAATAGAGCGAAGTACATCTCTAACAGCAGTTCTAATCAATGATATAAACTATGTAATAATAAATAGATATGAATATACAAGAAGCATATACATGTACAAGAGATACACAATAAAAGAAATACTAGAAATAAATATAAGAATGAACAATATGACAATGAACAAGAATACTAATGACTAAGTGTGTGAGTACTAGCTTTAACATGTGATCGGCTTAGGAACTTGCACAAGAAATATGCACAGGAATAATAGCCTGGTTAGTCATACGTGCGGTGTATGACCAACAGTCACAGAAAAATAAGACTTGCACAAGAAGGATATGATCACATATATATACTAAAATACTCTCCACCCCCGACTGGTATAGGGGATCCTAGTATGGTACGCTATGGCACGGGATTTCCCAAGAAGATAACGACTCTTCTCGAGAATTAGTGTCTGTACATGTACAAGATAATCAATGAAATAAGGCTTGCACAAGATACACCATATACCAAGGAATAATATCTCATGACGAGATCCGGATATACCAATCCGTGTAACCATCGTATCAAGAAAATATGGATATCTATACTAGATACAATGAACATAGAGGATATCATAAATGAGAAACTATCAGAGAATGTACTCGCCTGAAGTCCAATGAATAGTCTCACAGATGTCAGATATGGTGCCTCGAAGACCTAGATATGGAATATAACATCAATGCAAGGTTTCAAAATAAAAATAAGTTAAACTAGTCAACATCTAGGTCAAAGAGCCATTTCTAAGTCAAACTATGTCAACTCTAAGTCAAACCGGACAAACTTAGTCAAACTACATATTTCTAGGTTGCAAGAGTCTATCTCAATGATATTGGGTTCATACACTATGAATCTAGGTTATACAAGCTATATCTTAGGATACTAGGATACCGTATCTCAGGATACGCAAACAAAAGATAAATATCACATATCTATAATAAAGCAATATTAAATATAAAGATCCTAATTACAAATGCTAAATGGATACCTTGGTTTCGAACCAACTTGGTATCGCAACACTAAACCTCTATCTTGATACCCAAACCCAATACCTTGGGTATCCCAAAATACCTTGACATTTACCTTGGTATCTCAAGGTAAATTCAAAATCCATGAGTATAGCTAATACACATATAAACCTCCAAATACCAACTATATGCCAAACATATACTAACATAACTAAAGCATATGCTAACATAACTAACTTTTAAATGCTACAACTACTCATATATAATACCTATCAATACAATACCTACATAATAACTTACTACCAATATCTATAATATGCATTGTTACATATAGTTAAGAGTCTAACTAATAGGTGTATATATATCTAACTATTTAAATAACAAGTATATAACTAACTACCCACTACTAGTTCATATGCACATAACTACATATATAGTACTTAACTAGAGATACAAGTATATATATATATATATATATATATATATATATATATATATATATATTCAATTAACTAGATAAATATCAAGCTACTAGTAAATACTAGCTAACTACCACTAACTATTAACTAAATAACTCAAGAAACTAACTTATCAATAACCAACTAGCTAACTTACAACTACTAAAATATAGTATACTAATACATAAATACCAATTATGAATTATATATATATATATACCAATACCATATATATATCTATTATTTATAAATAATACATAATTATATATATATAACGGCAAAACTGTTACCAAAATCGCTGCTGCCATCGTTGAAGCTGCCGTCGCTGAAGACTGCGGATATTGTTGCTATTTCTACGGTTCCCGCTGCTGTCGTTAATACGATTGTTGCTGCTGCTGTTGCTATATGCTACTGCTGTTGCTAATGCGGCTGCTGCTGCTGTCACTAAATCTGCTGCTGCTGCTAATGTGATGTTGTTAATATTGTTGCTGTTGCTAATTCTGTCACTAAAAGCTGTTGTTCCCCCCTCTCTCACTCTTATATATATAACACATAAATAAATATATATATATATATATATATATATATATATATATATATATATATATATATATATATATATATACAGTAACTAAAACTATATATACATATATATATTTACTCCTCTAAATACATATATACATATCCACAATAATACATATAGTATAGCATATACATATTATAGTAAAACATATACATATATCCATAATATCACTAATACGTACACATATATATAATCATACAAACATATATATATATATATATATATATATATATATATATATATATATATATATATATATATATATATATATATATATATATATATATATATATATACATGCATATAATTACATATTATAATGACTAAAATAATGGAAAAGTAGATCTAAAAATAAATTATATAACACATGGAGCATATCACACCCGTATCCCACTAGATCTAGGATACGCTTGCGACATGAGTCCACCACACATCCAAACGTACCCCGAAGGACACGAGCAAGTCTAATATATTATTTGTGAACAATACGAAGAGTCAAACACAATTTTACGTGTCCGTGTCAAAATATGACATGCACAAAGTTTCGTGTCGGAGGGAAAACCCCCAAATCAATACGTATCACCAAATTATTGGGATACGACCTACACGTACCCAATTGTGGACACGATACTAGCTCCAAACATACAAGCATATGACAAATTGATCTATAGGACAAATTGACACACACAACAAATGTCAATCTCGGAATTCCTCCAAAATTGACATAAAAAGTACCATAACTTTCTCAATAGGCCTCCTATGAACTCAAAACCAAATCCTATGGGTAGCCTATGAATATGGGTTAATTTCTCATAGTTAAATCTCAGATTTAGAACCTAAATTAAGGGAAAAAACTGAATTGTACCAATTGGAAGATGGATTCCCAATGAAACCTCCAAAATTGGTAAAATAAGCCTTCAAATTGTAGATCCTTGCTTCTCTTTGTAGATCCATGCTTCCTTCTTATAGATCCTTACTCTACTAGTCTCCGATGGTGATTTGGGAAGGAGTTTTTATCCCCTTTATATAGGCCTCACTTGCCCCCTCCTCAAGCTACTATGTAAAGTCTAAAATACCCCTTGGGGCCTCTCATGAAGAAATTAATTAAAGAGAAAAGGTTCTAGTCTAATGGGTTTAACATAATTAATCATCCTCCTAATGATTGGGCTTCTAATTATTGGGCTCAATTCTAACTAGAATTAAATGTTGGTCCATGAGTCTAAACTAAACTAGTTAATTCCACTAATACAAGTCCAAAAATAAATCTAATATGCTAATTATAAATAAATAATACAATAAATAAATATTCAACATGCACAATATTTAATTAATTACCAAATGACTAAAATAGCCTTTCCTAAAAAATATGGTAGTGACAAGTCTTCCACTAATGACTTGGGAGTAGTTCTTGTAAGAGCCCCAGGCCAGAAAGCAAATGTACTAACTACACACCCATGCGCTCAGTTTACTCATACGCATAATGATGGTGCAAAGGTGAATCAGCTCTCACTTGATTTTGCTTGACGTAATCACTCATAAGCACAAAGCGAGGAAGACAACTACGACATGTGAGATATCCTCTCTGGGGGCACCACTGTGCCAACATTGTCATCAACTGATGTTGTACCAAAATAGCAGCACCCACAATTAGGCAGTCAACTTTCCAGCGACTGTGACCAAGAGCACCTGTCCGACAACGTCTCGGAGAACAGGTGCACGTGTCGGAGGAGTTGCCCTTCGCCTCAAAATACCCCCCATTTTCTAACTTAATTCCCAAGATTCCAAAGGAAGCTACTATCCTTTCAATATATGGCCGACCACCTTAGGGGTGTGTGTGTTGCAATTTTTTAATTGGTTAATGCACAAAAATCTTGCTTGAAAGGATAAGTACTTGGTATATAAACTTGTATATATATATATAAGTTTCATCCTTTAAGATTTTAAACTTCTACTTTCACCATCTTCATAATCTTCATAAAATCTCTCCTACTCTTTACAAACCCTAGCTCTCCATCTTTTCATCCTTTACAAACCCTAAAAACTAAGGCAAGTCCTCCTCCTATTTGTACTCTTTGTACAAATCTCCTTTTAGTATAATTTTTATATTCTTTTTAGTTTAATTTTATTATTCAAAGTAAAGTGTATATTCTAGATAAATATTGAGATTAATATATATGGTTTAGAACATGATTCTAAGAGTTTTTTATTAAGGTGACACACCCATATAAGGCTTGAACATGAATTAGAATTAGAAAACGTAGGGCTGAATTCGTTCCCTCGGTGCAACATTTTTCAGAGCTGGTTTTGATCTAGTAAACCTGATCAAAATTTAAATATGTCTAAACAAAAATCGTTGAAAATTCGATAAGCTTTCTAATCGTAGGACTTAAGGAATGGTTTGGATGCAATTATTTCACTATATTAAGATCACTTTAGAAATTATTTCAAAGTTATATTATGTCTTGTACTTAGAGTTTATTCGGTTTAGATTTTTATTGTACTTAGTCTTCAGTATTATATTATTTTTTATTTATTCACCTTTCTTGAATCGAGGACTTAGATGTCTTTGATGACCTAGTTTTGTTCACTATATGAAGGACAGGACGAAGACGTGGTACTTCCTTGTATAATGTGGACGAGTCTGGAGAGTAAGGGATGTCACGTGTAGAACAATAATTTTATTTTGTGTTTGTATAATTATATGTATATTAAACTTTATGGGAGATATATATATGGTTGTATAATTAGTGAGTAGCTTCTATACTTTCTCTTAAAGACAGAACTCAGACTTGTGAGACGTAGCTAAAGAAGACTAGTATTGTGAATGTGCTTAGTTCTTACTTGTTGATGATTTAGCTTTACCCTATACTTTATCCTAGAACTTCACAGGCGACAATTGCGATACAGATATATGCGTATTTGTTTGGCGCTTAGCCTGGAATGTTAGTTACGTATTCGACTCACCGTATTCCAGAAGCGAAACATGACACGTCTTTTAGTGGTGGCCCATGCATGTCTGCATTATAGATTGTAAACCCCCTTGACCAAATTTTAGGTCTACTTAGCTTAAATAGAGAGACTAGGGTTAGTTTGAAGCTAATTAGAATTAGAACACAGTATTTTAGATTTATTGTGCAATAATTGTATCACTTAGTGCACCTTACCGTTGCTTCGATATTTGGAGCGCTACACTAGCATTTACCTTCAAACAAATTTTATACACTTTTCCTAGACGTGCCAACCTTCCATTCTGACCCTTGTGTAACTCATAGATACCATCTCTTGTACTTTATTTTAGTCGCACAATATTTGTTACAAACGTCTATTTTTAAATCTAAATAAATCCAACTTTGCATCTTTGTCCGTTCCAATCAAAATTGGAGACACAATCTCAACCCGTTTTGTGCAACCCAAATTATGATAATATTTTATTCTGAGTCTACTATGTCCATGACACTTGTGTCCCATCCAATTTTAACCCTATGTATTTCCAATTAATTAAAGAGCACCAATTACACTAATTTTAATTAAATTGGTGTAAGGACCCAACCTCACCCAAAACTAGACCCAACTCCAACCCAAACCCCCACTCACACCCTCAATGTTCATACTAAACATCACACACCATTTAGCTAACTACATCACACCAAACATGGTGTTTTGCCTCATCCAATCCCAAATTCCATTAATTGTGCAATTTTCTAATTATTAAGGGACTTTTATGTAAAAGTGCAGTGAGGTGTCCACCCCTCATTGGACCCAACACATGAAGAAACCCTTCCTTCCTCTTTGACCGGTCCACCTAAAATTCCCCCCCATTTGTTGTACTTCATACAACTTTATCCCCTTATACCTCCACCCTCCATTTCAAATCTCCATTATCCTAGCCACATATTCATCATGTGGAGGCTTCCCTCGACCCTAGAAAATACCCACAGCCGGACCTAATCCCAAGGAGAGCCCTCCCTCTCTCTCCTACATATACACCTACACTCTCTCTCTCCAAAAACACACACAATAGCCAACTACATCACCTAACAAAACCCTAAACCTACTTCTACACCTTCACCAACAACCCGGCCACCCCCCCTTCTTCCCCGACCACCACCTACGAGCAGCCCTCCCCGACCAGTCATCTCTACCGCCTGCTCCTCGACCTCGACCTCAACCTCAGCCATCATGCCGCCTTCCTCCACCGCCTGTCTTCCTCAACCACCACGACCACAGCCTCCTCCATTCACCATCACCATCCGGACTACAACTTTAACCCGACTCCCTTCCTCACCCCGACGACCAACCCCGCCGCCTCATCCACCCATCTCCACGTCCACCGTCACCGCCATCTCCCCCTCTACCATCATCACCATCTCCACCGCCACCGTCATCACCATCACCACCGACATCATCGTCAACACCAACATCAACAACACCATCATCAGTACAACCTGCAGCTCCCCTCCCGTTTATCGCCACCACAGCTACCCACCTCGACCCCGGCCATCTCCACCACCGTCATCCCCACCTCACAGTCTCCACCACCATCAGCAACCACCGCCACCACCTTAGCACCGTCGTCCCCGTCACCAATATCACCATCACCAACACCATCATCACCATCACCCGCACCATCCCTCTCCGCGGCCCAACCTTCGTCGGAGACCACCACCACCCTAGCTGCCATCCTCCCACGACCATCCCTCCACCATCAGCGACCCGCCACAACCAACCCAGACGTCGTCGTTGCTGCTGCTGCTGCATGCTGTGCTCGCCGGAGCACCGTCCTTCCTCGCCGAAGGCAGGCCGCTGACGAGCCACGGACACCCCCCCTTGGACACGATTACGACTAGGTATACGTTTACCCTTCCTTTCTATATGTGTAGTTGTGAACCCTTGTGTATTGTGTATAGGTGTACATATGTTAGAATAAAATTAGTGTTAGTGATTACCTCATAAAAAATATGATTATTTAATGTGAACACTTATGTTGACCTAAAGGTTTAGATGACTGGCCTTGTGCATACTAACATGTTAGCTAGGACTTGTATTTTGTGTTAAACGTTATTTGGTTTCGTAACATATTTTGATAATTTGTTGTCTTATTGTACACAGTAATTGAGGATATGACACGTGTACGTCTTAGCTGTGTGCACACGCGACCCTGCTAGTTGACCAGTCGTGACCCCCCTGTATCAGTTTCTAAGTGCAGCATAGTTGTGTTCCTGTTCGTACTATCATAATGACTGATGATTTAATTATATTATATTATATGTATAGGTTTGTTGGACCGTTCAGGCGAGACTTCGAGAGCAGGATTTTGGTACTCGCAGCTTGAGGACCCAGGCAAGTATACCTTGCCTGATTTACTGTTTAATTTAAACTATAAATTATTGTATGATATCTTGTTGCAATATTACATATAACTGCAATATTACATATAACTGTGCGCGTCCGAGAATGACTAGGGTGCCGTCGACGAATGCGTCAATGTGTAGTGTATTAACTTAGTCACAAGCAGACCCACCTACCATTGTGAGGATATTCTGATATCTTCCTAGACCCTGATACTTTTACACGCATCACGATGACAAACTCATATTGGGATGCGGGTTTGCGTACCCGACTAGCTATCAGTACGTGTGACATGCATAACGGTTTAGTGCATAATCAGGGTTATCTAATTAATTGAGACTTGGCATATAGTTGCGTGGTATGCACGTCGTATATTCGACTTGTATATCTGTATTAGACGGGGAGGACAACTGGTAGGCGTATGGGATACACACATTAGAATTTGTAGTATCCAGAGGAGCCATGGATTCAATGACTACCTTTATTCAGATACCGCGTTCTTCGGAGCGAGACAGACGTATATATTTGTAGATACCTCATTCTTCGGAATGATGAATGTTACATATACAGATACCACGCTCTTCGGAGTATAGACGTTATGCCTACACCTACCCATACGTACCAAGGTTGTCCTCACATTGCATTCACTTAGATGGTTAGCACACCCCTTTATTTTATTCAATATTTATATATGGCATGTATTTTTGTATCTTGTTACGTCCCTCTGAGGACCTGGTTTTCTTTCAGATTTGGACGAGGCTCACTATCCTACCGTGTACGGGCCCGAGCAGGAGATGAGGTACGCGTCCGAGGAGAAGCTTGAGGTACTACCATCATAGTTCCCTTGATCACTGGTAGGCCTTCCGCCTAGGGCTGGAGCATCCTTATCTTGTTAGCTGATGCTCTAGTCGCATTCTCTTATCTGTCTTTTAGTACTCTTATTTTATCATTGTAGTGGATTTGTTCCCATCAGACATATCTGGATTGTACTATGACATTTCAGACTCCGCACTTATTTTTTCAGTATTTATTTCAATACTCCTTATTTATATTTGTAAGTATATAAGATTAGACATTACCTGATGTATGTTAGTATATTAGACTTGTTAGTATTTTAGGACAGTGTAGTACGCTTTGTCGGGTCCATTAAATTGGGTAATCCCACATAGTCGTATTAGCTGGCCATTGCCACGTGGCCTGGTCCCGTATATTTTGGGACTGGGGTATGACATGGTTTTAGTGGTAGCCCATGCAGGTCAAATTTATCGCTTGTGGTATGGTAACATGCCCAGTGAGCCAGTAATAGGAAAGAAATTACTAGACTTCATCCACTTTGATTACGTCTTTGAACCTCCTTCATATTTTTAAAATATCTGCATCCTGTTTGCTTGTTTCAGTACTCTTTTAATGAAGTTCTATATCTTAAAGCGAGATGAACTTGCGTAATAGACGCGAGGCATACGGTGCCATAGTGCCATCCGCCACTGCACCGAGGGAAGGGACATCCCAAGGACCACCCGGAGAGTAGCCACTACCCAGGCCCCGGTGATCCCACAGGCCCCGCTGATACATTGGCACCAGACTTCTCCTGATGACCCAACGTAGATGCATGAGGGCCAGACTTCTCAGACTATCCTGACGCACCACCTAGAGGGCGAAACTTTGAGGGCTACGCCGATGCCGCAGTCCGAGAGGCCAAAATATGAGAAGACACCTACGACGCAGCCGGAGGTACCACTGCCACCACCTCCACCCTTTCTACCTCAAATGCCACATCCGGAGGGATAGTCGCAGATGTTGCAGTTCTTCCAGGCTATGATGTAGGCGCAGTAGCATCAGACCGAGATGTTGAGACAGAGCTTGATGGCAGTCCTGGAGAAGACAAATGCCCCAGTACTCGCACCAGCACCTACACCTATTCAGCCAACTGGTACTGTATGAGGGTTTTGCCAGATGGGCCCGGATACTTTTTTGTGCAACGAGACCACAGAGGAGATCTCTGATTGGGTCGCCAACACGGAGATGCTACTGGAGGCTTCTCAGCTACATCCGGACCTTTGGATGACCGTAGTGAGGGACCAACTGAAAGGCAACGCCCATCACTGGTGGGACTCGATAGAGCATAGCGTCGGCAAGACGCAGACGTGGGAGCAGTTCTTAGAGTACTTTAATGCAAAGTATTTCCCGGCTACGGTCAAGAATGCCCTATACTCCCAGTTCCTGCACCTGGAGCAAGGGAATATGGCCGTAGACGCATACGATGCAGAGTTTAGTCGACTTAGCATATTTGGTGCCGCCTTGATACCCAACGATCTGGAGAAGGCCAGGAGATCCATCACGGCCTGACTTTTGAGCTGCAGAGGTACACCACCACCCAGGCGAGGATCTCTTATGAGGAGGTTCTGTCAGAGGCGAGGATCTAAGAGGCCTTTGGTAGAGGATTGAGACGTTCCAGCAACCAGCCAGAGATCAGCCTGGAGCAGGAGGACCGATCCGTCGTCCGGGAGCGCAGACACAGCAAAGGACAGTGCTATACCAGCACAAGGAGCTTCCGACTTGTCACCATTGTGGCAAGAAGGGACATATTATCAGAGATTGTCGGAAGAAGCTTGGATTGTGCATGATATGTGGAGTGAGTCAGCACCTTGCCAGAGATTTCCCACAGCGCAGGGATGCAGCACCGCAGACATGACAGAGGCCAGCAGCACCAGTCCTGAGGATACTACCCCCGCTAGGAGGTCAACGTCCACCAGCACGCGGAGGATTTCAGAGGGGGCCACCCTTGGCCCCAAATGAGGCACAGTTTGATCGAGCCAGACAGCAGGCCGGAGGGCAGAGGCACATGTAGGCCTTTGTACTAGCAGCGATTGAGGAGGAACCAGAAGGGGAAGCTATCATAGGTACCATTTTAGTTGCATCATTGCCTGCAACTGCATTATTTGATTCTGGTGCTACACTATCTTTCATATCTAGTAGTTTCGTAGCTATGCATAGAGTAGCTACTTTCCCCTTACCTAAGAGTTGGAAGATTCTTACCGGAGGAGGCATCGTACTGGTTACCAGCACTATTAGAACGTGCTCGATAGTCGTGTGTGGTCGGAAGATGAGAGCACAATTTTTGGTATTCTCGATGCCAAACTTCGACGTTGTGCTAGGCATAGACTGGTTGAGCTAGTACAATGCCATACTGGATTACCGGAGGGGTAGCATCATATTTAGACCGCCAGATCACCCAGAGTTCGAGTACATGTGGGGCACCATCGATCGAGGAGTAGGGCAGACAGCTGGAGCTTATATGGCTATGTAGATGGCACCCCCACCGATAGTTGCAGAGTTCGAGGATATTTTCTCGGAGGAGTTGCCAGGCCTACCGTCGGATAGAGAGGTGGAGTTCCCTATTGAGTTGGTACCCGGAGCAGCGCCGGTATCTTTGAATGTGTACCGGTTGGCGAAGAAGGAACTGGATAAGCTAAATCTACAGTTAGAGGAGATGCAGATTAAGGGATTTGTCCATCCTAGTGCATCGCCCTGGGGAGCACCAGTGTTGTTTGTACCAAAAAAGGATGGGATATTCCGTATGTGCATTGATTACAGAGCCCTTAGTGCTTTGACTATCAAGAACAAGTACCCCCTGCCGCGGATTGATGATCTGTTCGACCAGCTGACAGGAGCAGTGGTGTTCACGAAGATCGACTTAAGATCGGGTTATCATCAGGTAAAGGTGCGGAGAGAAGATATTCCAAAGACGACATTCAGGACTCGTTATGGTCACTACGAGTTCTTGGTGATACCTTTTGGACTGACAAATGCGCCTGCAGTATTTATGAACCTGATGAACAGAGTCTTCTATGAGTATCTGGACCAGTTTATGGTAGTCTTCATTGACGACATCTTGGTGTATTCAAAAATCTACGAGGAGCACGGGGAGCACTTGAGGCTAGTGTTAGAGACGCTAAGGATTGTGAGGCTTTATACCAAGCTGAGAAAGTATGAGTTTCTCCTAGATCGTGTCTCTTTCCTCAGACACGTTATCTCAAGAGATGGTATTTCGGTAGATCCAGCGAAGATTTTGTCAGTAGAGACGTGGCCAACCCCTACCAATATCTTAGAGATAAGGAATTTCCTAGGACTTGCCGGATATTACCGGAGGTTCGTAGAGAACTTCGCAAGGATCGCAGAGCCGATGACCCGCTTGACCCACAAGGAGCAGGAGTTCATTTGGACAGAAGAGTGTCAGACGATGTTCGATGAGCTGAAGAAGCGTCTGACTATGAAACCTATCTTTACTATACCTTCTAGACCCGGAGTATTCGTTATCTACAGCGATGTGTTTGGGAAGGGGTTAGGATGCGTCTTGATGCAGCATGGGAAGGTTGTGGCCTATGCCTCTAGGCAGCTGAGGACCCATAAGAAGAACTATCCCACTCACGACTTGGAGCTTGCTACAGTGATCTTTGCCATGAAGCTTTGGAGGCACTACCTATACGGAGAATGAGTAGAGATATTCACAGATCACAAAAGCCTGAAGTACGTCTATACTCAGAAGGACCTGAACTAGAGACAAAGACGTTGGCTCGAGGTGATGACAGATTTTAAGATTGAGCTACAGTACCATCCGGAAAAGGCCAACGTGGTAGCTGACGCATTGAGCAGGAGGCCCATGGCATTCTTTTTGACTACCCAATAACATATGTTAAGAGATCTAGAACAGTTGGGTATAGAGGTCATTATGTCCGGAGCAGACGACCAGTTGTCGAGTTTTTAAGTGCAATTGACATTGGTTGAGAGGATCAAGGCTGCCTTGCCAACAAATGCCAGATTCTAGAGGCTTCGACAGAGGACAGAGGCCGAGATGCAGACAGGATTGCGCATACACGAGGATGGGACTTTGAGATGTGGAGATCGTCTCTATGTTCCGAATGGAGAACTTTGTCAGGAGCTGATGTCGGAGGCGGACAGTTCAACATACTCTATTCATCCAGGAGGTACAAAGATGTACAGAGACTTGAGGCAGTACTACTGGTGGCATAGAATGAAGAGGGAGATAGCCCACTTTGTGGCAAAGTGCCTTGTGTGTCAGCAGGTCAAGGCTGAGCATCAGAGGCCTGTAGGTTTATTTCAGTCGCTCCTGATACCTGAGTGAAAATGGGAGCACGTCACTATGGACTTCGTTATGGGCTTTCTGAGGAGTCCTAGTGGTCGCAATACGGTATGGGTGATCGTGGATTGACTCACCAAATCCGCTCACTTTTTATCTTTCAGAGTTGGGCAGTCTACAGAGGTCTTAGCAGGTATGTATATGAGGGAGATCGTACGACTGCATGGAGTGCCAGTCAGTATAGTGTTGACAGGGATACGAGATTCATATCTTACTTTTGGCGAAGTATACAAGAGAGTCTCGGTACCCGCCTGAAGTTCAGCACATCGTATCACCCGCAAACAGATGGCCAGTCCGAGTGCACCATTCAGACGCTGGAGGACATGCTAAGGGCGTGCATGCTGGATTTCAGTGGATCATGGGAGGACCATTTACATTTGGTCAAATTTCCCTACAATAATAGCTATCAAACGAGCATTCAGATGGCTTCCTATGAAGTATTGTATGGCAGGAAGTGTCATTCTCCAGTGTGCTGGAGTGATATGGGCGAGAGGCAAATTCTGGGACCAGAGTTGGTTGTTCATACAGTGGAGAAGGTGAAGAAGATCCAAGGGCACCTGCGAGCGGCACAGGACAGACAGAAGCATTAGGAAAATGCGCATCGATGACCCCTAGAGTTTCAGGTTGGAGATTATATGTTTCTGAAAATCTTGCCTACCCGGGAAACCATCAGGTTTGGAGGCAGAGAAAAGCTGAGTCTGAGGTACATTGGACCATTCGATGTGTTGGAGCGCATCGGAGAGGTTACTTACAGATTAGCATTTCCACAGACATTAGAATGAGTTCACGACGTCTTCCATAAATCTCAGCTAAGGAGGTACATGCCAGATCCGAATCATGTACTTGACCACTCAGAGATCATAGTCGGGCTTAGTTTGTCATACCAGGAGGAGCCTGTAGAGATTCTAGACAGAAGCGAGAAGGTGTTGCAAGGTCAGACTATCCCTCTAGTTCGTGTCGTATGGAAGCATCATGCACCAGACGAGTCGACATAGAAACGAGAGGATGATATTTGACAGCATTTTCACCATCTATTCGAAGGCCTAGGTATGTAGTAGCATTTAATTTTAGTCAATAGTTTTTACCATATGTCTGTTTTAATTTCGAGGACGAAATGCTCTAAGGAGGGTAGATTGTAAACCCCTTCGACAAAATTTTAGGTCTACTTAGCTTAGATAGAGAGACTAGGGTTAGTTTGAAGCTAATTAGAATTAGAACACAGTATTTTAGATTTATTGTACAATAATTGTATCACTTAGTGCACCTTACTGTTGCTTCGATATTTGGAGCGCTACACTAGCATTTACCTTCAAACAAATTTTATACACTTTTCCTAGACATGCCAACCTTTCATTCTGATCCTTGTGTAACTCATAGATACCCTCTCTTGTGCTTCATTTTAGTCGCATAATATTCGTTACAAATATCCATTTTTAAATCCAAATAAATCCAACTTTGCATCTTTGTCCGTTCCAACCGAAATTGGAGACACAACCTCAACCTGTTTTATGCAACCCAAATTATGACAATATTTATTCTGAGTCTACTACATCCATGATACTTGTGTCCCACCCAATTTTAACCCTATGTATTTCCAATTAATTAAAGAGCACCAATTACACTAATTTTAATTAAATTGGTGTAAGGACCCAACCTCACCCAAAACTAGATCCAACTCCAACCCAAACCTCCACTCACACCCTCAATGTTTATACTAAAAACCATATACCATTTTAGCCAACTACATCACACAAACTATGGTGTTTTGCCTCATCCAATCCCAAATTTTATTAATTGTGCAATTTCCCAATTGTTAAGGGACTTTTATGCAAAAGTGCAGAGAGGTGTCCACCCCTCATTGGACCCAACACATGAAGAAACACTTCCCTCCTCTTTGACCGGTACACCCAAAATCCCCCCCCCCCCATTTATTGTACTTCATACAACTTTATCCCCTTACACCTCCACCCTCCATTTCAAATCCCCATTATCCTAGCCACATATTCATCATGTGGAGGCTTCCCTCAACCCTAGAAAAATACCCATAGTCAGCCCTAATCCCAAGGAGAGCCCCCACACCCTCTCTCCTATATATACACCTACACTCTCTCTCTCCAAAAACCCATACAACAGCCAACTACATCACCTAACAAAACCTTAAACCTACTTTTACACCTTCACCAACAACCCGACCACCTCCCCCTTCTTCCCCGACCACCACCTGCGAGCAGCCCTCCCGACCAGTCATCTCCACCTCCTGCCCCTCGACGTTGTCCTCAACCTCAGCCATCCTGCCGCCTTCCTCCACCGCCTGTCTCCCTCAACCACCACGACCACAGCCTCCTCCATTTACCATCCCGACTACAACTTCAACCCGACTCCCTTCCTTACCCCGACGACCAACCCCGTCGCCTCATCTACCCATCTCCACGTCCACCGTCACCACCATTTCCCCCGCCACCATCATCACCATCTCCACCGCCACCGTTGTCACCACCACCACCGACATCATCGTCAATACCAACATCAACAACACCATCATCAGCACAACCCGCAGCTCCCCTCCCGTTCATCGCCACCACAGCCACCCACCTCGACCCCGGCCATCTCAACCACCGTCATCCCCACCTTACCGTCTCCACCACCATCAGCAACCACCGCCACCACCTTAGCACCGTCGTCCCCGTCACCAACATCACCAACACCATCATCACCATCACCCACACCTATCCCTCTCCGTGGCCCGACCTTCATCGGAGACCACCACCACCCTAGCCGCCGTCCTCCCACGACCATCCCCCCACCGTCAGCGACCTGCCACCGCCAACCCAGACCCCACCGCTGCCGCTGCAAGCTGTTGCCTTTGCCACAGCTATTGCCGGAGCTGCTGCTGCTGCGTGCTGTGTTCGCCGGAGCACCGCCCTCCCTCACTGGAGGCAGGCCGCTGAAGAGCCACGGACCCCCCCTCGGACACGATCACGACTAGGTATACATTTACCCTTCCTTTCTACATGTGTAGTTATGAACCCTTGTGTATTGTGTATAGGTGTACATGTGTTAGAATAAAATTAGTGTTAGTGACTACCTCATAAAAAAATATGGTTATTTAATGTGAACACTTATGTTGACCTAAAGGTTTAGACGACTGGCCTTGTGTACACTAACATGTTATCTAGGACTTGTATTTTGTGTTAAACGTTATTTGGTTTCGTAATGTATTTTGATAATTCGTTGTCTTGCTGTACACGATAATTGAGGATATGACATGTGTACGTCTTAGCTGCATGCACACACGACCCTGCTAGTTGACCAGTCGTGACCCCCCTGCGTTAGTTCCTAAGTGCAGCGTAGTTGCCTGTGCGTACTATTATAATGACTGATAATTATATTATATTATATTATATTATATTATATTATATTATATTATATTATATTATATTATATTATATTATATTATATTATATGTATAGGGTCGCTGGACCATTCAGGCGAGACTTCGGGAGCAGGATTTTGGTACTCGCAGTTTGAGGACCCAGACAAGTATACCTTGCCTAATTTACTGTTTAATTTAAATTATAAACTGTTGTATGATATCTTGTTACAATATTACATATAACTGCAATATTACATATAACTGTGTGCATCCGAGAACGACTCGGATGCCATCGACGAATGCGTCGATGTGTAGTATATTGACTTAGTCACTAGCAGACCCACCTGCCATTGTGAGGATATTCTGATATCTTTTTAGACCCTGACACTTTTACACGCATCACGATGACAAACTCATGTTGGAATACGGGTTCACGTACCCGACTAGCTATCGGTACGTGTGACATGTATCACGGTTTAGTGCACAATCAGGGTTATCTAATTAATTGAGACTTGGCATATAGTTGCGTGGTATGCACGTCATGTATTCGACTTATATATCTGTATTGGGCGAGTAGAACAACTGGTAGGCGTATGGGATACACACATTGGAATTCGTAGTATCCAGAGGAGCCACGGATCCAATAACTTCCTTTATTCAGATACCGTGTTCTACGAAGTGATACGGACGCATATATTTTTAGACACCTCGTTCTTCGGAATGATGGACGTTACATGTACAGATACCATGCTCTTCGGAGTGTGGACGTTATGCCTACACCTACCCTTACGTACTAAGGTTGTCCTCACATTGCATTCACTTATATGGTTAACACACCCCTTTATTTTATTCAGTATTTACATATGGCATATATTTTTGTATCTTGTTACATCCCTTTGAGGACCTGGTTCCCTTCCAGATTTAGATGAAGCTTACTATCCTACCGTGTACGAGCCCGGGCAGGAGACGAGGTACGCGTCCAAGGAGGAGCTTGAGGTGCTACCATCAGAGTTTCCTTGATCACTGGTAGGCCTTCCGCCTAGGGCTGGAGCATCCTTATCTAGTTAGCTGATACTCTAGTGGCATTCTCTTATCTGTCTTTTAGTACTCTTATTTCATCATTGTAGTGGGTTTGTTCCCATCAGACATATCTGGATTGTACTATGATATTTCAGACTCCGCACTTATTTTTCCAGTATTTATTTCAGTACTCCTTATTTATATTTGTGGATGATATTAGACATTACCTGATGTATGTTAGTATATTAGACTTGTTAGTATTTTAGGACAGCGTAGTATGCTTCGTCGGGTCCATTAAATTAGGTAATCCTACGGAGCCGTATTAGCTGGTCATTGCCACATGGCCTGGTCCCGTGTATTTTGGGAGTGGGGCATGACATAGATATGCTGCAGTCTACATTTAGGTAGCAGATCTATTAATTATATCTATAAAATCCTAAGATTGATTTCTAGAAAAATTCTAACAAGAACCTTGGGATATGAGTATTGGGTATTATAAGGTTAAAAAAAATTGTTCAGTATGCTTGTTTTATATTTCCATAGCATGTGTTTATATTATAAGAAAACATGATTCATGATTATTTACTCTTAGTTACCTATAGTTGTGTTTAAGTTTCTAATTCTAAGTACTGATTAGTTTCCTTTATGTGTAGGATGGTTCGTTGATTCCTACCTCATTTGTGATTCGACGGGAGTGACCGGACCACATATGGGTATTACCACCATTGTAGGCTCCTCCTGAGGATGAGGTGAAAGCAAGAGATAACTATTTATGTATTCTCTACGGAGTTATGAAACCTATCATTCAGGACGTAGAAGACGGGGTTGAAGTGATATTCGAGAAAAGAGCATACTTTCAGGTTATTCGAGTCCAACCATCCCAAGACTCAAATCTACGAATAAATGGCTATGATGGTACCTTACAGGAATGGAGGGCTAGACACCCGTACGTAGAGATTTTAGGTTACATGATGAGGATGATATAAATCTGACTGAGGGAGTATAAAAGATGGTTATGTAAATAAACTACTATGTGTCTAGTGTGTATGTATATAAGACAAGTTTGTGTGTAAGATAGATATAAGGTTGTCTTTTTGTCTGTTGGAGTTCATTTTAGTATAACAGCAGATATAAATAGTGGTTATATATCTTTGTAGCACTGTATAATATACTATTTCTGTAAATAAAGTATGTACTTTCCTTTTTTTTATTCTACTTTTATATAAATGTTCTTTTAAGTTTATTTAATGTTAATAATAATGTTATAGCTATTTGGGATAGACTATTTTTTTTTACATTCCTTGTCTCCATTTAGAAAATGGGCAATTTTGAATTCCAGTCCCCTCTTAACAACCAAGCTGAGACAAGTGTCGCTGATATACTCCAAAATTTCTAACAACTTTTATAAATGAATAATTAACTTGTTAATGCTGCACAAATTACCTCAGCAGTTGTACTTGAACAACTTAAGGCACCTCCCTAACAGAAAATTGGAAGCATTGTCGACTTTAGAAAACTAAATCCAAATAAATTTTGTAGAACTAAGAATACATTAGAGGCATGGCAATGGTTATAGACTACTGAAGGATTACTTAAGGGAGCAAAGATTGCACCAGAAGATATGGTAGAAATAATTAGAATCCAATTAGAAGATGTAGCAGAAAGCTGGTGGAGTGCAGAGCACCCAGAGGAATCTGATAGAGTGGTGACATGGAAAGAATTTAAAAGAAAATTTGAAGACAAATTTTTCCCATAGTTGGCTCAAATGGAGTTAGAAAGGAGATTTATCCAACTAAAACAGGATAAATATACAGTGGACGAATATGCTGCGGAATTTACCAGACTAAGTAAATTTGCTCCTTACATGGTAGCTACAGAAAAGGCTAAAGTATCTAGGTTCAATGAAGGGATAGAAAGTAAACTTAAGGGCAAAGTTGAACCTTATAAATGCCAAATATATTCTGAGATAACTGAAGCTGTCCGAGATCAAGATAGGATACAAAAAGATAGGTATGTAACAAAGGTTGGAGGTCAGAAAAGAAATTTTAAACCAGGATCATCTTCTTAAAAAAACCAATGGCAAGGTCAGGCCAAGCGACTACAGATGACAACATCAAAAGGTGTGACCATATGCAATTTCTGTAGGAAACCAGGCCATTTAAAGAATTAATGTAGAAAATATAATGGATGGTGTTTAAGATGTGGAGCAGCAGATCATCAAATTACTC
The DNA here is from genome assembly GCA_036927795.1 of Iris macrosiphon. NCBI lineage: Eukaryota > Viridiplantae > Streptophyta > Magnoliopsida > Asparagales > Iridaceae > Iris > Iris macrosiphon. The sequence goes on from JAYESA010000004.1 coordinate 209,509,236, forward strand.
AGTGTCTTCAGATGTCTATGACAAGGCCTATGCCACCATATCAACAATTTGTACCAAGGCCTATGAACGCAGGATTTAACCCAAGACAGGTAGTTCAGGGAAATATACTAAGGCCAATGTTAAATGAACTAAGGCCAATACAGCAGGCAGCACCAGTGATGCAGACTATGGTACATGCAGGAAGTCAGTATATGCCTCTGTTACTACCTCAAATAAAATAATTCCAACAAGCACAAAGACTACAACAAACTTATACTGGAAAGAAGAAGCATGGCCAGGCTTCATTAATGGATACTAATGAGGCATAATTGCCTGGAGAAGCTGTGACAGGAACTATATTAGTTTTATCTTATCCAGCAGCAATATTATTTTATTCATGCACTACACATTTCTTTATATCTGCTACATTTATATGTTTGCATGAGATTACAACTGATACATTACCTAAGAAATTGAGAATTTTAACGGAAAATGGATTGGTGGAAGTCAATCATATATGCAAAGCCTATCCAATTAGAATTGGAGGTGAATCATTCCGAGTAAGACTTTTGATTTTTTCAATGATCAATTATGATATAGTCTTCAGAATGGACTCGTTGATGTTAGTAGTAGCTAATATAGATTATGGTCAAGAAATGGCTATATTTTAACTTCCAGGAGGAGAAATAGGTAAAAAATTTTGGGATCATAAGGAAGATCAAATAAAAATGTCACTACCACATTTTCTATGAAAGGGTATTTTAGTCATTTCATATTTAATTAAATATTATGCATATTGTATAATTATTTATTATATTATTTATTTATTATTAGATGTTAGATTATTGTTTTGGACTTTTGTTAGTGGACCTAACTAGTTTAGTTTAGACTCATGGACCAACATGTATTAATTGTTAGAATTGAGCCCAACTAGAAAGCCCATTGATTAGGAGAATAATTAGTTTAATTAAACCATTAGACTAGAACCTTCCCTCCTTAATTATTTCTTTATGAGAGGCCCCAAGGAGAATAATGGACATTATATATTAGCTTGAGGAAGGGGCAAGAGGGGCCGACCTACATAAAGAGGGATAACAAGTTTCTCTCTCCTCTTTTTATTTTAAATATAGATCTAGAATTTCTCTCAACCAAATTTCTTCATTCCCACATCATTTTCCTACAAAATTGTATCCCAATTCCTTTTCAAATTACTATTGGAGGCTAGTAGAGCAAGGATCTAAAATGAGGAAGCAAGGATCTACAAAGAGATGCAAGGATCTATAAGTTTGAGGCCAATTTTATCACATTTGGAGGTTGCATTGGAAATCCATCTCCCAATAGGTACAATTCAATTTTTTTCCTTCAATTAGGTTCTAAATCTGAGATTTAGCCATAAAAAATCAACCCATATGCATATGCTACTCATAGGATTTGGAATTGAGTTCATAGGAGGCCTATTGAGAAAGTTTGGTACTTTTTGTGTCAATTTTGGTGGAATTCCGAGGTTGACACTGTCACGCCCCAATCTCCCGCAGGCAAATCGGCCGTTCCCGCTAGGCGGGAATCACCCTCGCCAGCGCTCCCACGGAACGATCGCTTGACCCATCCAGGCGTGATGCCGTACGAGCGTGATCCACGTCCGTGCAAGGCCATGGTTCATTGGCTGGCGGTTAGAGTTCTAAGCCACAGAGTCGCACAGATTGTCCGAGTGCAGCGGAGTCATGAATGCATAGGCGATCGGTAACAGGTTCACTGAGTCGACAATATAGCGGAAGCATTAAAACACAAGTTGAAGTAAAGCAAGCTCTTTTTATTGATATTAACAAGTGTTACAGGCGGCGTATAGCCGAGATTACAAGTCGCTCAAGCCTCTCTCTCTGAAACATAAAATCGTGCCAAGTGGCTACAATTATGGAATGATTGTACAGGCGATGTTCAGGTGACGCTCCAACATTATGTCTTGTATATGTGCTTCAGTTCCGGATGCACCATTGTAAGGCTTCAGAGGGAACTCCTGGCCTTAGCACGCACGAAGGAGGCATCCGCACCGAACGAGGTTCTCCCGCACCCTGCATACAAACTGGTGGATTATCAGTACATTGAATGCACTGGTGGGAAAGCTACTCGCCCGCTCGACAAATCCAAACACGTTATACAGGTTTCGTGCACAACTATTAAGTTGTCTTTCTAGTTGCCTTAGGATCAGTTTCATACAAACATTGAATAGCCTAACGTGTCGGGCAGTGCGCCATGCGATGTTTGAGGAAACACGGCGAGACTTACCAACTTACCATTTCTCCTTCCCTGTCCAAGGCAAACATGATTAATTCAAGCACGGTAAGTATAAACATTCAGGAGGCATAGCAAATGCAAACACGAGGGTTCTTATAACATGATCGTTCAGGTGTTAAGTTATTCATTGATGCTATGCAATGACTCGCACGCGGATAGCCGCTAAACGAGGATGTCTTATCTATATGAACATAAGTCGCTGGCGTAGCCATTATGGACGGTTCACAGTCTCAAGACACAGAATGATATGCAACGCAGGTGGCGAGCCCCGCTGCATAACACCTTGCCCCATAACATACGACTGCTCATACGTCCCGTCCGGATCGGATCGGTCCCAGTGCCCCAGTGACCGTCCGCATAACATACCTTATGCACAAGCTGTCCGCGACAATGCAGGTCAGGGTCTATCCTTTATCCATAGCTTGACATGATAATCATGAAACTTAAACTTATTCTGAACGAGCATATTGCTCCACGAGCTGGGATTCCATCAGTACATAACACGATCCTCATTCAGATGCATACATAGCATGATTATCATTCAAGTGTGATTCATATTCAGTATTCATTCTTGCTTAATGCATTCCCCTGGTTCGGGGATATGCCTTGGTGACCTAATGGTCCCGGATACTTGCAGGTTCATTTGCACAGAAGGACTATTTGATAGTCTCCTGGCTAACAAGAATGCATGCACAATACAATCACGTTAAACATTCGTAAGCAGGCAAGCACGCGTTCTAAGGGACATAAGCAGACACATTTGCTCGGACCCGAAGGTAAGCCGAGAGACGAAACCGTTAGGGGACTTAGCATGCGAGGGTCTGAATACAAGCAGTATTTCAATTTCCATGTTCTAGCATAAGCAATACAAGTTGGGATTATTCTCTTAGCTAGGTGCGTTGGATTTATTAGCATGCAGGGGGTGAATCACCTAGCGACTAGCATAAAACATTTCAGATTTTATGTGTGCTGGCTAAGCAAAGACAAGTTCACCGTAGCCACCCACCTTAGCGATGATTCGCCTCGGTAGAGCGATACGCCTGAGCGAGCCTCTGAAAGCCTAAGCCAGGATTCCTGTAGGGACAAGTCTGGATATCTTTTGCTTCTCGTTTGACGCAAAGCGGGTCGGGACAGTTGCACTTTTGCCATTTGAGACGGCAGTCCGCTTGAACGGAACGGGGTGTTACATCCTACCCAACTCAGAAAAAGTCTCATCCTCGAGACTTACTGAGGACAAGCAGTAATCTAGGTTGAGGCAATCCTAGACAAGTCGTTGCACTTGTTCATTTGGATATTCACTTGCACAAGCATCGAAATCAGCATATCGCTTAGACTGGATCGTGCGCACTTTCGAAGGGCCCCTCTAGCGTGAACACGTCAACCAGCTTAGTGATAGCGAAGTCTCAGCACTCGAGTTTCACCTTTTTCTAAGTCTTGGATGGTGCACTAGTTCAAGGCATCCCTCGAATAGATGCATTCAACCAAACTTAGGGTTAGTGAAAATCGGACAAGCTACTAGCGATACTCTCAAGGGTTCGCACAGGTTGGCACAAAGGCCACTCGCAGCACACAACCAGACAAGTAATCATATCATTCAAAACGCATTTTGAAAGTACTTAGACTTATTGTTGGAACATCCCATCGAGGCATTGAGAGAGAGCGTGCACATAACCCACGAACGAGCTTTCGAAACAGAGATATCGAATCGAAGTCCAAAGGCGTAGAAGCCAGGCTCTGATACCAATATGTCACGCCCCGATCTCCCTCAGGCAAATCGGCCGTTCCCGCTAGGCGGGAATCACCCTCGCCAGCGCTCCCGCGGAACGATCGCTTGACCCATCCGGGCGTGATGCCACACGAGCGTGATCCACGCCCGTGCAAGGCCATGGTTCATTGGCTGGCGGTTAGAGTTCTAAGCCACAGAGTCGCACAGATTGTCCGAGTGCAGCGGAGTCATGAACGCATAGGCGATCGGTAACAGGTTCACTGAGTCGATAATATAGCGGAAGCATTAAAACACAAGTTGAAGTAAAGCAAGCTCTTTTTATTGATATTAACAAGTGTTACAGGCGGCGTATAGCTGAGATTACAAGTCGCTCAAGCCTCTCTCTCTGAAACATAAAATCGTGCCAAGTGGCTACAATTGTGGAATGATTGTACAGGCGATGTTCAGGCGACGCTCCAATATTATGTCTTGTATATGTGCTTCAGTTTCGGACGCACCGTTGTAAGGCTTCAGAGGGAACTCCTGGCCTTAGCACGCACGAAGGAGGCATCCGCACCGAACGAGGTTCTCCCGTACCCTGCATACAAACTGGTAAATTATTAGTACATTGAATGCACTGGTGGGGAAGTTACTCGCCCGCTCGACAAATCCAAACACGTTATACAGGTTTCGTGCACAACTATTAAGTTGTCTTTCTAGTTGCCTTAGGATCAGTTTCATGCAAACATTGAATAGCCTAACGTGTCGAGCAGTGCGCCGTACGATATTTGAGGAAACACGGCGAGACTTACCAACTTACCATTTCTCTTTCCCTGTCCAAGGCAAACATGATTAATTCAAGCACGGTAAGTATAAACATTCAGGAGGCATAGCAAATGCAAACACGAGGGTTCTTATAACATGATCGTTCAGGTATTAAGTTATTCATTAATGTTATGCAATGACTCGCACGCGGATAGCCGCTAAACGAGGATGTCTTATCTATATGAACATAAGTCGCTGGCGTAGCCATTATGGACGGTTCACAGTCTCAAGACACAGAATGATATGCAACGCAGGTGGCGAGCCCTGCTGCATAACACCTTGCCCCATAACATACGACTGCTCATACGTCCCGTCCGGATCGGTCCCAGTGCCCCAGTGACCGTCCGCAGAACTCAACATAACATACCTTGTGCACAAGCTGTCTGCGACAATGTAGGTCAGGGTCTATCCTTTATCCATAGCTTGACATGATAATCATGAAACTTAAACTTATTCTGAATGAGCATATTGCTCCACGAGCTGGGATTCCATCAGTACATAACACGATCCTCGTTTAGATGCATACATAGCATGATTATCATTCAAGTGTGATTCACGTTCAGTATTCATTCTTGCTTAATGCATTCCCCTGGTTCGGGGATATGCCTTGGTGACCTAATGGTCCCGGATACTTGCAGGTTCATTTGCACAAATGGACTATTTGATAGTCTCCTGGCTAACAAGAATGCATGCACAATACAATCACGTTAAACATTCGTAAGCAGGCAAGCACGCGTTCTAAGGGACATAAGCAGATACGTTTGCTCGGACCCGAAGGTAAGCCGAGAGACGAAACCGTTAGGGGACTTAGCATGCGAGGGTCTGAATACAAGCAGTATTTCAATTTCCATGTTCTAGCATAAGCAATACAAGTTGGGATTATTCTCTTAGCTAGGTGCGTTGGATTTATTAGCATGCAGGGGGTGAATCACCTAGCGACTAGCATAAAATATTTCAGATTTTATGTGTGCTGGCTAAGCAAAGACAAGTTCACCGTAGCCACCCACCTTAGCGATGATTCGCCTCGGTAGAGCGATACGCCTGAGCGAGCCTCTGAAAGCCTAAGCCAGGATTCCTGTAGGGACAAGTCTGGATATCTTTTGCTTCTCGTTTGAGGCAAAGCGGGTCGGGACAGTTGCACTTTTGCCGTTTGAGACGGCAGTCCGCTTGAACGGAACGGGGTATTACAGACACTTGTTGTGTTTGTCAATTGGTCCTATAGATCAATTTGACATGTGTTTATGTGTTTGTGGCTAGTGTCGGGTCCATAATTGGGTACGTGTGGGTCGTATCCTAATATTTTGGTAATACGTATTGATTTAGGGGTTTTTTCTCCGACACGGGGGCTTTGTGCATGTCATATTTTGAGTAGATGTGTGTATAGATGTATATAAGTATATTTGTAGTAGTTATCTAGTAGTTATATTGTAACCTCCGTATCCTGAAATTCTAGCCTAAATATTATTTTAAGGTTAATTTGGGGCTAGTGGAATTTTTTCCATAATTTTTAGTTAATTAAAAACTAGTAACACTAATTTTCTAGGACTTTTAAGAATTTATTTTAGGTCCAAACTTAATTAAAAATATCCCAAACTTTGATTTTAGGTTCTAAATAATAAAATATATTTTCTAGAATTTTTTGGGAATTTTCTGATTATCTTTAGCATTTATTTGGATTAATTAAGGAAAACTGAATAAAAAACTAATTTCTGAAAAAAAAAACCCAAAAAGTAATTATTTCTGCCCAGTCAGCCAACAGGGGCCCATCTGTCAGCCTCCTGCAGCGAACTGGGCCGGACTCGCCTGTCAGTCACCGCGGGTTGGGTGGGGGTGAAGCCGAGCCGACCTCGAGCCGAGCCGAGTCAGAGTTCGACTCAGACTCAGCTAAGCTGCGTGAATCCCTGCTCGTCCGATTTGGGAGGGGCAGCAGTGGATGGATGCCATGTGGCAGACTCCAAGCCGCGGCTGCACTCTCTCTTCTCTATATATATAATAGTTTAGTTATTTATTTCTAGGGTTTTCTTTGAGCCGAATTTTGGAGAATTGTCATCTAGGGTTCCTTCATCTTCCAGAAGCCATTTTGCATAGCTCCGGACTCCAAACGAGACCTAGTTTCTTGCATTAGAACGATATTGAGGTTAAATTTCTGATTATATAAATTGTTTTACGAAATTATGAGTATTAAATTCTGGAAAATTCGTAGAGCACAGCATGTCCGAAAATAGACGTATTTTAATATTTTTACGATTTCGGGTGAACCAGAAATCAGAATCATGAACCGTTTAAAGTTTCAGAAAGCTAATATCGAGATCATTGACATATGTTTTTTCTATAATTTAATTCGAAGTATTTATATACTGTTAATTCTGTAGAACTTCTAGATTAGAATTTAACCATCGGTGCACGATACAAAATTTGTATGTGCCATAATTCCCAAACGAATTTGAATTCGGACGAGCCATAAATTCTAGCATATTTTTTATGATGAAATCTACAGGAAATCATGCACAAAAGTCAAGTTTGTGTCGGTTGACTTTTTGGTCAACAGATCGTCTCGATTTGCGTGCCATGAGTCTCGAGTCGATAAAAATTTAGTTTCTTTTGGGCAAAAATTAGGTTTGACATAAAAATCAGAATAATAAGATTAAAATAAGATTTTAGAGTAATTATTCCAAAATTAAATAAATTAAAATAAATTATATTTTGATATGGTAAAATTGTAATACAATAGGTTATTTGGACTGTGACTTGGATTCTGATTCATACCAGCAAAGGACCACAGGCGAGTACATTCTCTGATAGTTTTTTATCTATGATATTCTCTATGTTCATTGTATTTAGTGTAAATATCCATATTTCTTGACACGATGGTTACACGGATTGGTATATCCGGATCTCGTCATGAGATGTTATTCCTTGTATATGGTGTATCGTGTACAAGTCTTATTTCATTGTTTATCTTATGCATGTACAGACACTGATTCTCGGGGAGACTTGCTACCTTCCTAGAGAATCCCGTGCCATAGCGTACCATGGTTGGATCTACTATACCAGTCGGGGTGGGGAGTATTTTAGTGTAGATATGTGATCATATCCTTCATGTACAAGTCTTGTTCTCATGTTAGTGTTGGTCATACACCGCACGTATGACTAGCCAGGCACGTACTCGTGTACAAGTTTCCAAGCCGATCATATGTTAAAGCTAGTACTCACACACTTAGTCATAGTATTCTTCTTCATTGACATATTGTTCCTTCCCGTATTTATTTACAGTATTTCCAGTATTTTCTTTATTGTATATCTCTCGTACATGTATATGCATCTTGTATATTTTCATCTATTTACTGCTACATAGTTTATATCATTGATGTAGAACTGCTGTTAGAAATGTACTTTGCTCCATCCTGACTGAAAATATTTTTCCAGACTACGCCTTAGAGGACGGGTGTCCGACATTTTATGGACCACATGGAGAGTAGCTGCTGACTTGGACCTTGTAGCCAGGTGTGATTCCGGGAGGTCTAGCCGGGATCAATAGTTATTTAGTTAGTTTTTATTAGCATTTTATGGTACCGGATTTGTCTCCGGCATACCTTGTTGAGACTTGGATATTATTGTTGAGTTAGATTATTCTATTTAGACTTGTGTTGCAATTTGGTTTATTTATTTCTTTGATATCTTATCGTGCTTTAGCTATGTGATTGAGTATTGTTCATATGATATTGTGCTATCTGTGACTCCTTATGGAGTTGGATGCTCGTGTGAGAATGATTAGATAGCATTGTGACCTAGACAGCGTTCTACCGCCGATGCTGCGGCGTAGGCTGGACGTACCCACGCACTCGTGCCCCTATACCGGGTGCGGGTCGTGACATATGTATACATATAGTTAGTAGTTAGATATGCATACTTGTATTATTATTGTATCTTTAGTTAGTGATACATAGGTATATGTTAGTATATAGTATATGTATCTAAGTATTAGTATATTATATATTTTAGTAGTTAGTTGATTAGCATATGGTTAATATTGGGTATTAGCTACATGAAGGAGGATTTGACATTACCTTGAGATACCAAGGTAAATATCAAGGTATTGGCCGATACTCAAGGTATTGGGATTGAGTATCAAGATGGGGGTTTAGTGGTGCGATACCGTATTGGTTCAAAGCCAAGGTATCCACTTAGCATTTGTGATTAGGATTAGTATACATATTATTGATTGAATATGCATATATGATTTTTCTATATCTAATTGTTTGCGTATCCTGAGATACGGTATCTTAGTATCTTAGATTTAGCTAGTGTAGCTTAGTTTCTTAGTGTATGAACCAAATATCATAGAAATAGACTCATGCAACCTAGAAATAGGTAGTTTGACTTAGAGTTAACCTAGTTTGACTATTTTGACTTAGAAATAGTTTATTGACCTAGAAGTTGACTAGTTTAACTTATTTTTATTCTGAAACCTTGTATTGATATTATATTCCATATCTGGGTCTTCGAGGCATCGTACCCGACATCTGTGAGACTATTCACCGAATTTCAGGTAAGTACATTCTCTGATAGTTTCTCATTTATGATATCATCTATGTTCATTGTATCTAGTATAAATATTCATAATTTCTTGATACGATGGTTACACGGATTGTATATCCGGATCTCGTCATGAAATGTTATTCCTTGGTATTTACGGTATCTCTTGTGCAAGCCTTATTTTATTGTTCTTCTTGTACATGTACAGAACTGATTCTCGGAAAGACTAGCTATCTTCTTAGAGAATCCCGTGCCATAGCATACCATGGTTGGATCTACTATACCAGTCGAGGTTGGGGAGTATGTAGTGTAGATATGTGATCATACCCTCCTTGTATCAAGTCTTGTTCTTGAATAGTATTAATCATACACTGCCCGTATGATTAGCCAAGCTATAAATCTTGTATCAAGTTCCTAAGCCGATCACATATTAAAGCTAGTACTCACACACTTAGTCATTAGTATTCTTGTTCATTGTCATATTTCTCATTCTTGTATTTACTTCCAGTATTTTATTATTGTATATCTCTTGTATCTATTGTTGCATCTTGTATATTCATATCTATTTACTGTTACATAGTTTATATCATTGATTAGAACTGCTGTTAGAGATGTACTCTGCTCCTTTCCTGACTGAATATATTTTTCCCAGATGATACTGAAAAGCGGTACGCTACACATTATGGGCCTCAGGATATTGTGGGCTTAGAGTCAGAGATCCTGGCTCAGGAGGGACTCATCCCGACTGAGACAGATGACCCGGGACTTATAACTACTTAGTATTCTTTTGTACTAGATTTTTCTCCAGCTTATTATTTAGTATTTCTTCAGACTCATTGATGTTATTATTTTAGACTCATGAGTATTTTGTGACTATTCTATTCTTTATCATATCCGTACTCATTTCCATCTTAGATCTATGATTGAGTATATTGATATTGTTGGTGGCTTATTATATTGTTAGATAGATTACCCAAACAGCGTTCTACCGTCGATTCTGCGACGTAGGCTGGGCGTTATTCCTGACTTGTAACCTTACACCGGGTGCGGGTCGTGACATATTTTTAGTGGTGGCCCATGCAGGTCTTTGAGGCTGCAATTAGTGTGATTCGTAGTGGTGCTCTGAATTGAGTGCTATTACAATCATGTTTCAGGATATAGGATATAGGCTATAGGCTGAGAATACTCAATCACATCTAGGAAAATTCTTTTGATTCATTCAACTATTCTTTCTTGATATTGATACTTGATCTTTAAACTGTCCTTCCTTGAGTATCTTACATCATGTGCCATATTGATTATTTCTTTCGCTTTGTCTCAGGATACCGCCTAAGACTAGATCGCAGCAGGGGAGAGCAGCTTCTGAGAGGTCTGCAACATCGTGAGGGCCTGCACTAGTCACTTCTCCGGTGATTGGAGTATCAGTTGCTTTTGGAGGTCCATCTCCTACTCAGAGGACTGTGCCGGCTGTATCTGCGGGACTTCCACCTCTACCTCCCGTGCCAGCAGATGCGACACAGATGTTTACACTATTTTGTGAGATGCTGGAGGCACAAAGGGCTCAGTCTGAGGAACATCAGAGGCAGACCGGCGTATTATGGCAGGGCATCGAGAGTGCTCATCAGGTTGCTCGTGTCGTAGTAGAGAGAGAAGTTTTGGTCCAGCAGTAGGTTGCTCAACTTCGGCCAGGCAATATTCAGGACTTCAAGAAGCTGGAGCCTAGGGTCTTCAAGGGGACAGAGGGCATCGTCTATGCTGATGATTGGCTCGAGGACATTGAGCGTCTTATGAGGGTATCCCATCTTTATGAGGATCTGAAGGTTGAGACAGTAAGACTTCAACTTTTCGACGTCACCCGCACTTGGTTGAGGAATGAGCCAATTTTTGTTGATGTAGGACAGTTATAAACCCCCTAATTTTTTAGGATTTTTAAAACAAGATTTTTCAGAATTTTCTAAGATTTTTTGGTAATTTTTACTAATTAAAAACCAGGGAATTTTGACATTAAATAAAATTAAATGTTTTTAAAATTTATTAAAATATTATGAAAATAATATTTTTGGGTGTAAAATAAAATATTGGACATAGGATAATTTTTCTGGAATTTATTGGACCCCGAAAATATTTTTAAAAGCCCCAAAACCTATTTTATTTAAAAACCCAAACAAACCGGTTTGAACCGGGCAGAACCGGGCTGAACCCGGTCCAACCAAACCGGACCGCCCCCCTAACGGATCGGGCCAACCCAACCCAACCCGACCCGACCCTACCCGCTCACCCAAATGCAACCCGCACCCCCCACGACCCAGCCACCCGCTTTCTCCTGCGCCCCGCTCGGCCACGCGCCCCCGCCCGCGTCCTCCGGCGCTCCGCCCGCCCCGCTCCGCTCCGCCCGGCCATGCCTCCCCCTCCTCCGCCTCACCCGGCGCCCTGCCCTATATAAAGCCTTAACCCCCTTTCTTCTCCGGCCACGTCCCCGCCGCTGTCAGCCCCTTCCCTCCGCCCGGACCACCCTAGCCACGATGCCTCCCCGCCCGCGACGCCGCCACCGCCTCCCGACTCACCGCCTCCTCTCTCCTTCGCCCATCCCCGTCCAGAACCCCCCCCCCCCCCGCAGAGCCGGCCACCCGACTCATCTTCTCCAGCAACCCGCAGTAACCCCGGCCCACCTCCGGCCGCCCGAGCCCCTGTGCCGCCTCCCCGCGCGCCGCCGCCTCCGGCTCTCGCCGCCTCCGCCGTCCCTTGCCTCCCTCCGGCCGCCAACAGCCTTCCAACTCCGGCGAAGCCCCAAATCCTAACCCTAGAACTCGGACACGTCGTGTCGACTCGGACACGGGAATTCGATTTCACGAAGCCCTATTCAGGTATCCCGTTCTCTCTCCTTGTTGACCCATTTTTGGTTCCGTCTATTGCATCGCGAACCCTGCGTGATCCTCTTGATGCCCGTGCAACCCGCTCGGTGTGTCGCGTAATATGGCGATCACGAACCGCGATCCAAAAATAGAAAAAACACGTCGGATCGAAACGAAACTTGCGCCATCAGACTCGTAGCGATACGCTGGTCCTGTGACCCAAGTTTGGTTCGATTATGAGAACGTTGACAAAATCGCGTATCGTGGGCCCCACAGGCCCCACTTGACGGGCAATTTTGTGATCGGCTCATCGGAATCCAATTCTGGAAGTTCCGTTGGGTTCGTATCATTATTCTGGACCTGTTGATACTAAGTTTGACAAATTTGGAGAACTTTTCCCTGACATGTTTTTCGGTGCGAAGCGGGCCACATGTGGACCCCGCTTTGACCCGAAATTGTTATTTTTGCCCTTGTCTCCAAATTGGACTCAAGGATAGGCGTTTCTAGCTATTTAATATTTTCTGAGACTGTTGGTAATATTTATTTCAGCATTCGGAGACATTCCTAGAGATTTCACGAATACCAGAGCTATCGTTGGAGCCAGAACCACAGGCAAGTATACCTTGCCAACTCGCAGTGATTCCTGTTATAATACATTGCTTGAATTCTTTTTTATATACATATATAATCTTGATATAAATGTTCAACCCAGGACCGTGTGAATTTATTTAGCGTCCGATTAATAGTCGGGTGACAACCCCGTACGCGGAGTTGTGTAACATCACATAGAGATGGATATCGAGACCCTATACATTCTCGTGCTTGTTTTATCAAGTGCGCCATACCCAGGACACCTGACACTATTCATGAGACGGAATCTTCCTGAGACATTCATGGTGATTCTGTATAGGCTACAGGACTTGTGACATAGATATTATATTCATAGCTATCATATGACTTGCTGCATTAGACTTGATCTTGCGTGGCATGGACATGAGACGTTGTGGACATGAGACGTATGATTACATTGGGTAGGGAGAGACACACAGGCTACAGGTTGACTATATTATGCCGGCGTCTCAGTCTCTCTCTGAGCTAGACAACTACATGATATCACTGCTACCGGCTCCCCGACACAGAGCTTGTAGTGGTCTCAGCCTGAGTTCTAGTGCTGCTCTCATCTTGCATATCACTTAGCTGGTTACATAATTATCCTATTGTTTCTTTTACCATTATACTGCATTTATCTTGGCATGTTATTTCTTGTACCTTGTTACGTCCCTCTGAGGACCTGGTCCCCTGCCAGTTTTGCAGCATAGACCATTGTGGAGCTTGTTTGGAGTTGATGATGTGAGTTATTTTATACCTTGCTATGTCCTCTGAGGACCTGGATCTGGATTATGTCCCCAGGAATAGCAGACGAGATCTATCCCGAGGTATACAGGACAGGAGCATTAGCAGGAGCAGGAATAGGAACAGAAATAAGAGCAAGCACTAGAGCAGTACCAGATCCAGTAAACGAGTGATCCCCGAGGTTATCTTCTGAGTATATGTTTTATCCATACTCAGTATTTGCAGTTGTTATCTTTATCTTGACTATTGTATCAGACTCATTATCGGGTTGTTCTCCGATTTATTTACTTGTGACTTGATGATGTTTATATTTCCTTTTGTTGATATTGTTGAATTCATTCTGTGGATAAGATTAGTAGACCCTTATTATTGTACTACAGCTTAAGTACACCCTGATGGATCCATTAAATTGGATTTGTCCATCGGTGTGTGCTGTTGGCCATTGCTACGTGTCTAGTCCCTCGATATTTTAGGACTGGGGCGTGACATAGTTTTTGTGGTGTGCCATACAGGTCTACGACTAAATTGCTTCGGTTTCAACTTAGGGACCGAGCAAGCCTGCAATAAGAATATGATAAGTTTTTAGGATCTCATCCACTTGCTTGAAACGTTCTTGATATCTATATCGGATTCAAATTAATTTATTGACTTGTATCATGCCTTGATTCTTGTGCGCCTCTTATCATTTATTTTTGGTTGCAGAGTTATGGATTCACGAATAAATAAAGAGATTCCTGCAACATCACCACGAGATGCTGGGGTAACCAACGAAGAGGAAGTAACACCATTAGAAGAAGGTCAATCCGCTCAACAACGTAGTCAAGCAAGTTAGCATGCCTCGAGAATCCAGCAAGATGACATTCCACCATTGATACAAATTACTCCACCAATGCCCGTATTTCCGCAAGGGCAGGCCATGGACGGGCAGCAGATGTTTCAAATGATTTATGCAATAATGCAAGCTCAATAAGAGGCTTTGAGTCGCAGCCTAGTAACCGCACTAGAGCAGGCGAATCTACCAGCACGACGGCCAACGACGGGCTCTATCACCGATTTCTGCCAGCTGAAGTCCCGTACCTTCTCAGACAAAGAGGAGCCCACAGAAGTTCATGAGCGGCTTACCAACATACAACATCAATTAGAAGCAGCCGAGCTTCCAAGAGAACGTTGGATGACTGCCGTCAGAATGTAGTTGACGGACAATGCACATCACTGGTGGCTATCCGAGGAGACACGGCTCGGACCAGACCGAGTCACTTGGGAAGAATTCTCTGGACTCTTCCAGGAGATGTATATTCCAGCTATCGCTCGATCAGAACTTCGGGACAAGTTTAATCGCCTCACTCAAGACAGTATGACAGTAGAAGAGTACAATGCAGAATTCATTCGTTGAGTCGCTTTGCCCCAACCTTGATTTTGACAGAAGAAGAGAAGGCTGAGAAGTTCTTCGACGGATTAAATATTGAGCTACAGAAACTAATTAGATCCGTTGCACCTACATCTTACCCGGACGTCCTTGCTGCAGCCCGACGCATGGAGCGCATCATCAGGAGAGAGACCAGTCTGAAGCGATCATCCACACCAGCACCAGCCGGAGCACCACAGGAAGAAGCTACAAAGAGACCGCACATGCACCAGCCACCAGAAGCATCTCCACAGGCACTACCTATCTGTCAATATTGTCGCAAGCGAGGCCATATTGAGGACGAGTGCAGACGAAAAAGGAAAGTATGTTTAGCTTGCGGATCCAGTCAACATTCATTGAGGGAATGCCCTGAGCGTCGAGAAAGAGCACCACTGGTTAAACAACAAGCGTTACCAGAACCGAGGCCAGCATATCCAGCATTGGGAGCACCACAAACGGAAGTTGAAGGAGTCCTACCACCAGCACCAGGAGGGTATCAGTCGAGGCCACCTTTGATACCACAAGCAGCACTCTTCCAGCAGGCCCAACAGCAGAGGGCACCACCTCAAGGACGAGGACAAGCTTTTGTGATGACCGTAGAGAACGCGTAGACTCTTGGAGTAGCTAATGCGCATAAGTGATTCGTAGCTACCGTTTCTAGAATTGTTTTACCTCGTGCCAATTGGTTCGTGACCTTAGCCCTAACCTAGTAATTTGGAACTTGTTAATAATAACCTAGTTTTTTTAAAAAGTTGTAGTTCTCTTGCTTTAACTGGATTTTCTTCACTCTGGAAAGTGCATAACTTTCATTCTTAGGGAAACAATAATTTCTCTAGGTGTCTTGTGATGCGTTTCGAACAATGCTTGCAACCGTGTCATCTCTGTTGACCGGTTATTCTTTGATTACGAGGATGCAATTCTCTTAAGGGGGGTAGATTATAAACCCCCTGATTTTTTAGGATTTTTAAAACAAGATTTTTCAGAATTTTCTGGGATTTTTCGGTAATTTTTACTAATTAAAAACCAGGGTATTTCGGCATTAAAAAAATTAAATGTTTTTAAAATATATTAAAATATTATAAAAATAATATTTTTGGGTGTAAAATAAAATATTGGACTTAGGGTAATTTTTCTAGAATTTATTGGACCCCGAAAATATTTTTAAAAGCCCCAAAACCTATTTTATTTAAAAACCCAAACAAACCGGTTTGAACCGGGTTCAAACAAGGCTGAACTGGGCTGAACCCGGTCAAACCAAACCGGACCGCCCCCCTAACGGATTGGGCCAAACCAACCTGACCCGACCCGCTCACCCGAATACAACCCGCACCCCCCACGACCCAGCCACCCACTTTCTCCGGCGCCCCGCTCGGCCACGCGTCGCCCCGCTCGGCCACGCGCCCCCGCCCGTGTCCTCCGGCGCTCCTCCCGCCCCGCTCCGCTCCGCCCGGCCACGCCTCCCCCTCCTTCGCCTTACCCGGCGCCCTGCCCTATATAAAGCCCTAATCCCCTTTCTTCTCCGGCCACGTCCCCGCCGATGTCAGCCCCTTCCCTCCGCCCGGACCACCCTAGCCACGACGCCTCCCCGCCCGTGACACCGCCACCGCCTCCCGCCTCACCGCCTCCTCTCTCCTCCGCCCGTCCCCGTCCAGAACCCTCCCCCCCGCAGAGTCGGCTGCCCGACTCCTCTTCTCCAGCAACACGCAGCTGCCCCGGCCCGCCTCCGGCCGCCCGAGCCCCTGTGCTGCCTCCGCCGTCCCTTGCCTCCCTCCGGCCGCCAGTAGCCTCCCAACTCCGGCGAAGCCCCAAACCCTAACCCTAGAACTCCGACACGTCGTGTCGACTCGGATACGGGAATTCAATTTCACGAAGCCCTGTTCAGGTATCCCGTTCTCTCTCTTCGTTGACCCATTTTTGGTTCCGTCTATTGCATCGCGAACCCTGCATGACCCTCTCGATGCCCGTGCAACCCGCTCGGTGTGTCGCGTCCTGTGGCGATTGCGAACCGCGATCCAAAAATAGGAAAAATAATGCCTCGTTTTACCCCGAAACTGAGTACGCCCCGCCAAACGGGACAACTTGGTCGCGTGCGGTCTTCACCGATACGTGCGTGCCGTTGATACGGACGTGCAGAATTTCACAGAAGTTGATTTGGATGTGCGTGCACACCGAAATCAACGCGTATCCGCCGACACCGTCCCGTATCTGTCTGTTCTGAAACTCGTTGTAACTTTGTGTACACAAATCGGATCAAAACAAAACTTATGCCATCAGACTTGTAGCGATACGCTGGTCCTGTGACCCAAGTTTGGTTCAATTCTGAGAACGTTTCCAAAATTGCGTATCGTTGCCCCCACAAGCTCCACTTGATGGGCGATTTTGTGATCGGCTCATCGGAATCCAATTCTGGAAGTTTCGTTGGGTTCGTATCATCGTTCTAGACCTGTTGACACTATATTTGACAAATTTGGAGAACTTTGTCCCTGACACATTTTTCGGTGCGAAGCGGGCCACATGTGGACCTCGCTTTGATCCAAAATTGTCATTTTTGCCCTTGTCTCTAAATTGGACTCAAGGAAAGGCGTTTTTAGCTATTTGATATTTTCTGAGACTATTGGTAATGTTTGTTTCAGCATCCGGAGACATTCCTGGAGATTTCACGAATACCAGAGCTACCGTTGGAGCCAGAACCACAGGCAAGTGTACCTTGCCAACTCGCAGTGATTCCTGTTATAATACTTTGCTTGAATAATTTTTTATATACATATATAATCTTGATATAAATGTTCAACCCAGGACCGTGTGACTTTACTTAGTGTCACACCCCAGTCCCAAAATATCAAGGGACTAGCCACGTGTCAATGGCCAGCAGCACACACCGATGGACAAACCCAATTTAATGGATCCATCGGGGCATACTTAAGCTGTATTACAACCATAATCAGGGTCTACTAATCTCATCCACATAATGAATATATCAATATCAACAAAAGGAAATATAAACATCATCATCAAGTCACAAGTACATAAATCGGGGAACAAGCCGGATACAAGTCTGATACAACTGTCAAGATACAAAATAAAGATATCAACAAAAGTATTGAGTATGGAAATAGTATACTCAGAAGATACCCGAAGAGATCACTCGTCTACTGGATCTGGTACTGCTCCAACGCCTGCTCCTGTTCCTGCTTCTGCTCCTGTCAATGCTTTTGTTCTGAATATCTCGGGGTGGATCTCCTCTGCTAATCTTGGGGACATAATCCGGATCCATGTCCTCAGGGGACATAGCAAGGTACAAGAAAGCTCATGCCAAAATAAATGCAGTGCAGCAAATAAATAAAACCATAGGGTAAATGTATAACCAGCTAAGTGATATGCCAGATGAGAGCAGCACTAGAACTCAAGCTAAAACTACTACAAGCTCTGTGTCGGGGAGCTGGTAGCAGTGATATCATGTGGTTGTCTAGTCGGAGAGAGACTAAGACGTCGGCATAATATATAATCAACCTGTAGTTTGTGTGTCTCTCCCCACCCAATGTAATCATGTATCTCATGTCCACGATGTCTCATGTTCATGCCACACATGATCATAACTAATGCATCCAGTCATATAATATCTAAACAAAGGAGTAAGTCATGAAAACTGTATCCTATACAGAATCACCATGAATATCTCAGAACGATTATGTATCATGAATAGTGTCAGGTATCCTGGGAAAAACGTACTTGATAAGGCAAGTACGAGAATGCAAAGGGTCACGATATCCATCTCTAGGTGATGTTACACAACTCCGCGTACGGTGTTGGCACCCGACTATAATCGGACACTAAGTAAGTCACACGGTCCTAGGTTTAAGCATGTACTATAATATTTATATATAAGCCAAGGAAATAAATAACAAGATCTGCAAGTTTTGGCAAGGTACACTTGCCTGGGGTTCCGGCTCCAATTGTAGCTCTGACTTCAGCGGGATTTGCAGGCAGTACTCCGGTTGATGAAATAGACATCACCATCAGATCCAGAAAATATCAATCAGCTAGAAACGCCTGTCCTTGAGTCCAATTTGGACACAGGGGCAAAAATGATATTTCAGAGCAAAACGGGGTCCAAATATGGGCCGCTTTGCACCGAAAAATGTGTCAGGGTCAAAGGTCTCCAAATCTGTCCAACTTAGTGTCAACAAGTCAGGAACGATGATACGAACCCAATGGAACTTCCATAATTGGATTCCGATGAGCCGTTCTCAAAATCGCCCATCAAGTAAAGCTTGTGGGGCCCACGACATACGATTTTGTCAACGTTCTCAGAATCGAACCAAACTTGGCTCACAGGACCAGCGTATTGCTACGAGTCCGATGGCGCAAGTTTTGTCTCGATCCGACGTGTGTATACTAAGTTACAGCGAAATTCAGAAAAGACGGATATGGGACGGTGTCCGCGGATACGTATTGATTCTGGTGTGCACGCACATCCGAATCAAGTTCTGCGAAATCCTGCACGTCCGTATCAACGATGCGCACGTATCGGTGAAGACCGCACGCGACCAAGTCGTCCCGTTTGGCGGGACGTACTCAGTTCTGGGGTGAAACAGGGCGTTGGTTTTCCTGTTTTTGGATCGTGGTTCGCGATCGCCACAGGTCGCGATGCACCGAGCGGTTTGCATGGGCATCGAGGGGGTCACACAGCCTACGCGATGCAACAGACGGAACAAGAAATAGAGCTACGAGGAGAGAGAAAATAATAACTGAACAGGGCTCCGGCAATCGAATTTCCGTGTCCGAGTCGACACGAATTGGATCGTGTCCTGACCGTGTTCGATGCTAGGGTTAGGGTTTTTGTGAGTTCATCGGAGGAGGGCGGCGCTGCGGCTGTGTCGTCGGCTCGGGGCTGCGTCGGCACTGCACGGCGGGGAGGACGACGGCTCCGGCGAGGCGGGCGACGGCGGCGCAGGGCTCGGGCCGGAGCTGCTGCTGGGCTTGCTGTCGGGGGAGGAGGAAGGAGAGGGAGGCTGGCGTCGGTCCTGGCCGGAGGAGGTTGGCGGACAGCGAGGATGGGCTGGTGGAGGCCGTAGACAGCTAGGGCACGGCTAGGCAGAGTTCGGCGAGGGCTCGGGTAGATGGAAGTTCTGGAGGAGTCGTCGATGGCTACGGGGACGGCTGATGGAAGAGATAGAGGAGAGGGAGGATGGCGGGACGTGGCGCTGGCGAGGCTCGAGGAGCTGCGGTAGGGTCGGCTCGCCGGAGAAGACGGAGGAAGGGAAAGAAATCGGGTGGCCGGAGTAGAAAAATGGGCTTTTTATAGGGGAGGAACGGGGAGGCGGTGCGTCGACGGGTGAGGGGAGGGGAAGTGCCAGAGGCGACGGTTACGGGAGCGGGGAGGCCGAGCGGCGGCGGCTGCCGGAGCGGCGAGCGTTACATGGCGTCAGGTGAGTGGCTGGGGGAAGGTGAGGAGTTCGGGTCTTAAGCGGGTCGGGTCTGACCCGGATCCGACCCGCTAAGATCGGGTTGGGTCGGTTCAACAGTGGGTTGGGTTTGGGTTGGTTCAGTATGGTTTATTTCAAATAAATTGGGTTAATTTCTGGGTTTATTTAAAAATAAATTTTAGGGCTTTTAAAAATACTTTCGGGGTCCAATAAATTCTCGGAAAATTACCCTATGTCTAGTTTTCCATTTTACACTAGAAAATATTATTTTCATAATATTTTAATATTAATTAATAATATTTAAAAATCCTTTAATTATAAAATACATTGATTTTAATTCCAGAAAAATCTCAGAAAATTACAGTAAATTGGGGAAAATTTCAAATTATCAATTTTTGAAAATCAGGGGGATTACAATCTACCCCCCTTAAGAGGATTGTGTCCTCGCAATCAAAGAATAACCGGTCAACAGAGATGACATGGTTGCAAACATTGTTCGAAGCACATAAAAATTAAGGAGAATCAAGGTTGAGAGTAACACCTAGGAAAAATTATTTTCCTAAGCATTAAAAGTTATAAAATTTCCCGAATAAAGGAAATCTAAAAATTATAGTTTTAGAAAACTAGTTTTATCCTTTAAAACATATAAAACATTCTAGGTTTTTACTAGTTTATCTATTATTAGCAATTTAAAACTGTTAGGTCAAGTCTAGGGTCACGTACCAGCAGACACGAACTAAGACAAATCTAGAAGAAGAAAACTATAAAAACTTACGCGCATTAGCCACTCCATGCATCTGCGCGTCCTCCAAAGTCATCGTCAGAGCTTGTCCGCGTCCTTGCAGTCGACTCCTCTGCTGTTGCTGTGCCTGGGGTACCAAAGGTGGCCTCGGCTGATACCCTCCTGGAGCTGGTGGTAGGACTCCTTCGACTTCCGTTTGCGGTGCTTCCAATGCTGGATAGGCTGGCCTCGGTACTGGTACCGCTCGTTGGTTTACCATTGGTGCTCCTTCTCGACGCTCGGGGCATTCCTTCACTAAATGCTGACTGGACCCGCAAGCTAAACATACTTTCATTTTTCGTCTGCACTCGTTCTCTATATGGCCTCGCTTGCGATAATATTGACAAATAGGTAGTGCCTGTGAATATGCTTTTGGTGGTTGGTGCACGTGAGGTCTTTTTGTAGCTTCTTCCTGTGGTGCTCCGGCTGTTTCTGATGTGGACGATCGCTTCAGACTGATCTCTCTTCTAGTGATGCGCTCCATGCGTCGAGCTGCAGCAAGGACGTCCGAGTAAGAAGTAGGTGCAACGGATCCAATTAGTTTCTGTAGCTCAATGTTTAGTCCGTCGAAGAACTTCTCAGCCTTCTCTTCTTCTTCTGTCTGAGTCAAGGTTGGGGCAAAGCGACTTAGACGAATGAACTCTGCGTTGTATTCTTCCACTGTCATGTTGTCTTGAGTGAGGTGATTGAACTTGTCCCGAAGTTCTGATCGAACGATGGCTGGAATATACATCTCCTGAAAGAGTCTGGAAAACTCTTCCCAAGTGACTCGGTCTGGTCCGAGTCGTGTCTCCTCAGATAGCCACCAGTGATAAGCATTGTCCGTCAATTGCATTCTGACTGCAGTCATCCAACGTTCTCGTAGAATCTCAGCTGCTTCCAGTTGATGTTGAGTGTTGGTGAGCCACTCATGAACTTCTGTAGGCTCCTCCTTGTCTGATAAGGTACGGGGCTTCAGCTGCCGGATATCGGTGATAGAGCCCGTCGTTGGTCGTTGTGTTGGTAGATCTGCCTGCTCTAGTGCGGTTACTAGGCTGCGACTCAAAGCCTCTTGTTGAGCTTGCATTATTGCATAGATCATTTGAAACATCTGCTGCCCGTCCATGGCCTGCCCTGGTGGAATTACGGGCATTGGTGGAGTAAATTGCGTCGATGGTGGAATATCATCGTGCTGGACTCTCGAGGTATGCTGATTCACTTGACTGTGTTGTTGAGCGGATTGACCTTCGTCAACTGGTGTTACTTCATCTTCGTTGGTTACCACAGCATCTCGTGGTGATATTGCTGGAGTCTCGTCGTTTGCTCATGAATCCATAACTCTGCAACCAAAATAAACAATAAGAGGCGTACGGGAATCAAGGCAGGATGCAAGTCAAGAATTAATTCGAATCCGATACAGATATCAAGAACGATTCAAGCAAGTGGATGAGATCCTAAAAAAACTTATCCTATTCTTATTGCAGGCCTGTTCGGTCCCTAAGTTAAAACCGAACATATTAGTCGTTGACCTGCATGGGCCACCACAAAAACCATGTCACGCCCCAGTCCCAAAATATCAAGGGACTAGCCACGTGTCAATGGCCAGCAGCACACACCGATGGACAAACCCAATTTAATGGATCCATCGGGGCATACTTAAGATGTATTACAACCATAATCAGGGTCTATTAATCTCATCCACAGAATGAATATATCAATATCAATAAAAGGAAATATAAACATCATCATCAAGTCACAAGTACATAAATCGGGGAACAAGCCCGATACAAGTCTGATACAACTGTCAAGATACAAAATAAAGATATCAACAAAAGTACTGAGTATGGAAACAGTATATACTCAGAAGATACCCGAAGAGATCACTCGTCTACTGGATCTGGTACTACTCCAGCGCCTGCTCCTGTTCCTGCTTCTGCTCCTGTCAATGCTTCTGTTCTGAATATCTCGGGGTGGATCTCCTCTGCTAATCTTGGGGATATAATCCGGATCCAGGTCCTTAGGGGACATAGCAAGGTACAAGAAAGCTCATGCCAAAATAAATGCAGTACAGCAAATAAATGAAACCATAGGGTAAATGTATAACCAGCTAAGTGATATGCAAGATGAGAGCAGCACTAGAACTCAAGCTGAAACTACTACAAGCTCTGTGTCGGGGAGCCGGTAGCAGTGATATCATGTGGTTGACTAGCTCGAAGAGAGACTAAGACGCCGGCATAATATATAATCAACCTGTAGTTTGTGTGTCTCTTCCCATCCAATGTAATTATGTATCTCATGTCCACGACGTCTTATGTCCATGCCACACAGGATCATAACTAATGCATCCAGTCATATAATATCTAAACAAAGGAGTAAGTCATGAAAACTGTATCCTATTTAGAATCACCATGAATATCTCAGAACGATTATGTATCATAAATAGTGTCAGGTGTCCTGGGTAAAACGTACTTGATAAGGCAAGTACGAGAATGCAAAGGGTCACGATATCCATCTCTGGGTGACGTTACACAACTCCGCGTACGGTGTTCGCACCCGACTATAATCGGACGCTAAGTAAGTCACACGGTCCTAGGTTTAAGCATGTACCACAATATTTATATATAAGCCAAGGAAATAAATAACAAGATCTGCAAGTTTTGGCAAGGTACACTTGCCTGGGGTTCCGGCTCCAATTGTAGCTCTGACTTTAGCGGGATTTGCAGATAGTACTCCGGTTGTTGAAATAGACATCACCATCAAATTCAGAAAATATCAATCAGCTAGAAACGCCTGTCCTTGAGTCCAATTTGGACACAGGGGCGAAAATGACATTTCAGAGCAAAACGGGGTCCAAATGTGGGCCGCTTTGCACCGAAAAATGTGTCAGGGTCAAAGGTCTCCAAATCCGTCCAACTTAGTGTCAACAAGTTAGGAACGATGATATGAACCCAACGGAACTTCCAGAATTGGATTCCGATGAGCCGTTCTCAAAATCGCCCGTCAAGTGGAGCCTGTGGGGCCCACGACATGCGATTTTGTCAACGTTCTCAGAATCGAACCAAACTTGGCTCACAGGACCAGCGTATTGCTACGAGTCCGATGGCGCAAGTTTCGTCTCGATCCGACGTGTGTACACTAAGTTACAGCGAGATTCAGAAAAGACGGATACTGAACGGTGTCCACGGATACGCATTGATTCCGGTATGCACGCACATCCGAATCAGGTTCTTTGAAATCCAGCACATCCGTATCAACGACGCGCACGTATCGGTGAAGACCGCACGTGACCAAGTCGTCCCGTTTGGCAGGGCGTACTCAGTTCCGGGGTGAAACAGGACGTTGGTTTTCCTGTTTTTGGATCGCGGTTCGCGATCGCCACAGGTCGCGATGCACCGAGCGGTTTGCACGGGCACCGAGGAGGTCACACAGCCTACGCGATGCAACAGATGGAACAAGAAACAGAGCTACGAGGAGAGAGAAAAGAATACCTGAACAGGGCTCCAGAAACCGAATTTCTGTGTCCGAGTCGACACGAATTGGACCGTGTCCTGACCGTGTCCGATGCTAGGGTTAGGGTTTCTGTGAGTTCACCGGAGGAGGGCGGCGCTGCGGCTGTGTCGTCGGCTCGGGGCTGCGTCGGCACTGCACGGCGGGGAGGACGGCGGCTCCGGCGAGGCGGGCGACGACGGCGCAGGGCTCGGGCCGGAGCTGCTGCTGGGCTTGCTGTCGGGGGAGGAGGAAGGATAGGGAGGCCGGCGTCGGTCCTGGCCGGAGGAGGCTGGCGAACAGCGGGGATGGGCTGGTGGAGGCCGTAGACAGCTAGGGCACGGCTAGGCAGAGTCCGGCGAGGGCTCGGGTAGATAGAAGTTCTGGAGGAGTCGTCAATGGCTACGGGGACGGCTGATGGAAGAGATGGAGGAGAGGGAGGATGGCGGGGCGTGGCGCTGGCGAGGCTCGAGGAGCTGCGGCAGGGTCGGCTCGACGGAGAAGACGGAGGAGGGGGAGGAAATCGGGTGGCCGGAGAAGAAAAAGGGGCTTTTTATACGGGAGGAACGGGGAGGCGGTGCGTCGACCGGTGAGGGGAGAGGAAATGCCAGAGGCGGCGGTTACGGGAGCGGGGAGGCCGAGTGGCGGCGGCTGCCGGAGCGGCGAGCGTTACACGGCGTCGGATGAGCGGCTGGGGGAAGGTGAGGAGTTAGGGCCGGGTCGGGTCTTAAGCGGGTCGGGTCTGACCCGGATCCGACCCGCTAAGATCGGGTTGGGTCGGTTCAACAGTGGGTTGGGTTTGGGTTGGTTCAGTATATTTATTTCAAATAAACCGGGTTAATTTTTGGTTTATTTAAAAATAGATTTTAGGGCTTTTAAAAATACTTTTGGGGTCCAATAAATTCTCAAAAAATTATCCTATGTCTAGTTTTCCATTTTACACTAGAAAATATTATTTTTATAATATTTTAATATTAATTAATAATATTTAAAAATCCTTTAATTACAAAATTTATTGATTTTAATTCCAGAAAAATCTCAGAAAATTACAGTAAATTGGGGAAATTTTCAAATTATCAATTTTTGAAAATCAGGGGATTACAATCTACCCCCCTTAAGAGGATTGCGTCCTCGCAATCAAAAAATAACCGGTCAACAGAGATGACACGGTTGCAAACATTGTTCGAAGCACATAAAAATCAAGGAGAATCAAGGTTGAGAGTAACACCTAGGAAAAATTATTTTCCTAAGCATTAAAAGTTATGAAATTTCTCGAATAAAGGAAATCTAGAAAATTACAGTTTTAAAAAACTAGTTTTATCCTTTAAAACATATAAAACATTCTAGGTTTTTACTAAGTTATCTATTATTAGCAATTTAAAACTGTTAGGTCAAGTTTAGGGTCACGAACCAGCAGGCACAAACTAAGGCAAATCTAGAAGCAGAAAACTATAAAAACTTACGCGCATTAGCCACTCCATGCATCTGCACGTCCTCCAAAGTCATCGTCAGAGCTTGTCCGCGTCCTTGCAGTCTATTCCTCTGCTGTTACTGTGCCTGCTGGAAGAGCAGTGCCTGGGGTATCAAAGGTGGCCTCGGCTGATACCCTCCTGGAGCTGGTGGTAGGACTCCTTCGACTTCTGTTTACGGTGCTCCCAATGCTGGATAGGCTGGCCTCGATACTGGTACCGCTCGTTGGTTTACCATTAGTGCTCCTTCTCGACGCTCGGGGCATTCCTTCACTAAATGCTGATTGGACCCACAAGCTAAACATACTTTCATTTTCCGTCTGCACTCGTTCTCTATATGGCCTCGCTTACGACAATATTGACAGACAGGTAGTGCCTGTGAAGATGCTTCTGGTGGTTGGTGCACGTGAGGTCTTTATATAGCTTCTTCCTGTGGTGCTCCGGTTGTTTCTGATATGGACGATCGCTTCAGAATGGTCTCTCTTCTAGTGATGTGCTCCATGCGTCAGGCTGCAGCAAGGACGTCCGAGTAAGAAGTAGGTGCAACGGATCCAATTAGTTTCTGTAGCTCAATATTTAGTCCGTCGAAGAACTTCTCAGCCTTCTCTTCTTCTGTCCGAGTCAAGGTTGGGGCGAAGCGACTTAGACGAATGAACTCTGCATTGTATTCTTCCACTGTCATGTTGTCTTGAGTGAGGCGATTGAACTTGTTCCGAAGTTCTGATCGAACGATGGCTGGAATGTACATCTCCTAAAAGAGTCTGGAAAACTCTTCTCAAGTGACTCGGTCTGGTCCGAGCCGTGTCTCCTCAGATAGCCACCAGTGATAAGCATTGTCCGTCAATTGCATTCTGACTGCAGTCATCCAACATTCTCGTAGAATCTCAGCTGCTTCCAATTGATGTTGAGTATTGGTGAGCCACTCATGAACTTCTGTGGGCTCCTCCTTGCCTGAGAAGGTACGGGGCTTCAGCTGCCGGAAATCGGTGATAGAGCCCGTCGTTGGTCGTTGTGTTGGTAGATCTGCCTGCTCTAGTACGGTTACTAGGCTGCGACTCAAAGCCTCTTTTTGAGCTTGCATTATTGCATAGATCATTTGAAACATCTGCTGCCCGTCCATGGCCTGCCCTGGTGGAATTACGGGCATTGGTGGAGTAAATTGCGTCGATGGTGGAATATTATCGTGCTGGACTCTCGAGGTATGCTGATTCACGTGACTGTGTTGTTGAGCGGATTGACCTTCGTCAACTGGTGTTACTTCATCTTCGTTGGTTACCACAGCATCTCGCGGTGATATTGCAGGAGTCTCGTCGTTTGCTCATGAATCCATAACTCTGCAACCAAAATAAACAATAAGAGGCGTACGGGAATCAAGGCAGGATGCAAGTCAAGAATTAATTCGAATCCGATACAGATATCAAGAACGATTCAAGCAAGTGGATGAGATCCTAAAAAAACTTATCCTATTCTTATTGCAGGCCTGTTCGGTCCCTAAGTTGAAACCGAACATATTAGTCGTTGACCTGCATGGGCCACCACAAAAACTATGTCACGTCCCAGTCCCAAAATATCAAGGGACTAGCCACGTGTCAATGGCCAGCAGCATACACTGATGGACAAACCCAATTTAATGGATCCATCGGGGCATACTTAAGATGTATTACAACCATAATCAGGGTCTACTAATCTCATCCACAGAATGAATATATCAATATCAATAAAAGGAAATATAAACATCATCATCAAGTCACAAGTACATAAATCGGGGAACAAGCCTGATACAAGTCTGATACAACTGTCAAGATACAAAATAAAGATATCAATAAAAGTACTGAGTATGGAAACAGTATATACTCAAAAGATACCCGAAGAGATCACTCGTCTACTGGATCTGGTACTGCTACAGTGCCTGCTCCCGTTCCTGCTTCTGCTCCTGTCAATGCTTCTGCTCTGAATATCTCGGGGTGGATCTCCTCTGCTAATCCTGGGAACATAATCCGGATCCAGGTCCTCAGGAGACATAGCAAGGTACAAGAAAGCTTATGCCAAAATAAATACAGTACAGCAAATAAATGAAACCATAGGATAAATGTATAACCAGCTAAGTGATATGCAAGATGAGAGCAGTACTAGAACTCAAGCTGAAACTACTACAAGCTCTGTGTCGGGGAGCCGGTAGTAGTGATATCATGTGGTTGTCTAGCTCGGAGAGAGACTAAGACGCCGGCATAATATATAATCAACCTGTAGTTTGTGTGTCTCTCCCCACCCAATGTAATCATGCATCTCATGTCCATGATTGTAAACACCCTAAATTTTCAAAATAATTTTAATATAAAATTTTCTCGTATTTTTTCGGTATTTTTTGGATGAAGAACCAAGGTAATTGGGGAGTTAAAGATTTTTAAATGTAGCCAATTGGTGTTAAAATATTATGGAAATAATATTTTATGATGCAAAATAGAAAATCGGACATGTGGTATTTTTCGGTGAATTTATTGGACTCCGAAGACGCATTTAAAGCCTTAAAAACTTTTGGATTAATTAAACCGAGCCAAACCCAATTAAACCCAAACCTGAACCAAAACCGCATATTGGGTCGGGTTGGGTCGGATCCGAGCCAAACCCGACCCGGATCCGAAACCCGTGAGGAAACCCTAGCCTGCCGGAGTTCCTATAGCAGCCTATAAAACCTTCTCGAATTTTGTGACTAGCCTTCGGAAACCTAGCCGTCGTCATCTCCTCCGACCTACCCGACTGAACTCGAGCGCCACCTGCGTCCACCCCCAGACTTCCCTCACATCGCCCCTCGCCGCGAGCGCCACCGGAACCCTAGCCGTAGCTCCGCTCAGGCCAAGATCCCTCCGCTCAGGCCGAGTTCCTCTCCGCCAGGCCGTCGACTTCCCCCGCGGTAGCCTCCCTCACCAACCTACGATGCCGCCCCTCTGCTCGACTCCTCCTCAAAGTCGACCCAGCCCCGCTCCCGACGCCTAGTCGCAGCCCGCTCCCCTCCGGTCGACAGTGCACAGCCGCCGCCTAGCCGATCTTGCTGACCCCAAGACCGACCCCCTCCGGCGAAGTACCCGCTGCCCCGAGTCAGAACCCTAGCTCGGACTCTCGGCAGACACGGGAATTCTCGACCAGGACACAAAGTTGACTCTCGGACACGTGGAATTCAGCGTTCACGGAGCCCTGTTCAGGTATCATTTTCTTCCTCCTCGTAACTCCGTTTTAGTTTCCGTCAGTTGCTACGCGTAGACTGTATAACCCTCTCGGTGCCAGTGCAACCCGCTCGGTGCATCGCGTCCTGTGGTGATCGCACACCGCGATCCAAAAACAGGAAAAACAATGCCCTATTTCACCTCGAAACTGAGTGCGCCCCGCCAAACGGGACGACTTGGTCGCACGCGGTCTTTACCGAAACATGCGCGACGTTGATACGGTCGTGTGGGATTTCACAGAAGTTAATTCGGATGTGCGTGCACACCGGAATCAACGCATATCCGCCGACAATGCCCCGTATCCGTCCATTCTGGAACATGTTGTAACTTTGTGTACACATGTCGGATCGAGACGAAACTTACGCCATCGAACTCGTAGCAATACGCTGGTCCTGTGACCCAAGTTTGGTTCGATTCTGAGAACGTTGACAAAATCGCGTATCGTGGGCCCCACAGGCTCCACTTGATGGGCGATTTTATGATCGGCTCATGGGAATCCAATTCCGGAAGTTCCGTTGGGTTCATATCATCGTTCCTGACCTGTTGACACTAAGTTGGACAAATTTGGAGACCTTTAACCCTGACACGCTTTTCGGTGCAAAGTGGCCCACATATGGACCCCGCTTTGGCCCGAAAATGTTATTTTTGCCCATGTGTCCAAATTGGACGTAAGGACAGGCATTTCTAGCTATTTGACATCTTTTGAGATGGTTGGTGATGTTTATTACAGCTTTTGGAGTAGTACCTACAGGATCCACTGATACAGGGACAGCTGTTGTTATTCGGACCCCGGCAAGTGTACCTTGCCAAACTCTGCAGTATTGATTACATATTTTTCTTGCTTCATTTTATTGCTGTGCATGCTTAACCTAGGACCGTTTGACGTACTTAGCGTCCGATTATTAGTCGGGTGCCAACACCGTACGTGGTGTTGTGTATTGTCATCTAGAGATGGATATTCGTGACACTTTCTATTCTCGTACTTGTCTTACCAAGTAAACCTTGACCCAGGACACTGGACACTGATCATGAGACAGGATCTTCCCGAGATATTCGTGGTGATTCTGTATAGGATACAGGACTTGACAGAGATATTATTTTCCTAGATATTATGACTTATTGCATTAGTTATGATCCCGCTGACATGGACATGAGACGTTATGGTCATGATATGCGTGGTTACATTGGGTGGGGAGAGACACACAGACTACATGCTGATCATATATATATACCCCTATTATTGTGAGGCACAAGACTCTAAAGCCCGAGCTTGGCCCATTACTCATTATCACTGCTACTACCGGCTCCCCGACACAGAGCTTGTAGTGGCTTCAGCCTGAGTTCTAGTGCTGCTCTCATCTTGCATATCACTTAGCTGGTTATTTAGTACTCCCTTATTGTTCCATCTATTGCTGGAGAGACTCACAGGCTACAGGTTGATTTTGTTATGCCGGCTACTCAGTCTCCCGCTGAGCTAGACCACCTCATGATACCCCTGCTACCGGCTCTCCTACACAGAGCTTGTAGTTGTTTCAACCTGAGTACTATTGATGTTCTCTCTTGTATTTCACACAGATGATTACATACTTGCCCTATTTATTCTATTTATTTTCTGCACTGCACTTATTTTGGCTTGAGCTTTCTTGTACCTTGCTATGTCCCCTGAGGACCTGGATCCGGATTATGTCCCCAGGATTTGAGGACGAGATCTATCCCGAGGTATACGGGACCGCAGCAGGAGCTGATCCAGGAGCTGTACCGCCATCCGAGGATGAGGTGTTAGCTGAAGACTTTTCCTGAGCATCCAAGTTTCGTGCTCAGTATTTACTTTATTTCAGTCATTATATTTTGGTCTGTTGAACCAATGTATCAGATATTTATCGGGTTGTTCCCCGAAGCACTTTGTTGAGACTAGCTGATGATTTGCATTCCTTATTTATTCTGTGGATCATATTTTTATATCTTGTGTGGATGAGATTAGTTGTGCCATATTGTCGTAGACTTGATTTTAAAGCTTAAGTATGCCCTGATGGATCCATTAAATTGGGTTATCCATCGGTGCGTGCTGTTGGCCATTGCCACGTGTCTAGTCCCTCGATATTTTGGGACTGGGGCGTGACATAGTTTTTGTGGTGGCCCATGCAGGTCAACGACTAAATCGTTCGGTTTCAACTTAGGGACCGAACCAGCCTACCCTAAGGATAGGATAAGTTATAGGATCTCATCATTATTTAAACCATGTTGAACTCTATATCGAACTCGAAATTGTTACTTGAATTGCATCCTGTTTTGATTCCTCTGAGCGTTCTTACAGTTTATCTTCTGGTTGCAGAGAAATGGATCCTAGGAACGGAGATGAGATTCCTTTGGATACGCCATACGACGCTGTGGTTACTTATATAGACGGAGTGACTCCAGGGAATGGAGGACAAGCATCGCAGAGCGATCAGGCCGGTCAGCCTAATCCAAGGTTCCGGAGAGATGACATCCCACCTCCACCACAGTTCACTCCCCAGATGCCAGTTTTCCCGCCAGGACAAGCTATGGACGGGCAACAGATGTTCCAGATGATGTATGCTATGATACAAGCCCAACAGCAGATTCAGCAAGAGGCCCATCGGCAGGAGGCCGAGTATCTGAGAACCAGCCTGGTATCCGCATTGGAGCAGGCAAATCCACCGGCGAGGCGATCAACGACAGAATCTATCACCGACTTCCATCAACTCAAGCCTCGTATATTTTCTGGTAAAGAGGGGCCAACAGAAGTTCATGAATGGCTCACAAACATACAGCATCAGTTGGAAGCCGCTAAACTTCCGAGAGAGAAGTGGATGGCTGCAATCAGAATGCAGTTAACTGAAAATGCACATCACTGGTGGTTAGCAGAAGAAAGGAGGCTCGGACAGGACCGAGTCACGTGGGAAGAGTTCTCCAGACTCTTCAACGAGATGTATATTCCCGCAGTAGCATAGTCAGAGCTCAGAGACAAGTTCAACCGCCTTATCCAAGGCAATATGACGGTAAAAGAATACAACACGGAATTCATTCGCCTCAGTCACTTTGCCCCAACCTTGATTGCGACAGAGGAAGAGAAAGCTGAGAAGTTCTTTGACGGGCTGAAGTTCGAGCTCCAGAGATTGATTGGATCAGTCGTACCTACATCTTATACCAACGTTCTCGCAGCAGCACGACGCATGGAGCGCGTCACTAGAAGAGAGTCGAACCTAAAGAGGCCTATCACCTCAGCACCATCCAGGACAGGACATGGGGATTCAGCAAAACGGTCCCAGAGGAGTATGCCAGAAAGGACAGCACACAGGGCCATATCTCTCCCTACTTGCCACCACTGCGGCAAGATAGGTCACATTGAGAGAGAATGCAGACGTAAGTTGGGACTCTGCCTGGCTTGCGGGTTCAACCAGCATCAGACCAGAGACTGCACCGAGCGCAGAGAGGGAGCACCTAGACTAGCTTTACCTGCCCCACGACCCGCATATCCAGCAGTAGGAGCACAGCAGGCAGGAGTTGGAGGCGGCAGGCCCCCAACCCCAGGAGGAAATCAGCAGAGACCACCCCTGGCACCGTAGGCAGCTCTATTTCAGCAGGCTCAGCAGCAGCAGAGAGGTCCAGCTCAGGGACGAGGACAGGCATTCACATTAGCTGTTGAGGAGGAGGCTACGGCAGGCGAGGTCATCGCAGGTACTATTTTAGTAGCTTCATTATCAGCTGTAGCAT
This sequence comes from Iris macrosiphon, assembly GCA_036927795.1. NCBI lineage: Eukaryota > Viridiplantae > Streptophyta > Magnoliopsida > Asparagales > Iridaceae > Iris > Iris macrosiphon. The sequence goes on from JAYESA010000004.1 coordinate 209,542,280, forward strand.
TATTTGATTCTGGAGCATCGTATTCATTTATAGCATCTAGTTTTGTAGCCACCCATAGAGTAGCTACCGCATCCCTTCCGAAGATGAAGAGAATTCTTACGGGAGGTAGAATTATTACGGTTAGTGACGTCTGTAGATCATGTGCTGTAGTAGTCTGTGGGAGAGAAATGCGAGCTCAATTTCTAATATTTTCTATGCCGGATTATGATGTTGTACTTGGTATGGACTGGTTAAGTCAGTACCATGCGACTCTTGATTGCCGACTTGGGCGGGTTATATTTAGACTTCCAGGACATCCAGAATTTGAGTTTCTTCGAGGAGCAGTAGAGCAAGGAGTTCAGCCTACTCTTAGGGTACTATCTGTAGAAGGGGAGACAGGTTACCTGTAAACACCCTGATTTTTTTGAGAATAATTTTAAAATGAGTTATTCCAAATTTTTGGTATTTTTTGGAATTTAAAACGAAGGTGATGGTAATTTAAAGAATTTTAAGTGTTGCTAGATGGTGTTAAAATATTACAGAAATAATCTTTTATGGTGTAAAATGGAAAACCGGGCACAGGGTATTTTTCGGTGGATTTATTGGACTCCAGAATCTTTTTAAAGCCCTAAGAATGATAGTAGAAATTAAACCGAATTTAAAACTCGTGCCAAATGCCCAGCATCTCCATGAGAGCCGAGGCCAAGCCCAAGGAGCGTTAACCCAAGCCCAAGTCCTAGGCCCAACCCCAAGGAGGGTTGACCAAGCCCACCCCTAGGTCAACAAAACCCTAGTTCACATGGTTATAAATATGTATTTTCATAATTAGTAAAGAAAACCATCCAAAACCTAAAATAGAACCCAGCCGCCACTGTTACCCCCCTAAATCCCTGTTCATTCTCCTCCTCCGGCCTTCCTTAGTCGGAGTCTCGCCGGCGACCACGCTGACCAACACCCCTACCACCTATTCTCCTCCTGACCCTCCCTCTCGACCCCGCATCCACGAGCCGCTGCAGCCCTCCGCCGACTGAACGGTCCCCGACTCCGGCAGTGCCACGGCCACCCCGACCGGCGCAGTGATCCCGCGGCTGCCCAAGCAGCCCCGACGGCCTGTACAGCGCATCCCGCTCCGGCCAGTTCAATCCAACCGACCGGCTGTGCTTCCTCGTCCGGCCGGCCTCCCCGCATCTCCCCGTCCGACTTCATCACCACCACCCGAGCGCCATCCCTAGGCCGAGCCGCCCTCCGCCGGCTAGTCGACCCTGCAGCGGACAGGACACAGCAACTCGGTCGCAGGACACGATTTTGGACTCTCGGACACGTGAAAAACAGATTCACGGGGCCCTGTTCAGGTACCGTTTTCTCCCCCATCGTAGCTCCGTTTTAATTTTCGTCAGTTGCTACGCATAGACTGTATAACCCTCTCGGTGTCCGTGCAACTCGCTCGGTGCATCGTGACCTGTGGTGATCGCACACCGCGATCCAAAAATAGGAGAAATAATACCCCATTTCACCCCGAAACTGAGTGTGCCCCGCCAAACGGGACCACTTGGTCGCACGCGGTCTTTACCGAAACATGCGCGTCGTTGATACGGTCGTGTAGAATTTTGCAGAAGTCGATTCGGAGGTGCGTGCACCCCGAAATTAACGCGTATCCGCCGACGACACCCCGTATCCGACCTTTTTGGAATACGCTGTAAGTTGGTGTACACACGTCGGATCGAGACGGAACTTGCGCCATCGGACTCATAGCAATACGCTGGTCCTGTGACCCAAGTTTGGTTCGATTCTGAGGACGTTGACAAAATCGCATATCGTGGGCCCCACAGGCTCCACTTGACGGGTGATTTTGTGATCGGCTCATCGGAATCCAATTCTAGAAGTTTTATTGGGTTCGTACCATCGTTCCTGACTTGTAGACACTGAGTTTGACTAATTTGGAGACCTTTGACCCTGGCACGCTTTTCGGTGCAAAGTGGCCTACATGTGGACCCCGCTTTGGTCCGGAAATGACCTTTTTGCCCCTGTGTCCAAATTGGATGTAAGGACAGGCATTTCTAGCCGTTTGACATCTTCTGAGACTGTTGGTGATGTTTATTACAGCTTTTGGAGGAGTACCCACCGGATTCACCGATACCAGGACGATAGTTGATATTCAACCATCAGGCAAGTGTACCTTGCCAAACTCTGCAGTATGTTATATATTTCCCTTGCTTTATTATATTCTATGCATGTTTAACCTAGGACCGTACGACGTACTTAGCGTCCGATTATCAGTCGGGTGCCAACACTGTACGCGGTGTTGGGTATTGTCATCTAGAGATGGACTTACGCGACACTATATATTCTCGTACTTGTCTTACCAAGTACACTTTGACCCAGGACACTTGACACTGTTCATGAGACAGGATCTTCCCGAGATATTCATGGTGATTCTGTATAGGATACAGGACTTGACAGAGATACTATATTCTTAGTTACATTATGACTTGTGCATTAGTTATGATCCCGCTGACATGGACATGAGACGTTGTGGTCATGATATGCGTGGTTACATTGGGTGGAGAGAGACACACAGACTACAGGCTGATCATATATATATATACACCCCTATTATTGTGAGGCACAAGACTCTGAAGCCCGAGCTTGGCCCATTACTCATTATTACTGCTACTACCGGCTCCCCTACACAGAGCTTGTAGTGGCTTCAGCCTAAGTTCTAGTGCTGCTCTCATCTTGCATATCACTTAGCTGGTTATTTAGTATTCCCTTATTGTTCCATCTATTGCTGGAGAGACCCACAGACTACAGGTTGATTATGTTATGCCGGCTACTCAGTCTCCCGCTGAGCTAGACCATCTCATGATATCACTGCTACTGGCTCCCCTACACAGAGCTTGTAGTTGTTTCAACCTGAGTACTATTGATGTTCTCTCTTGTATTTCACATAGATGATTACATACTTGCCCTACTTATTCTATTTATTTTCTGTACTGCATTTATTTTGGCATGAGCTTTCTTGTACCTTGCTATGTCCCCTGAGGACCTGGATCCGGATTATGTCCCCAGGATTTGCAGACGAGATTTATCCTGAGGTTTACGGAACCGCAGCAGGAGCTGATCTAGGAGTTGTACCGCCATCTGAGGATGAGGTGTTAGCTGAGGACTTTGCCTGAGCATCCATGTTCCGTGCTCAGTATTTATTTATTTATTTCAGTCATTTATATTTCTGGTCTGTTGAACCATTGTATCAGATATTTATCGGGTTGTTCCCCGAAGCACTTTGTTGAGACTAGCTGATGATTTACTTTTCTTATTTATTCTGTGGATCATATTTTTGTATCTTGTGTGAATGAGATTAGTTGTGCCATGATTGTCGTAGACTTTGTTTTACAGCTTAAGTATGCCCTGATGGATCCATTAAATTGGGTTTGTCCATCGGTGCGTGCTGCTGGCCATTGCCACGTATCTAGTCCCTCGGTATTTTGGGACTGGGGCGTGACATTACCCAAGAGTCATATCAGAGTTTGTGGATGTATTTCCTGATGATCTTCCAGGTTTACCGCCTGATCGGGAAATAGAATTCATAATAGACTTAACTCCAGGAGCAGAGCCTATCTCTTCGTCAGTATATCGGCTAGCACCTAAGGAGTTAGTGGAGTTGAAAGAACAGGTTGATGGTCTTTTGGAGAAGGGTTTTATTCGGCCCAGTGTTTCACCTTGGGGAGCACCCATATTATTTGTGCCGAAGAAGAATGGAACAGTACGGTTATGCATTTACTACAGGGCACTAAATGCTGTGACCATTAAGAACAGGTATCCCTTACCACGCATTGATGATCTATTCGATCAATTGAGTGGTGCAAGGGTATTCTCGAAGATTGACCTTAGATCCGGCTATCATCAGATCAAAGTAAGGAAGGAAGACATACCGAAGACAGCTTTCAGGACCAAGTATGGATATTATGAGTTCTTGGTAATGCCGTTTGGTTTAACCAACGCGCCAGCAGTATTTATGAGTTTAATGAACAGAGTCTTTCATCAGTTTTTGGATAAATTTGTGGTTGTGTTCATTGACAACATCCTCGTATATTCTAAAAGCCACGAAGAGCACGAGGAGCATCTCAGAATCGTGTTAGAGACCTTGAGGAAGGAGAAGTTATATGCCAAGCTCAGTAAGTGTGAGTTTTGTATGGACAAAGTGCCTTTCTTGGGACACATCATCTCAGGAGAAGGACTTTCCGTGGATCCAGAGAAAGTTGCGGCAATAGAGACTTGGCCTACACCCACATCAGTTGCAGAGGTGAGAAGTTTTCTCGGACTTGCGGGATATTACCGAAGGTTTGTAAAAAAATTCTCAAGGATTGCAGAACCGATGACGAAGCTGACACGTAAAGACCAGGAGTTTACATGGACAGAAGACTGCCAAAAGGCTTTTGAAGAATTGAAAAGAAGATTAACAACAGCACCTGTCTTGACTCTTCCTTCGGGGTCAGGAGGTTTTGTTGTTTACAGTGATGCATCAGGCAGTGGACTAGGATGTGTTTTGATGCAACATGGCAAAGTCATTGCTTATGCGTCGAGACAGTTGAAGGTTCACGAAAAGAACTACCCAACACACGATCTGGAGTTAGCAGCAGTTATATTTGTATTGAAGATTTGGAGGCACTACCTTTATGGGGAGAAAGTAGACATCTTTACAGATCACAAAAGTCTGAAGTATGTATATACTCAGAAGGAGCTTAACATGAGACAGAGACGTTGGCTTGAACTGATGGTAGATTTTGACATAGATCTGCAGTACCATCCGGGAAAGGCGAATGTCGTGGCAGACGCACTCAGCAGGAAGCCTACGGCTTATTTCTTGACGATGTAGCCCGAGTTATTGAGAGATCTACAGGAGCTTCAGATAGAGGTTATTTTACCACGGCAGAGTGGATTACTGGCTAATCTTGAAATTAAGTCGTCACTTGTGGAAAGAATTAAGGAGGCATTGCCCACCGATGCTAGATTTCGAAGACTGAAGGAGAGGACGGAAGCAGGCATGCAGACAGGACTTCGCATACACGAAGACGGGACATTAAGGTTTGGAAATCGCCTGTATGTTCCAAATAGAGAATTAAGACAGGAATTAATGACTGAAGCACATAGCTCTATGTACTCTGTTCACCCAGGAGGAACCAAGATGTACCGAGACTTGAGACAGTATTATTGGTGGCATGGAATAAAAAGGGAGATTGCAAGATTTATGGCCAAATGCTTAGTCTGCCAGCAAGTAAAGGCCGAGCATCAGAGGACTGCAGGTATGTTACAGCCGCTTCCTATACCAGAATGGATGTGGGAATATATCACGATGGATTTTGTCACAGGATTTCCAAGGAGCCCCAGTGGAAGAGATGCAGTATGGGTTATCGTAGATAGACTCACTAAATCGGCACACTTCTTACCATTTAGAGTTGGACAGTCCACAGAGGTACTAGCCGACATGTATATGCGATAAATTGTCAGATTGCATGGAGTGCCGGTTAGTATTGTATCGGATCGAGATTCGAGATTTACATCTCATTTTTGGAGAAGCATGCAAGAGAGTCTGGGCACCAGACTCAATTTCAGCACCGCTTACCACCCACAAATAGATGGCCAATCGGAGCGCACCATTCAGATCTTGGAGGATATATTGCGATCATGTATGCTAGACTTTGGAGGATCTTGGAAAGATTATTTGCACTTGGTGGAGTTCTCCTACAATAACAGTTATCAGGCCAGCATTCAGATGGCACCATTCGAAGCTTTATACGGAAGGAAGTGCAGATCGCCTATATGTTGGAGTGACGTTGGTGAACGTCAAATACTGGGTCCAGAATTGGTAACGCAGACAGTGGAAAAGGTAAAACAGATCCAGAATCATCTATGAGCAGCTCAGGACAGACAGAAGCATTGGGCAGATACACACAAACGTCCCCTAGAGTTCAAAGAAGGAGAGCACGTATTCTTGAGGATCTCGCCCACTCGTGGTACCATTAGATTCGGGAGTAGAGGCAAGTTGAGCCCAAGGTATATTGGGCCATTTGATATTCTAGAGCGCATTGGTGAGGTGGCTTATCGTCTTGCATTACCCCCATCCTTAGAGGGAGTGCATGACGTATTCCACGTCTCACAGCTGCGGAGGTACGTGACCGACCCCAGTCACGTAGTCGATCATTCGGAGATCGCAGTAAGCCCAAGCTTGAGATATGAAGAACAACCAGTTGGCATCCTCGACGTCAGTGAGAAGACATTACGGGGACAGACAATCTGACTGGTTCGTGTAGCATGGAAACATCATTCTCCTGGCGAATCGACTTGGGAACGAGAAGATAGTATGCGCCAGCGTTACCCTCACTTGTTCGAGAATGCAGTTGTAAACTAAGCAACCTTGTATTTATAGTTCTTCCTTTAGGAGCTTATTCTTTGATTGAGAGGACGCAATCCTCTTAAGGGGGGTAGATTGTAAACACCCTAAATTTTCAGAATAATTTTAATATAAAATTTTTCCAGATTTTTTTGGTATTTTCTGGATGAAGAACCAAGGTAATTAGGGAGTTAAAGATTTTTAAATACAGCCAATTGGTGTTAAAATATTATGGAAACAATATTTTATGATGCAAAATGGAAAACCAGACATATGATATTTTTCGGTGAATTTATTGGACTCCGGAGACGCGTTTAAAGCCTTAAAAACTTTTGGATTAATTAAACCGAGCCAAACCCAATTAAACCCAAACCTGAACCAAAACCGCATATTGGGTCGGGTTGGGTCGGATCCGAGCCAAACCCGACCCGGATCCGAAACCCGTGAGGAAACCCTAGCCTGCCGGAGTTCCTGTAGCAGCCTATAAAACCTTCTCGAATTTATGCCTAGCCTTCGGAAACCTAGCCGCCGTCATCTCCTTCGACCTACCCGACTGAACCCAAGCGCCACCTGCGTCCACCCCCAGACTTCCCTCACATCGCCCCTCGCCGTGAGCGCCACCGAAACCCTAGCCGTAGCTCCACTCAGGCCAAGATCCCTCCGCTCAGGCCGAGTTCCTCTCCGCCAGGCCGTCGACTTCCCCCGCGGCAGCCTCCCTCACCAACCCACGCCGCCGCCCCTCTGCTCGACTCCTCCACAAAGTCGACCCAGCCCCGCTCCCGACGCCGAGTCGCAGCCCGCTCCCCTCCGGTCGACAGTGTACAGCCGCCGCCTAGCCGACCTCGCTGACCCCGAGACCGACCCCCTCCGGCGAAGTCCCTGCTGCCCCGAGTCAGAACCCTAGCTCGGACTCTCGGCAGACACGGGAATTCTCGACCAGGACACAAAGTTGACTCTCGGACACGTGGAATTCAGCGTTCACGGAGCCCTGTTCAGGTATCATTTTCTCCCTCCTCGTAACTCTGTTTTAGTTTCCGTCAGTTGCTACACGTAGATTGTATAACCCTCTCGGTGCCCGTGCAACCCGCTCGGTGCATCGCGTCCTGTGGTGATCGCACACCGCGATCCAAAAACAGGAAAAAAATGCCATATTTTACCCCAAAACTGAGTGCGCCTCTCCAAACGGGATGACTTGGTCACACGCGGTCTTTACCGAAACGTGCGCGACGTTGATACGGTCGTGTGGGATTTCGCAGAAGTCGATTCGGATGTGCATGCACACCGGAATCAACGCGTATCCGCCGACAATGTCCCGTATCCGTCCATTCTAGAACATGCTGTAACTTTGTGTACACACGTCGGATCAAGACGAAACTTGCGCCATCGGACTCGTAGCAATACGCTGGTCCTGTGACCCAAGTTTGGTTCGATTCTGAGAACGTTGACAAAATCGCGTATCGTGGGCCCCACAGGCTCCACTTGACGGGCGATTTTGTGATCGGCTCATCGAAATCCAATTTTAGAAGTTCCGTTGGGTTTGTATCATCGTTCCTGACTTGTTGACACTAAGTTGGACGAATTTGGAGACCTTTGACCCTGACACGCTTTTCGGTGCAAAGTGGCCCACATATGGACCCCGCTTTAGCCCAGAAATGTCATTTTTGCCCATGTGTCCAAATTGGACGTAAGGATAGGCGTTTCTAGCTATTTGACATCTTCTGAGATGGTTGGTGATGTTTATTTCAGCTTTTGGAGTAGTACCTACAGGATCCACTGATACAGGGACAGCTGTTGGTATTCGGACCCCAGGCAAGTGTACCTTGCCAAACTCTGCAGTATTGATTACATATTTTCCTTGCTTTATTTTATTGCTGTGCATGCTTAACCTAGGACCGTTTGACGTACTTAGCGTTCGATTATTAGTCGGGTGCCAACACCGTACACGGTGTTGTGTATTGTCATCTAGAGATGGATATTCGTGACACTTTCTATTCTCGTACTTGTCTTACCAAGTAAACCTTGACCCAGGACACTGGACACTGATCATGAGACAGGATCTTCCCGAGATATTCGTGGTGATTCTGTATAGGATACAGGACTTGACAGAGATATTATTTTCCTAGATATTATGACTTATTGCATTAGTTATGATCCCGCTGACATGGACATGAGATGTTATGGTCATGATATGCGTGGTTACATTGGGTGGAGAGAGACACACAGACTACAGGCTGATCATATATATATACCCCTATTATTGTGAGGCACAAGACTCTGAAGCCCGAGCTTGGCCCATTACTTATTATCACTGCTACTACCGGCTCCCCGACACAGAGCTTGTAGTGGCTTCAGCCTGAGTTCTAGTGCTGCTCTCATCTTGTATATCACTTAGCTGGTTATTTAGTACTCCCTTATTGTTCCATCTATTGCTGGAGAGACTCACAAGCTACAGGTTGATTTTGTTATGCCGGCTACTCAGTCTCCCGCTGAGCTAGACCACCTCATGATACCCCTGCTACCGGCTCCCCTACACAGAGCTTGTAGTTGTTTCAACCTGAGTACTATTGATGTTCTTTCTTGCATTTCACACAGATGATTACATACTTGTCCTATTTATTCTATTTATTTTCTGCACTACATTTATTTTGGCTTGAGCTTTCTTGTACCTTGCTATGTCCCCTGAGGACCTGGATCCGGATTATGTCCCCAGGATTTGAGGACGAGATCTATCCCGACGGCGGCGCAGGACTCGGGCCGGAGCTGCTGCTGGGCTTGCTGTCGGGGGAGGAAGAAGGAGAGGGAGGCCGGCGTCGGTCCTGGCCGGAGGAGCCTGGCGGACAGCGGGGATGGGCTGGTGGAGGCCGTAGACAGCTAGGGCACGGCTAGGCAGAGTCCGGCGAGGGCTCGGGTAGATGGAAGTTCTGGAGGAGTCATCGATGGCTACGGGGACGGCTGATGGAAGAGAGGGAGGATGGCGGGGTGTGGCGTTGGCGAGGCTCGAGGAGCTGCGGCAGGGTCGGCTCGCCGGAGAAGACGGAGGAGGGGGAGGAAATCGGGTGGCCGGAGAAGAAAAAGGGGCTTTTTATAGGGGAGGAACGGGGAGGCGGTGCGTTGATCGGTGAGGGGAAGTGCCAGAGGCGGCGGTTACGGGAGCGGGGAAGCCGAGCGACGACGGCTGTCGGAGCGGCAAGTGTTACACGGCGTCGGGTGAGCGGCTGGGGGAAGGTGAGGAGTTCGGGCCGGGTCGGGTCTTAAGCGGGTCGGGTCTGACCCGGATCTGACCCGATAAGATCGGGTTGGGCCGGTTCAACAGTGGGTTGGGTTTGGGTTGGTTCAGTATGGTTTATTTCAACTAAACCGGGTTAATTTCTGGGTTTATTTAAAAATAGATTTTAGGGCTTTTAAAAATACTTCCGGGGTCCAATAAATTTCCGGAAATTTACCCTATGTCTAGTTTTCCATTTTATACTAGAAAATATTATTTCCATAATATTTTAATATTAATTAATAATATTTAAAAATCCTTTAATTATAAAATACATTGATTTTAATTCCTGAAAAATCTCAAAAAATTACAGTAAATTGGGGAAATTTTTAAATTATCAATTTTTGAAAATCAGGGGGATTACACTTAGTGTCTGATTAATAGTCGGGTGCCAACCCCGTACGCGGAGTTGTGTAACGTCACATAGAGATGGATATCGAGACCCTATACATTCTCGTGCTTGTTTTATCAAGTGTGTCATACCCAGGACACCTGACACTATTCATGAGACAGAATCTTCCTGAGACATTCATGGTGATTCTGTATAGGCTACAGGACTTGTGACATAGATATTATATTTATAGCTATCATATGACTTACTGCATTAGACTTGATCCTGCGTGGCATGGACATGAGACGTTGTGGACATGAGACGTATGATTACATTGGGTGGGGAGAGACACACAGGCTACAGGTTGACTATATTATGCCGGCGTCTCAGTCTCTCTCTTTCTGAGCTAGACAACTACATGATATCACTACTACCGGCTCTCCGACACAGAGCTTGTAGTGGTCTCAGCCTGAGTTCTAGTGCTGCTCTCATCTTGCATATCACTTAGCTGGTTACATAATTACCCTATTATTTCTTTTACTATTATACTGCATTTATCTTGGCATGTTGCTTCTTGTACCTTGTTACGTCCCTCTGAGGACCTGGTCCCCTGCCAGTTTTGCAGCATAGACCATTGTGGAGCCTGTCTGGAGTTGATTATGTGAGTTATTTTGTACCTTGCTATGTCCCCTGAGGACCTGGATCCGGATTATGTCCCCAGGAATAGCAGACGAGATCTACCCCGAGGTATACAGGACAGGAGCATTAGCAGGAGCAGGAACAGGAACAGGAACAGAAACAAGAGCAGGCACTAGAGCAGTACCAGATCCAGTAGACGAGTGATCCCCGAGGTTATCTTCTGAGTATATATTTTATCCATACTCAGTATTTGCAGTTGTTATCTTTATCTTGACTATTGTATCAGACTCATTATCGGGTTGTTCCCCGATTTATTTACTTGTGACTTGATGATGTTTATATTTCCTTTTGTTGATATTGTTGTATTCATTCTGTAGATGAGATTAGTAGACCCTTATTGTTGTACTACAGCTTAAGTACACCCTGATGGATCCATTAAATTGGGTTTGTCCATCGGTGTGTGCTGCTGGCCATTGCCACGTGTCTAGTTCCTCGATATTTTGGGACTGGGGCATGACATGGTTTTTGTGGTGGCCCATGCAGGTCTACGACTAAATTGCTTCAGATTCAACTTAGGGACCGAGCAAGCCTGTAATAAGAATAGGATAAGTTTTTAGGATCTCATCCACTTGCTTGAAACGTTCTTGATATCTATATCGGATTCAAATTAATTTCTTGACTTGTATCATGCCTTGATTCTTGTGCGCCTTTTATCGTTTATTTTTGGTTGCAGAGTTATGGATTCATGAATAAATGACGAGATTCCTGCAACATCACCACGAGATGGTGGGGTAACCAACGAAGAGGAAGTAACACCATTAGAAGAAGGTCAATCCGCTCAACAACGTAATCAAGCAAGTCAGCATGCCTCAAGAATCCAGCAAGATGACATTCCACCATTGATGCAAATTACTCCACCAATGCCCGTATTTCTGCAAGGGCAGGCCATGGACGGGCAGCAGATATTTCAAATGATTTATGCAATAATGCAAGCTCAATAAGAGGCTTTGAGTCGCAGCCTAGTAACCGCACTAGAGCAGGCGAATCTACCAGCACGACGGCCAACGACGGGCTCTATCACCGATTTCTGCCAGCTGAAGCCCCGTACCTTCTCAGGCAAAGAGGAGCCCACAGAAGTTTATGAGTGGCTTACCAACATACAACATCAATTAGAAGCAGCCGAGCTTCCAAGAGAACGTTGGATGACTGCCGTCAGAATGTAGTTGACGGACAATGCACATCACTGGTGGCTATCCGAGGAGACACGGCTCGGACCAGACCGAGTCACTTGGGAAGAATTCTCTAGACTCTTCCAGGAGATGTACATTCTAGCTATCGCTCGATCAGAACTTCGGGACAAGTTTAATCGCCTCACTCAAGACAGTATGACAGTAGAAGAGTACAATGCAGAATTCATTCGTTGAGTCGCTTTGCCCCAACCTTGATTTTGACAGAAGAAGAGAAGGCTGAGAAGTTCTTCGACGGATTAAATATTGAGCTACAGAAACTAATTAGATCCGTTGCACCTACATCTTACCCGGACGTCCTTGCTGCAGCCCAACGCATGGAGCGCGTCATCAGGAGAGAGACCAGTCTGAAGCGATCATCCACACCAGCACCAGTCGGAGGACCACAGGAAGAAGCTACAAAGAGACCGCACATGCACCAGCCACCAGGAGCATCTCCACAGGCACTACCTATCTGTCAATATTGTCGCAAGCGAGGCCATATTGAGGACGAGTGCAGATAAAAAAGGAAAGTATGTTTAGCTTGCGGATCCAGTCAGCATTCATTGAGGGAATGCCCTGAGCGTCGAAAAAGAGCACCACTGGTTAAACAACAAGCATTACCAGAACCGAGGCCAGCCTATCCAGCATTGGGAGCACCACAAACAGAAGTTGAAGGAGTCCTACCACCAGCACCAGGAGGGTATCAGCCGAGGCCACCTTTGATACCACAAGCAGCACTCTTCCAGCAGGCCCAGCAGCAGAGGGCACCACCTCAAGGACGAGAACAAGCTTTTGCGATGACCGTGGAGAACGCACAGACTCTTGGAGTAGCTAATGCGCGTAAGTGATTCATAGCTACCGTTTCTAGAATTATTTTAGCTCGTGCCTATTGGTTCGTGACCTTAGCCCTAACCTAGTAATTTAGAACTTGTTAATAATAACCTAGTTTTTCTAAAAAGTTATAGTTCTCTTGCTTTAACTAGATTTTTTTCACTCTGGAAAGTGCATAACTTTCATTCTTAGGGAAACAATAATTTTCCTAGGTGTCTTGTGATGTGTTTCAAACAATACTTGCAACCGTGTCATCTCTGTTGACCGATTATTCTTTGATTGCGAGGACGCAATCCTCTTAAGGGGGGGTAGATTGTAAACCCCCTGAATTTTCAAGATTTTTAAAACAAGATTTTTCAGAATTTTCTGGGATTTTTCGGTAATTTTTACTAATTAAAAACTAGGGTATTTTGGCATTAAATAAAATTAAATGTTTTTAAAATATATTAAAATATTATAAAAATAATATTTTTGGGTGTTAAATAAAATATTGGACTTAGGGTAATTTTTCTAGAATTTATTGGACCCCGAAAATATTTTTAAAAGCCCCAAAATCTATTTTATTTAAAAACCCAAACAAACCGGTTTGAACCGGGTTCAAACCGGGCTGAACCCGGTCCAACCAAACCGGACCGCCCCCCTAATGGATCGGGCCAACCCGACCTGACCCGCTCACCCGAATGCAACCCGCACCCCCCACGACCCAGCCACCCGCTTTCTCCGGCGCCCCGCTTGGCCACGCGCCGCCCCGCTCGGCCACGCGCCCCCGCTCGCGTCCTCCGGCACTCCGCCCGCCCCGCTCCGCTCTGCCCGGCCACGCCTCCCCTCCTCTGCCTCACCCGGCGCCTGCCCTATATAAAGCCCTAACCCCCTTTCTTCTCCGACCACGTCCCCGCCGTTGTCAGCCCCTTCCCTCCGCCCGGACCACCCTAGCCACGACGCCTCCCCGCCCACGACGCCGCCACCGCCTCCCGCCTCACCGCCTCCTCTCTCCTCCGCCCATCCCCGTCCAGAACCCCCCCCCCCCCCCCGCAGAGCCGGCCGCCCGACTCCTCTTCTCCAGCAACCCGCAGCTGCCCCGGCCCGCCTCCGGCCTCCCGAGCCCCTGCGCCGCCTCCCCGCGCGCCGCCGCCTCCGGCTCTCGCCGCCTCCGCCGTCCCCTACCTCCCTCCAGCCGCCAGCAGCCTCCTAACTCCGGCGAAGCCCCAAACCCTAACCCTAGAACTCGGATACGTCGTGTCGACTCGGACACGGGAATTCGATTTCACGAAGCCCTGTTCAGGTATCCCGTTCTCTCTCCTCGTTGACCCGTTTTCGATTTCGTCTATTGCATCGCGAACCCTGCGTGACCCTCTCGATGCACGTACAACCCGCTCGGTATGTCGCGTCCTGTGATGATTGCGAAACGCGATCCAAAAACAGAAAAAATAATGCCCCATTTTACCCCGGAACTGAGTACGCCCCGCTAAACTGGACGACTTGGTCGCGTGCGGTCTTCACCGATACGTGCGCGTCATTGATACGGATGTGCGGGATTTTGCAAAAGTTGATTTGGATGTGCGTGCATACCGAAATCAACGCGTATCCGCCGACACCGTCTCGTATCCGTCTGTTCTGAAACTTATTGTAACTTTGTGTATACACGTCGGATCGAAATGAAACTTATGCCATCGGACTCGTAGCGATACGCTGGTCCTGTGACCCAAGTTTGGTTTGATTCTGAGAACGTTGACAAAATCGCGTATCGTGGGCCCCGCAGGCTCCACTTGACGGGCGATTTTGTGATCGTCTCATCGGAATCCAATTTTGGAAGTTCTGTTGGGTTCGTATCATCGTTCTGGACTTGTTGACACTAAGTTTGACAAATTTGGAGAACTTTGTCCCTGACATATTTTTCGGTGCAAAGCGGGCCACATGTGGACCCCGCTTTGACCCGAAATTGTTATTTGTGCCCTTGTCTCCAAATTGGACTCAAGGACAGGCATTTCTAGCTATTTGATATTTTCTGAGACTGTTGGTAATGTTTGTTTCAGCATCCGGAGACATTCCTGGAGATTTTATGAATACCAGAGCTACCATTGGAGCCAGAACCACAGGCAAGTGTACCTTGCCAACTCGCAGTAATTCCTGTTATAATACTTTGCTTGAATTCTTTTTTATATACATATATAATCTTGATATAAATGTTCAACCCAGGATCGTGTGACTTTACTTAGCGTCCTATTAATAGTCGGGTGCCAACCCCGTACGCGGAGTTGTGTAACGTCACATAGAGATGGATATCGAGACCCTATACATTCTCTTGCTTGTTTTATCAAGTGCGCCATACCCAGGACACCTGACACTATTCATGAAATAGAATCTTTTTGAGACATTCATGGTGATTTTGTATAGGCTACAGGACTTGTGACATAGATATTATATTTATAGCTATCATATGACTTACTGCATTAGACTTGATCCTGCATGGCATGGACATGAGACGTTGTGGACATGAGACGTATGATTACATTGGGTGGGGAGAGACACACAGGCTACAGGTTGACTATATTATGCCGGCGTCTCAGTCTCTCTCTCTGAGCTAGACAACTACATGATATCACTGCTACCGGCTCCCCGACACAGAGCTTGTAGTGGTCTCAACCTGAGTTCTAGTGCTGCTCTCATCTTGCATATCACTTAGCTGGTTACATAATTACCCTATTGTTTCTTTTACTATTATACTGCATTTATCTTGGCATGTTGCTTCTTGTACCTTGTTACGTCCCTCTGAGGACCTGGTCCCCTGCCAGTTTTGCAGCATAGACCATTGTGGAGCCTGTCTGGAGTTGATGATGTGAGTTATTTTGTACCTTGCTATGTCCCCTGAGGACCTGGATCCGGATTATGTCCCCAGGAATAGCAGACGAGATCTACCCTGAGGTATACAGGACAGGAGCATTAGCAGGAGTAGGAACAGGAACAGAAACAGGAGCAGGCACTAGAGCAGTACCAGATCCAGTAGACGAGTGATCCCCGAGGTTATCTTCTGAGTATATGTTTTATCCATACTCAGTATTTGCAGTTGTTATCTTTATCTTGACTATTGTATCAGACTCATTATCGGGTTGTTCCCCAATTTATTTACTTGTGACTTGATGATGTTTATATTTTCTTTTATTGATATTGTTGTATTCATTCTGTGGATGAGATTAGTAAAACCTTATTATTGTACTACTGCTTAAGTACACCCTGATGGATCCATTAAATTGGGTTTGTCCATCGGTGTGTGCTGCTGGCCATTGCCACGTGTCTAGTCCCTCGATATTTTGGGACTGGGGCGTGACAACAGTCTTGGGAGGTGTTCAACGACCTCTTCAAGAAGAAGTTCTTCACTCGGTCAGACAGGTTGGACTTGGGGAGGTAGTTTGAGAGCCTCATTCAGGGGAGCATGTATGTGGAGGAATACGCTGCAGAGTTTGGCAAAGTATTTGGTATGAGAGCCGGAGGTTCGGCCTATTCTTTTTCGTGAGGGTCTAAACTGGGAAGTGAATATCCTCATTCTGTCTTTTTATGAGACCTACTCGGAGATACTTGCGGAGGCACGCAAGGTTGGGCAGGAGTTGGGTTTGAAGCCCAAGAGAGATCGCAATTTTTTTCTAGGGGCCAACAGCAGTGCAGTATCTGCCAAACGTCCTTATTTCTAGTCCAAGCCTTTTCAGCAGCTACAACAGCACCAAACTCCAGCTAGGGCACCATTTTACCAAGCATCACAGCAGCAGAGACAGTTACAGCAAGCTCTTTGCCACTACTGCAAGAAGCCCGGCCATATCTGGGAAGTTTGCAGGAGGAGGTTGGGGTTTGTTTGTATTATAGTACCGTAGGGCATCAGATGAGAGAGTATCCTCGTCGTATAGTTCAGGGAGTAGCTCCAGCTCTGAGGGCACAGGCGAGACCACCTGCAGTACAGCCGAGGGGACCGCTTCCGACCCAGCAGCAGCGTTATATCCAGCATCAGCATCAGGGAGGTGCACGTCAGGGACGAGCGTTTGCTATGACTGTCGAGGAGGACGAGCCCACCAGAGATGTCATCGCAGGTTCTGTTCTTCTTGATTCCATTCCAGCTTTAGCTTTGCTTGGTAGTGGTCTTCCTATAGTTTTGTATATGTTTCTTTTGCTCTAAAGCATGGTTTGGTAGCTGAGTCTTTGCTTAGGACTTGCAAGATCATGACCGAGAGAGGCATTATCCTGATTAATAATATTTGCAAGGATCGAAGAGTTACTCTGGGAGGCCGAGAGTTGAGTACGTGTCTACTTGTAATGCCACTTCTGAGCTACGATATTGTACTCAGGATGGATTGGTTAAGTAGGCACCGTGCTAGTATAGATTATAGAGGAGGTAGAGTTTTATTTGGTCCGCCAGAAGAGCCAGAGTTCCAGTTTGCTAAAGGAGCTACAGAGCAGGGAAAAGGCATTATCTACGGAGCTATGGTGGAAGATAAGGAGTTGTCGCATTCGTTGATAGCAGAGTTCTTGGATGTGTTTCCTGAGAAATTGCCAGGATTGTTGCCAGATCGAGATATTGAATTCTCTATAGACTTGGTGCCAGGTGCAGAACCAATTTTGCAATATGTCTATAGAGTAAACAACAGTGAGCTGGTCGAGCTGAAGAAGCAGGTGGATGAATTACAGGATAAGGGATTTATCAGATCGAGTTCTTCACCGTGGGGAGCCCCGGTATTATTTGTACCGAAGAAGGATGGATCAGGAAGCATGTGCATTGATTACAGGGCATTGAATAATCTCACTATCAAGAATAAATACCCTTTGCCATGGATTGATGACTTATTCGAACAGTTGAGTGGTGCCAAGGTATTTTCTAAGATAGACTTGAGATCAGGCTACCACCAAGTAAAAGTGAAGCCGGAGGACATACCGAAGACTGCTTTTAGAACTCGGTATGGTCAGTATGAGTTTATGGTGATACCGTTTGGGTTGACTAATGCCCCAGCGGTATTTATGAACTTGCTGAACAATGTGTTCCATCAGTACCTTGACAAGTTCATGATGGTGTTCATCGATGACATACTCATTTACTCGAAGACACTGGAGGAGCATGAGGAGCATTTGCGGATTGTGTTGGAGGTACTGAGAAAGGAGAAGCTGTACGGAAAGCTGTCCAAGTTTGAGTTCTTCCTGGACAAGGTAGAGTTCTTGGGACATGTTATTACTGGTGATGGTATTTCAGTAGATCCAAAAAAGATCGCAGCAGTGGAGTCTTGGAAGACCCCGAGTTTGATAGCAGAGATCAAGAGTTTCTTGGGATTGGCAGGCTACTATAGGAAGTTTGTGCAAGATTTTTTGAGGATTGCCGAGCCAATGACCAGACTTACCAGGAAGGACGTAGAGTTTGTTTGGATAGAGGATTGCCAGGTTGCTTTTGAGGGATTGAAGAAGAGGTTGACGTTTGCTCCTATTTTGACGTTGCCATCAGGGTCAGGAGGTTTCACTATTTATAGTGATGCATCAGAGAAAGGTTTGGGTTGTGTTCTTCAGCTGAATGGAAAAGTGATTGCCTATGCATCTAGGCAATTGCATCCTCATGAGAAAAACTATCCTACCCATGATTTGGAGTTGGCAGCAGTCATCTTTGCCCTGAAGTATTGGAATCACTATTTATACGGAGAGCATCTGGAGATCTTCACAGACCACAAGAGCTTGAAGTACATTTTCACGCAGAAGGAGTTGAACATGAGGCAGCGTCGGTGGTTGTAACTGATAAAAGATTTTGACATATCTTTGTAGTATCATCCTGGGAAAGCTAATGTAGTTGCCGATGCCTTGAGCAGGTATCCGGTAGCTATATTCTTGACACATAATCGATATTTGTTGGAGGACTTGGAGAGCTTGGGCTGTCACGATCCGATTCCGTAGAATCGTTGAGGCGTCCCCCGAATCATGACCGTCGTGCGGGCCTGGGGTTGCGCCCGCACAAGGCTTTAATGATTTGCATAGCAAGCACATATTCAGAGTACGCAGATAAATTAAAACACAGATTTGAAACATGGAAAAGTTCTCTTTATTGATAATGAACATCTATTACAAACTCCTGAACGAGTCAGCTAATATGTCGCACGGGCTTACAAAAGAGTTGACTCAAAATGAGATAGCAGTCCTGTACATTACATCCCTTTATAACTTCAAAATGTATAGACCTCCAGGCTAGAGGACGGCTTTGCCACGGAGCTGCATTTGTGTATGAAGAGTTGCAGTTTCTGACTTCAAAATGCTTCAAGGGGCGCGGTGAAGATGCGCCAACAGCTGGACTGGATCGGGAAGACGACTTCGGCTCCTCGCTCGGTTCGCCTTGGTACAGAGAACCTGTTTCAACGAGGGTCAGCATGACGAAACATACTGGTAAAGGTGAGCTAACCGAGCTATACCAATCAACACATTATTTTAATGAAGCATGCATATTTGTGGGTTTCTATCTTGCCTTAGTTCATTTACAAGTAAGCAGCATATAGAATTTACTGAAATGAACATGCCACCGTTCGGTGGATTTTACCTGCCCGACTGAATTACCTGCACAATACTTACCATGCCTTCCCTGCCACGAAGACACAAGTTAGTTTGCAACAGGTTTAAATATACACGATGATCACTGGCATGATTGCCATAATGGACTAGTCCGAGACAAGGATAGCATGCAACGATAGTACACGAGGCGCTGTAAGCCATCTTGTCCCATACACAATGACTATACACGAGTTTTGCCCGGATCGGATCGGTGCCAGTGCCCCAACGACCGTCCGCAGAACCAATACCTTGTGCACAAGTTATCCATGATCGAACACGATTAACAAGTTAACAATTTATGTCGTTGAGGCAACACGAGTGCAAGAACACGAGTGCACGACAAGTAGTAATGCATGATTCATTTAGCATAGCCTCCCTGAACAATTATACACAATACAAGGTGTGTGTCATACTTAGCACAATTCATAGAACATTTGCACGAACAAGCATACAATAAGGCAACAGTTCACAGGTTTGATTGACAAGCATAATAACCAAGTCTATTTCCTTTTATCTTGGTTTCTTTTATTATTACTTAGTATCGTTTGATCGGGGCAAAGAAGAATGCAGATTTATTAGATGTGAAGACTGGAAGTAGGGCTAGCTAATCGGGTTGGTAGCCACTCACTTAGATGGTTGGAAGGAGAAGGAAAGAGGTGCTTCACGACTCCGCTCGCAAGCCGCCTACTGCTCGTTCACCTGCATTACGAACAACTTGATCAATACTTCTTCCTCTCTTTCCAATTTCAGAATTGAAGTGCAGTTCAATGAACAAAAATAATAAAACCATCAAAACCGTTCAAGGAAAACAAGCAAATCTCAAAACCAACTCAAAGCACGAAAGCAACAAGCGACATCGAAAACCGAGGCAATAAAAGATAGCAGCGGAGAGGTCCCTCCTGACTCTGCCGCTAAGTCGATCCCGGGGGCACGGTCCACTGAATATGGGAATTGATTCCGAAGAAATAAATCCATAACGAGGACGAGTTCTTAATTCAATCTATCCCGATCGAACGATACCGTCTTGTGTTTCTTAGCCGCGCTCTCCGCACCGGGAGAACGGGGCGCTACATGGGCATTGAGGTGATAGTTCCTGGTTTGGCTATACAGATGTGATGATTGCAGATACATTCAGAGTTGATGGACAGGATCAAAGCAGTCCAGTATGAGGATATATCTCTGAGGAGCATCAGAGCTCAGGTGAGAGCAGGATTGGAGGATGATTTCACCATTGCTGAGGATGGATCTTTCCGGCATGGAGTTAGTCTGTGTGTGCCTAGTGGAGAGCTGCGTGAGAAGGTATTGCAGGAAGCAAATCACTCTTAGTATTCCATACATCAAGGTGCTAACAAGATATATCGAAATATGCGAGGGAGTGTGTGGTGGTATGGCATGAAGAGGGAAGTGGCACAGTTTGTATCCAGATGCTTAGTGTGCCAGCAGATAAAAGCCGAGAGGTAGAGGCCATGAGGTTTACTTCAGCCATTACCCATTCCAGAGTGGAAGCGGAAGCATATTACTATGGATTTTGTGTCCGAACTTCCACGATCTCCAGGAGGGAAAGACGTAATTTGGGTCATCGTTGACAGGTTAACCAAGTCGGCCCACTTTTTGCCTTTCAAGGTGGGTTTGTCTACGAAAAAGCTGGCAGAGATGTATGTGAGGCAGATAGTCAGGATACATGGAGTTCTCATCAGCATAGTCTCAGATCAGGATAGTCATTTCACTTCTCATTTCTGGAGGAGTTTACAGGCAAGTTTGGGCACCCAGCTCAAGTTCAGTACTACATATCATCTCCAGACAGATGGACAGTCATAGAGGACTATTCAGACTCGCGAGGATATGCGGTCGGCACACTTGTGTACTAGATTTTGGGGGTTCTTGGGAGGACCATCTCTATTTGGTAGAGTTTGCTTACAATAACAGCAACCAGGCTAGTATAGAGATGTCACCTTTTGAGGCTCTGTACGGTCGAAGATGTCGTACTCCCTTGTCATGGGACAATATTGGAGAGAGAGAGTTTTGCTGGAGCCAGAGATTGTTGTGGATATATCGGAGAAGATTAAGGTAATCAGAGAAAGACTTCGAGTGGCGCAGGACAGACAGCGGCATTGGGCCGATGGCCACCGGAGACCTTTGGAGTTTGAGGTATAGTTTTAGATTTTGTTTTGTGCTTGATATTGGTTGTTTGTTATAGATTAAGTTCTTAAGGTTGTGTTTTGTTCTAGGTGGGTGGTTTGGTGTTTCTGAGGATTTCTCCGACATGAGGCACGATTCGCTTCGGTGGAGGCGGAAAGCTTAGTTCGCGATTCATCGGACCTTTCACTATTCTAGAGAGGGTCGATGTAGTTGCTTATAGACTAGACTTGCCACCTACACTAGAGGGAGTGCACAACGTATTTCACGTATCGCAGTTAAGACAATACGTGGCGAATCCTAGTCACGTGTTGGATCACTCGGAGATAGAGGTAGGCCCTACTCTTAGCTATCCAGAGAAGCCAGTTGGGATTCTATATCGGAGAGAGAAGGTGCTGAGGAACCAGACTATTCCTTTGGTATGCGTCGTGTGGAGGCATCACTCTCCGGGGGAGTCTACCTGGGAGAGAGAGGATGAAATACGAGAGCGTTACCCATATTTGTTTGTGCCTTGAGGTATGTTCTTTCCTAGTTATGTTATGTTATGTTATGTTCTTTTGTTCTGTTATTTTCTGGGGGTATTTTTCGTCTTTGAATTTTGAGGACGAAATTATTTTAAGAATGATAGACTTGTCACTACCATATTTTCTAGGAAAGGATATTTTAGTTATTTTATATTTAATTAAATATTGTGCATGTTGTATAATTATTTATTGTATTATTTAATTATTATTAGATGTTAGATTATTATTTTGTACTTTTGTTAGTGGACCTAACTAGTTTAGTTTAGACTCCTGGACCAACATGTATTAATTATTAGAATTGAGCCCAACTAGAAAGCCCATTGATTAGGAGGATGATTAGTTTAATTAAACCATTAGACTAGAACCTTCCCTCCTTAATTATTTCTTTATGAGAGGCCCCAAGGGGTATAATGGATATTACATAGTAGCTTGAGGAAGGGGCAAGGGGGCAGGCCTACATAAAGAGTAGAGAAAGTTTCTCTCTCCTCTTTTTATTTCAAATGTAGATCTAGAATTTTCTTCAACCAAATTCCTTTATTCCCACATCATTTCCCTATCAAATTTTATCCTAAATCACCATTGGAGGCTAGTGGAGCAAGGATCTAGAAGGAGGAAGCAAGGATCTACAAAGAGGAGCAAGGATCTACAAGTTGGAGGCAAATTTCATCACATTTGGAGGTTGTATTGGGAATCCATCTCCCAATAGGTATAATTTAGTTCTTCTCCTTTAATTAGGTTCTAAATCTGAGATTTAACCATGAGAAATCAACCCATATGCATAGGCTACCCATAGGATTTGGAATTTGGTTCATAAGAGGCCTATTGAGAAAGTTATGGTGCTTTTGTGTCAATTTTGGTAGAATTCCGAGGTTGACACTTGTTGTATTTGTCAATTGGTCCTATAGATCAATTTGACATGTGTTTGTGTATTTATGGCTAGTGTCGTATCCATAATTAGGTACGTGTAGGTCGTATCCCAATATTTTGGTGATACGTATTGATTTAGGAGTTTTTCCTCCGACACGGAGCTTTGTGCATGTCATATTTTGACACGGACATGTAGATATGTGTTTAACTCTTCTTATTGTTCATATATAGTATATTAGACTTGCTCGTGTCCTTCGGGGTATGTTTGGTTGTTTGGTGGACTCGTGTCGCAAGCGTATCATAGATCTAGTGTGATACGGGTGCGATGCACTCCACATGTTTGTTGTATTTTATTTCTAGATTCAATTCCTATTGTTCTTAGCCATATATATTATATGAATTCATAAGTATATGTATAAGTATATGTAATTATATGATACCATATAGTTTTATATATATATATATATATATATATATATATATATATATATATATATATATATATATATATATTCATGTATATAAATGTTTATATACATGAATATATATATATATATATATATATATATATATATATATATATATATATATATATATATATATATATATATATATATAGGTGTGTACTTATGTGTATATATATATGGGCTTATAGTTGTGTGTACAAGAGGGAGAGGGGCTCGACAGGAAGCATAGCAGCAGCAACATCAGCTATGGCAGCAGCCGCAGCAACATAAAGGTGCAGCAGCAGCAGCAGCAGGTAAAGGAGCAGCAGCAGCTGCAACATGAAGGTCAGCACCTACAGCTAGTTAAGGTATGGTTTAGTTAGTTATTTGTTAGTATAGCTAGTTGATAGCTAGCTAATTTGGTAGTAGTTAAATATATATATATTAGTGATACTATTAGTATTAAGTATGTATTGATATCTCTAGTAGTGTTATGTAGATGTGTGTATACATGTATATAAGTATATTTGTAGTAGTTAGCTAGTAGTTATGTATACATATAGTTAGTAATTAGATACGCATACTTGTATTATTATTGTATCTAGGAGACTTGATTCAATCTATCCCGATCGAATGATAATGATTTGTATTTCTTAGTCGCGCTCCCCGAATAGGGAAAACGGGACACCACAGTGGAGGTAAAGCAATGCCTAATGGAGCATCAGCAGTACCAACAGACAGATATGGGATGCTGATATCCCATGAGTATAATGAGTTCTCGAAGAAGGTGGAGATAGAGAAGGCCTTCTTTGAATCATTTGTGGAATGCTTACAACGTGATCTCCAGAATTTACAAGAGCGGCACGATCGGCTGGGTAAGCTCAGAGAAGAGTGCCTCTCCTAGCAAAAGGGGCTGACTGAGAACATTAGAAAGCTCCAGGTCAAGCTTGATGTACTGGGGGTTAGTTTACGGGAGGCCCAGCAGGAAGAGGAGGCTATCTGAACCGAGACGAGCCAAGTAGCGCAGATCACGGCTGGCATTGAGGTTATGGTACAGAAGGTAGAGGACAGACACGAGTCCTATGCTCGTTACGAGGATCTCGAGGTTATGGCCAGGAAGGTTGAGAGTCAGGCCCAGATGGGCCTGGATGGCCATATCACCTGTATCCATGAGCGGATAGCAGAGTTATGCTCTGACCTGCAGCACCAGCAGCTTTTACTTTGCTTTTTTATATTCTTTTTGTGCCTTTTATTTTGTCTTTGGGCTGGGGACCCCGGTAATCCCTCAGATGTAGTTCAATTTTAGTTTCTCTTAGGCGAAAGAAATAAAATATATTCATGTTTATTTTAATTATTTGTGTGAACTTTAGATATCGTACCAGAGGTAATATGGACGTAGTACAATATCGCAGTCTTTTTAAGGATGTCCCACTGGGGGACTTTGGTGGACCTATTACTTCTTGCGCATGAAGGTACAAGTAATAAGTTTGAAACAAAACCCTTTCAGAGGTAATATGGACATAATAGATTTTGTGGACCCATTACTTCTTGCGCACCTGAGTGCAAGTAATAGGTTCAAAATGAAACCCTATCAGAGTTAATATGGACGTGATAGGTTTTGTGGATCCATTACTTCTTGTGCACCTGAGTGCAAGTAATAGGTTCGAGATAAGTCCTGCCAGAGATAATATGGACGTGATAGGTTTTGTGGACTTAACACCGCTGGCGTACTTAGAGTTAAGTACGGATGATAAGTTAAGATAACAACCGATATCAGAGGTAATATGGACATGATAATCGATAGCCAAACCCGAAAGGTTTGCTCAGAGGTAATATGGATATGGCAAACTCGGCCGGAGAGGATGTGAGGACAATAGCTTAGAGGTAATGTGGACGTGAGCTGATCGATGGTCATACCGAGAGGTTAGGTATAATCCTGGTATTTTTGTGGAAGAAAAAGGAAATGAGCCAGAGGTAATATGGACGTGGCTGTTTTCTTTGGATGGAGAATCATGGGCATCTCATAGTTCAGAGGTAATATGAACGTGAACTGTTTGCTTCCATCGAGGACATCCTACTGGGGGGTCTTTGGAGGACTTATTACTTCTTACGCACGGGAGTGCAAGTAATAAGTTCGAGGCAAAACACTATCAGAGGTAATATGGACGTGACAAGTTTTGTGGACCCATTACTTCTTACGCACCTGAGTACAATTAATAAGTTTGAGACAAGCCCTGCCAGAGGTAATATGGACGTGGTAGGTTTTGTGGACTTAACACCGCTGGCGTACTTGGAGTTAAGTACGGGTGATAAGTTGAGATGATGACCGATATCAGAGGTAATATGGACGTGATGATCGACAGCCAAATCTGGAAGGTTTGCTCAGAGGTAATATGGACATGGCAAACTCGGCCGGAGAGAAATATTTGGACATTAGTTCAGAGGTAATATGGACATGAACTAATGTCCGATATACTCCCTGAGGAGCAGTTTGCTGAGTATAGTCTATCCGGAAGTATAGATAGACCTGAGGGTTACTCCGTTGGGAAGATAGTTAGGATGATAGCTCAGAGGTAATATAGACGTGAACTAGTGTCTAACGAGACTGGCTTGGGTAGTCCCTGCGGGAGTGTGCAGATGGACCTAGGGACTGTCCCATTGGGGAGTTTTTGAGGATCCATTATCCATTGCGTATCCAGGACTCTTGAATACTGATAATGGCTTGTAGAGAAATATCGTGCATAGGCACTCACTGGTGATGAACATGGAGTAGGAACCCTATACATCTTTGTTCTCCTGATATGGATAGAGAAGTACTGACCTAGCCTTAGACATAGTACTTTTTCAGGAACTTCTTGTTAATGGGCATCCTGAGCAAGTCGCTATTGGGTTTCGCCAGTTGGTAGGCACCGTTGGAGAATACAGATTCTACGACAAACGGGCCTTCTCATTTGGGTTAGAACTTGTCGGTCATCTTGTGGGTCATAACCATCGTCCTTTTGACTGTCAGGACGAGGTCACCCACTTGGTAAGTCCTTTTTTTGACCCGTTTGTTGAAAGCTCCCGAGAGACGCGCTTGGTACAGCTCAATGCGCTGTTGAGCTAAGAGACGCTTCTCGTCGAGTGCTTCTAACTCTTGTGAGAAAAACTGATTGTTATCGACGGTTAGCCGGTTGGAGAGATCCACTCAGAGTGAGGGAATTTGGACCTAGAGGGGGAGGACCACTTCGCTCCCGTAGACCAAGAAGAATGGCGTACTACTAGTAGGTGTCCGACCATTATTCGATAAGCCCAAAGACATTCATCCATCTTCTCATTCCAGTCACGCTTATTATATGACATAAACTTTTTGAGTAGCTTTATAATAGTCTTGTTGAATGCTTCTGCCAAACCATTTGTTGCTGGGTTGTAGGTCGTTGAGGCTATATTATGAATTCAGTTTTTGTCACAAAACCAATAAAAAGTGTAATTTGTAAACTATGGACTATTCTCGTGGATGATTCTCTGTGGTAAGTCGAAGCGGTATATGACATGATGCTTGACGAAGCTGATTACGTTTGATATTTTTACTTCAGCTAGTGGTACAACTTTCGTCCACTTGGATAAGTAGCCGATAATAGCGAGGATAAACCAATATCCCTTAGACGAAGGTGGACTGATCAGTCCTATGATGTCCATGCCCCAGGATTCGAATGGCCAAGATACAACGGTCGGTTATAGGAACTCCGAGGGTTGGTGGATAAAGTTAGTATGGATTTGGCACGCTTGGCACTTTCTTGCATAGTTGACAGCATCGACGACAATTGTCGGCCAATAGTAATCCATTCTTCGGAGACGGTCTTGTAGCTTGGGTCTGGGCTGTTGGGTACCGTAAACTCCATCGTGAGTCTCACGGAGAGCATGCTTTGCTTCTATATTCGATAGGCATCGTAGCAGAAGACTGTCGCAAGAACGATAATACAGTATTTTGGTAGCCGTATCATAATAGAACCGGAGGGAACGTCTTCTGATGGAAATGGCTTCCTTTAGGTTCTCGGAGAGAATTCCATAGACTGTGTAGTTGATGAATGGGAGCCTCCAGTCTTGAGAGTTGGTGCTTATCTCTACTGAGTAGCTCACGCACAAACATAAGTTGTTCTTCGGGTAGACCAGCTCCTGATCGACCATGGTAATCAGTTTATGAGTATTGGCTGAAATAGCTAAAAAGACTGCGAGGCCAGCCAAGGCGTCAGCCTCGATATTTTGCAATTGAGGGACGTGCTCTATGAAGAACCCCTCGAAGGTGGAGATAATGCCAAGCTTAGCTTGGTGGTAGGGATTCAAGTCTTCATTCTGGACTTCGTACTCACCTCGGACTTGATTGACTATCAATTTGGAGTCACCGTAGGCCTCTAAGTAGTCAACTCCCACTTGTTTAGTGAGATAGAGCCCAATGACGAGAGCGTTGTACTCTGCAACAATATTAGAGCATGGCTCTATGAGGGAATAAGCACGGTTGATGACCAGGTCGTGTGAAAAAATTAGTACTATCTCGACGCCAGCGACAATATCGCCTTTGGGCCCTGTTCTTGAAGCACCGTCGAAGAACATTGGCCAAATGGCCCCTGTACTTGTCGTCATGTTTGAATTGGCTACCTCGTCAAAAATTACCTCATAGAGCTTCAAGGTTTTCGGTACAGGGTGGGCACCAGGAAATCTGTCAATGCTTGGCCTTTGACCGCCTTTTATGGGACGAATACCATATCGTATGGTGATAGCAGTATTGCCCATGTGGCTAGGCCAGAGTTGAGCACTTTAGGTTTAGTCGTAAGGACCCAGAGAAGATTGACTCACGAGATCATATGGATGGTTTAATCTTCCACGTAATGTCGGGTCTTCTGAATGGCGAAGACCAGATCGAGGTACTCCTTCTCAATGGGGTTGTACCTGTGCTCTGCGTCAGCCATCATTCTGCTAAGATAGTAGATGGCATATTCGTGACCTGCATCATTTTTTTGGGTTAGTAGAGCTCCGAGAGAGTGATCCATCACACGCACACATAGCAAGAAGGGTCTTCCCACAATGGGGGCCACTAATACTGGGGGGTTCATGAGATACTCCTTGATGTCGTCGAAGGTGCGCTGACATTATTCATTCCAGACAAAGGAGACTCCCTTCTTCATAAGCTGAGTGAACGGCTAACAACATCCAGAGAGGTTTGATATGAACCTCCTGATATATGCCAGTCTTCCTTGAAGGCCACGAAGTTTCCTAAGGTTCTTCGGTGGGCAAATTTCAAGGATTGCTTTAGTCTTGTCGGGGTATATGTGAATACCCTTTGAAGTTACAACAAAATCTAGGAACTTGCTGCTGGAGATTCCTAGGAAGGATTTAGTAGAATTCATCTTGAGCTGGTGCGTACACATGAGGTCGAACACAGTCTTCAAGTCCCGAAGGTGATCATCTTTGTAGCGACTCTTGACAGCGATGTTATTAACATAACACTCCACTATCTTGCGTAGATATTCATGAAAGATGGTGCTTATAGCTCGCTGGTATATGGCACCTACATTCTTTAGACCGAAGGGCATGACTGTGTAGCAGTATACTTCTATCGATGTTCAAAATGACATATGCTTCTTGTCGTCAAAAAATATCTTGATTTAATTGTAGACTGAGAATCCGTCCATAAAGAATATGCACTCAAAGCCACAAGTATTGTCGATCATTATGTCTGTGATCGAAAGGGAAAACTCGTCCTTAAGGCACGCCTCATTTAGATCACGAAAGTCAATACAGATCTGGATCTTTCCGTTCTTTTTTACGATGGATATGATGTTGGCTACCCAATTCGGATGTTGTTCCTCGTGGATGAAGCTACTACCTATTAGTTTGTTGACTTCAGCTTCGATGACGTTCATGATATCCAGCCGAAATTGTCGTTGTTGTTGTCACGCCCCGATTTTGCCGAATCGTAGGGGCGTCCCCTGGCGTGACCGGCGTGTGAGCCTGGGGTTGCACCCGCACAAGGCTTTAATGTTTTGCATAGCGAGCACATATTCAGAGTACGCAGATAAATTGAAACACAGATTTAAAACATAGAAAAGTTCTCTTTATTGATATGAACATCTATTACAAACTCTTGAACGAGTCAGTTAATTTGCCGCACGGGCTTACAAAAATGTTGACTCAAAATGAGATGGCAGTCCTGTATATTACATCCCTTTACTAAACTTTAAAATGATAAAGACCTCCGGGCTGGAGGACGACTTTGCCACGGAGCTGCATTGTGTATTGAGTTGCAAGCTCCTTTCTTCAAGTACTTCAAAAATACGGCACGATCAGGATGCGCCTACAGCTGGACTGGATCGGGAAAGACGACTTCGGCTCCTCGCTCGGTTCGCCTTAGTGCGGGAAACCTGTTTCAACGAGGGTCAGTATGTCGAAACATACTAGTGAAGGCGAGCTAAACCCAACTATACCAATCAACACGTTGTTTTATTGAAGCATGCATATTTATTATGGTCTTTCTATCTTGTCTTAGTTCATTTTACAAGCAGCAGTATATATATGAAATACTGAAATGAACTTGCCACCGTTCGGTGGCTTTTACCTGTCCGTCTGAACCACCTGCACAATACTTACCATGCCTTCTCTGCCACGAAGACACAAGTTAGTTTGTAACAGGTTTAAATATACACGAGGATCACTGGCTTGATGCCATAATGGACTAGTCCAGGACAAGGATAGCATGCAACGAGAGTACACGATGCGCTGCAAGCCATTCTGTCCTGTACACGATGACTATATACGAGTTCCGCCCGGATCGGATCGGTGCCAGTGCCCCAGCGACCGTCCGCAGAACTATTACCTTGTGCATAAGTTGTCCATGATCGAACACGATTATTTAGTTAATAATTCATGCAGTTGATGCAACACGAGTACAAGAACACGAGTACAAGACAAGCAATATTGCATGATTCATTTTGCATAGCCTCCCTGAACAATTATTTGCATACAAGATATGTTCCATACTTAACATGATTTATAGAACATTTGCAACGAACTAGCATACAATAAGATAACAGTTCACATGTTTGGTTGACAAGCAATACAATCCAAGTCTATTCCCTTTTTATCTTGACATCTTTTAGTTATTACTTGGTATCGTCTGATCGGGGCAACAAGGATGCAAGATTTATTAGGATGTGAAGCTTGGAAGAAGGGATAGCTAATCGGGATGGTAGCCACTCACTTATTTGGTTGGAAGGGAGAAGGAAAGAGGCGCTTCAAGACTCCGCTCGTAAGCCGCCTACTGCTTGTTCACCTGCATCACGAACAGCTCGATCAATACCTCTTCCTCTCTTCCCAATCTCGGAATTGAAATGCGGTGCAATGAACAAAAATAATAAAATCCATCAAAACCGTTCAAGGAAAACAAGCAAATCCGAAAACCAACTCAAAGCACGAAAGCAACAAGTTACATCGAAATCCGAGGCAATAAAAGATAACAGTGGAGAGGTCCCTCCTGACTCTGCCGCTAAATCGAACCCCGGGGGCATGGTCCACTGAATATGGGAATTGATTCCGAAGAAGCAAATCCATAACGAGGACGAGTTCTTGTTTCAATCTATCCCGATCGAACGATACCATCTTGTGTTTCTTAGTCGCGCTCCTCGAATAGGAGGAACGGGGCACCACAGTTGTTGCTTGACCGACTTAACGTTCAGCAAGATATTGAGTTTATGTACCACAATTTGGGGGTCCAGCCACGACATATCTTCGTAACTCCAGGCAAAGACATTGATGTATTCCCTAACGAGCTATAGCAGAGATTCTTGATCCCTATTAGACATACTCTTGCTGATGAAGATCAGTTTAGGAGAGGATTCGTCGCCAAGATCAATTTGTACGACTTCGTCCTCAGTGGGAGGTTCTCGCTGTTCGTACCGCATCTCCCATTATGAGTATAGGTGTTGGGCCCACGGTTATACTTTAAAGAGTCTAGGTGGATCCTCATCGTCTTCCTCGGGGTCGGTTGATACCATGTTGGCAGACAATATTTGTTTGATCATCTCTCTGATACTGCTGGAAAAGTCCCAAGAGAAAAATTTTGAAGAGTGAGAGTGTAACTCATCTTCTTCAACCGAGCCTTCGGGGGTTATGGAAGGTGTGACGTACCCTAAGCCATGCTTGGTCTTATGGTAGTAATCTTTGGGCTTGCCTATAGGAGCCTGCAGACACAGAGGCAGCCGTCGACCTTTATCGTAGTTCAAGCTCATAGTGGCTTTCAGATCGTATCCCATCTTCTGGATGAGGTTATTGGCTCGAGAGTTGTACCGATGAAGTGGCATATTGTCGGTATCTGGTTCTGGCTTCAGTTCCTTTGGGTCGAAGGATTGGAGACTTTCTACTCTGCCGAAGATGATGAGTTTATCTTTCCTCTTTCTTGCTGGAACTATGAAGTATGAGTTTTGACTGGGAAGAATTTGGTTTGCTGCACAAGTGGTAGTCACATGTGTATGCAGGTGCAGGCCCAGATCGTGCTCAAGGAAATAGAGCGTATTGAGATGTGTAACATTCGAGTAGTTCAAAGATAGCCCTTTATTGCTAAAATAAGATATTTTGTCTCCTAAAATTACATAGTCGAGAGAAGGGACATTAGTATGAACGGCTACTGTCACGCCCCGATCTCCCGCAAGCTAAATCGGTCGTCCCCGCTAGGCGAGAATCACCGCGCCAGTGCTCCCGCAGAATGATCGCTTCGACCCATCCGGACGTGATGCCGCACGAGCGTGAGCCACGCCCGTGCAAGGCCGTGGTTTATTGGCTAGCGGTAAGAGTCTAAGCCACAGAGTCGCACAGATTGTCCGAGTGCAGCAAAATCATAAATGCATAGGCAATTTTGTAACAAGTTTACTGAGTCAACAATAGCGAAAGCATTGAATAAACAAGTAGAAGTAAAGCAACTCTTTATTGATATAAACAAGTGTTACAGGCGGTGCATGGCCGAGATTACAAGTCGTCCAAGCCTCTCTCTCTCTCAAACAATAAAAGTGTGCCAAGTGTGTCACGCCCAGCCCCAAAATACATAGGGCTAGGAATACGTAACACGCCAGCCGTATGTATACGAACTCCAATATATGGAAACCATATACATACGTACGATGTACATGAATATCCAATCCACAGTGGTAATATACTGTCATAACAAGTCACACGCAATTCTATATCTCATCCACAGCTCAAGTAATAGATAAATGGAAATCAATAACTGAATATCAAATAAGTAGTCTCAAAGTATGATAGTCGGATGAAAACAAATTCACTGGAAATCGACTATAATAAACTACTAAAGAGAGAAGAGAATAAACTCTAATACAAGAATAAATGTCTCGAAAAAGAATAGCAATTAGAATCTCTAAACAGCTGCAATGAATCACATATAATCAGAAGGTAAGATCGCCTCAGACTAATAGGTAGCGTCAGGTCCGGGTCCATACTCCTGCGGGTACTCCTGCTCATCTATATCTGGAAAGGGACCAAGTCCTCAGAGGGACGTAATAAGATACAAAAAACACATGCCAATAAAGTAC
Organism: Iris macrosiphon; assembly: GCA_036927795.1. Classification (NCBI taxonomy): domain Eukaryota; kingdom Viridiplantae; phylum Streptophyta; class Magnoliopsida; order Asparagales; family Iridaceae; genus Iris; species Iris macrosiphon. The sequence goes on from JAYESA010000004.1 coordinate 209,575,051, forward strand.
TGAAATATAAACATCCAATGGGGTCGCCTAACCATCTATGTGAATGCAGTTTGAGAACAACTTTCCACCAAGTGGGCTATCTGGCTGAAAACTGGGATTGGCATGACTCTCTCGGAGAACCAGGGGCCTCAAAGGCACGTCGTCTTTTGAACGGCGGAGGCCCACCAAGTAGTATAGGGGTCATCACCGCCCGTATCTCCAGCGGAGCTTCCGGGTTACAGAAGGAAAAGTGTAAAGGAGCCCAAATGCCTTACTTGTTGTTCTTCCTACCCAATGCTCTAAGCATATCATGTCCATGACACGATAAACCTCTAATAACCGCCAGGTCTACTAGCATGCAAAGTTTCTATTGGCAGTTATCCCTATCCGTCGCACGACCTATACGTACCGGTGGCCAGCCGAGTATGCAAGTTCGTGTCATACATGTGACTCACACTCGTGTAAGAATAGTGTCATGGCCAATGAAACATAATGCCTCATGAAGATGGGGTAGTCTCATAAAGTAGGTCCAATGCATATACATAAATAAAACATAATACGACGATACCGTCGTTGCACCCAAGTTTCCTTGGACGCGCAGTTTATATAGCAGTTAAAATAAATGAACTAAAATAAGCAGAAATAAACATGCATGCATCATATAGAATGTTAATACAGTAAAATGGCAAGGTATACTTGCCTGGCAAGAAATCTGTAAAGTGTAAGCGTCCAATGTCAAGGACACGGGATCTGAAACTAATGGCCTCCGAATGAACGTCTCCGGATGCTGAAATAGACATCATCAACATTTCTGGAATGAGCAAAATAGCTAAAAAACACATCCCTTTCGTCCAATTTAGACACAGGGACAAAACGATAATTTCGGGTAAAAGTGGGGTCCACGTGTGGCCCACTTTGCACCGAAAAGTGTGCCAAAGGTAACAGTCTCTAAATGGGACAAACTATAGGTCAAACAACTCTAAATGTCAATACGAACCCAACGGTATGTACAAATATGGATTCCGATGGGCCGAACACAATTTTGTCCAAAAAGTCAACTGTGGGGCCCGCCAATTGGCGATTTGGTCAACGGTCTCAGAATTGCGTAAAAATTGGGTCACAGGACCAGGGCATTACCACGAGTCCAATGGCGCAAGTTTCGTCACAATCTAACAAGCGTACACAAAATCCGTGCGACTTCCACAAAAGTTGCGACACGGGGTGTGTCCGTGGATACGGCCTGATTCCGGCGCGCACACACGTCCGAATCAGTTTCCACAAATTTTTATGTGTCTGGTTATGCTGCGTGCACCATTCGGTACACTTGGTACACGGCGGGGCGGTCCCATTTGGCGGGGCGCGCTCTATTTTCCAACTTTTAGAAATATGGAAAAAGTGGGTTCGCGAGGTTTTGTGACGAATTTAATTCTATCCACAGGAGCTAATAATCTAGGGTTATTTAACAGAAAATAAACTAGGTCAAGGGTTCTACACATATCAAAAAGAATCACCGAATTCTGATTTCTGTGGTGGGAGATACGAACTCGGCAACATGGGTGGTCACCGCAGTTTTCTGCGATCCCAGAATTTGGTCTGCTCGTGCCAACTTGGGTGCTATTTTCGCCTATGGATACACGTTGTTCGAGGTCTACTATCATACAAATATGGAAGAGGGTTAAGGGGTGAGCATACCGGTGAAGACGGAATGGCGTTTGGTTGAGCGAGTCGACGGAAAACAACTCCGGAGCGAAGGTACCTCGTGTGGGAATCTGCAGTGCACGAGGTCGGGGTCGTCGGGATTGGTTTGGACGGCCTGACGGGGTTCTCTGGCTGCGGTGGCGGCTCTAGATGAGAAGAGGGGGTCTGGAGATTTTAGATTAGGGTTTTATAAAATTATATATATATATATATATATATATATATATATATATATATATATATATATATATATATATATATATATAGGATAGGGAGAGAGAATAGGATGGAGGCGGGTCTGCAAGAGGGGGCGCTGTGTTTTGGTTGTGGGAATTGGGATGTCTGCTTGTTGCTAGGCTTTAGTTGGCTGTGCTTTTGTGGGAAGGAATTTTGCTAAGTTGCATTGCTAGTTTTGCTAATGTGGAATAGGAAAGCAAAAGCAAACGTTTGCTAGGTTGGCAAGTTGCTTTAAGAATGCTAGCAAGTTTGCTAGCTTTGGTTGCCTGTGCTTGCTAAGTTGCAAGTTTATAACTTTTGCTAGTTGGAAGTTGCTAAGTGGAATAATAAAGTTAGTATTATTAGTATTATTATTATTAGTATATTATTAATTATTTCTTTATACTTTCTTTTCTTTTCTTTTCTTTTCTTTTCTTTTCTTTTCTTCTTCTTAAATATATATATACATATATATATTTGTATATATATATATATATATATATATATATATATATATATATATATATATATATATATATATATATACTCATAGAAAATTTTTAGAATAATGCACACCGTTAGGCTAGCAACTGCTCAAGGGGTCTCCTACATGGAATAAATTTCGAAAAATTTCTAATAGTCCCATAAATCTTCTAAGTGCCCGAACACCTAAAATAAAAATTATTAAAAATCTATTTCTCCTATTTAGCCCAAATTACTACAATTTAATTATTAATTAATTAAAAAAAAGGTATATACGATTTTTTTTAGGAAGGGGTTTTACATTCTACCCAACTTATAAAAATTTCGTCCTTGAAATTAAAATTAAGCCACGATAGAATGCAAGGATGGTATAAGATATAAATTAACAGTGTAAATTCATACCTTGGTTTGCGAATAGGTTCAGAAAATGCTTGTGCATGTCGTCCTCGCGCTCCCAAGTTGATTCTCCTGGTGCGCCATGCCTCCATGCTACGCGAACCAAGGGAATAGACTGGTTCCTCAACACTTTCTCTCGACGATCAAGGATTTCCACGGGTTGCTCTTGGTATGACAAGTTTGGCCCAATGGTAATCTTTGAATGGTCGAGAACATGACTGATGTCTGCCACATATCGCCTGAGCTGCGACACATAGAATACGTCATGTACTCCCTCCAGTGAAGGTGGTAGCGCAAGTCGATATGCCACCTCTCCAACACTCTCGAGCACGTCAAATTGTCCAATATACCTTGGACTCAACTTGTCGCGCCCTCCGAATCGGATGGTGCCTCTGGTCGGTGATATCCTCAAGAAGACGTGATCGCCCTCTTTGAACTCCAAGGGACGACGATGAAGGTCCGCCCACTGCTTCTTCCTGTCTTGCGCTGCTCGCAAGTGTCCCTGAATTTTCTTGACTGTCTCTACAGTGTTGACCACCAATTCGGGTCCCAGAATCCCACGTCACTCCAACACACAGGAGACCTACATTTTCTTCCATACAATGCTTCAAATGGAGCCATCTGAATACTCGCTTGATAGCTATTGTTGTAAGAAAACTCTACAAGATGTAGGTGATCCTCCCATGATCCTCCGAAGTCTAACATGCAAGCCCTCAACATATCCTCCAAGGTCTGAATAGTTCGCTCCGACTGCCCATCTGTCTGCGGGTGGTAAGATGTACTGAACTTCAGACAAGTACCAAGACTCTCTTGCATGCTCCTCCAAAAGTGCGATATGAAGCGCGAATCTCTGTCCGATACAATACTGACTGGTATGCCGTGCAATCTCACGATCTACCTCATATATAAATTAGCTAAAGCTTCAGTAGATTGGCCAACTCTAAAAGGTATGAAATGGGCTGACTTGGTGAGTCGGTCCACAATTACCCACACTGCATCTCTTCCACTCAAACTCTTAGGAAAGCCCGTGACAAAGTCCATAGTGATGTGCTCCCACTTCCACTCTGGAATCGAAAGTGGTTGCAATAATCCTGCTGTCCTCTGGCGCTCCGCCTTCACTTATTGACATACCAGACATTTAGCTACAAAGCGAGCTATCTCTCTCTTCATTCCATGCCACCAAAAGTGCTGTCGTAAGTCACGATACATCTTGGTGCCTCCAGGATGAATAGAATAAATCAAACTATGAGCCTCTGTCATCAGCTCCTGTCAAATCTCTCCATTTGGAACATAAAGACGATCACCACATCGTAACGTTCCATCCTCATGAATGCGCAATCATGTCTGCTCTCCGGCCTCTGTCCTTTCCTTCAGTCTCCAGAATCTGGCGTCTGTAGGCAAAGCTGCCTTAATCCTCTCTACTAATGATGATTGTATTTGCAAGTTGGCTAGTGTCACATCTGCTCCGGGTAGTATCACTTCAATGCCAAGCTATTGCAAGTCCTCCAATAGTTCTTTCTGTGCTGTCAAGAAGTAAGCTGCTGGCTTCCGGCTTAACGCGTCTGCTACCACGTTAGCCTTGCCTGGATGATAATGTAGCTCTATCTCAAAATCTTTCATCAACTCGAGCCATCGACGTTGCCTCATATTTAACTCCTTCTGTGTGAAGACGTACTTGAGGCTTTTGTGGTCTGTATAGATCTCCACTCGTTCCTCATATAAGTAATATCTCCATAGCTTCAGAGCAAATACAACGGCTACAAGTTCCAAGTCATGAGTCGGATAATTCTTCTTATGCACTCGTAACTGCTTAGATGCGTATGCAATCACCTTGCCGTGCTGCATCAATACGCATCCCAAGCCTTACCCTGATGCGTCACTGTAGATCACATAACCTCCTAATCCTGACGGAATAGTCAATACTGGTGCTGTAGTCAGTCGTTTCTTCAACTCTTCAAAGGCGGCTTGACACTCGGTGGTCCATATAAATTCTTGGTCCTTACAAGTCAAATAAGTCATAGGTGTCGCTATCCTTGAGAAGTTTTCCACGAACCGTCGGTAATATCCCGCAAGTCCAAGGAAACTCCTCACCTCTGCTGCTGATTTAGGAACAGGCCATGTCTCAACTGCTGAGATCTTCTCTGGATCAACAGAGATGCCATCTCCTGTAACAACATGCCCAAGAAATGAAACTCTGTCCAAGAAGAACTCATATTTGCTGAGCTTAGCATATAACTGCTCTCTCCTCAAAGTCTCTAGAATAATCCGCAGATGCTCCTCGTGCTCCTCGTGGCTCTTCGAATAGACAAGTATATCATCTATGAAGACGACCATGAACTGGTCCAAGTACTGGTGGATGACTCGATTCATCAAGTCCATGAAGATCGCTGGAGCATTGGTCAATCCAAATGGCATGACCAAAAACTCGTAGTGTCCATATCTTATTCTGAATGCGGTCTTCGGAATGTCCTGCTTCCGTACCTTCACTTGGTGATATCCCGATCTCAAATCTATCTTCGAGAATACCTTAGCTCCACTGAGTTGATCAAACAAGTCATCAATGCGTGGCAATGGATATTTGTTCTTCACTGTCACTGCATTCAAGGCTCTGTAGTCAATGCACATACGCACTGACCCATCCTTCTTGGGTACAAACGACACTGGTGCTCCCCAGGGTGATGCACTCGGTCGGATGAAACCTTTCTCCTCTAGCTCTTTCAACTATGCCTTCAATTCGTGCATCTCCTTCTTCGCCAGTCTATAAATATGCGATGCTATAGGTGCTGCTCCGGGTGCTAGTTCAATTAAAAACTCTACGTATCTGTCTGGGGGTAGTCCTGGCAAATCCTCTGGAAAGACGTCTAGAAATTCTAAAATAATGGGATGATAGACAACATCGTCCATTGCGAGTTGCATACCATCAAGGATTTCTGTGGATCCTCGGGCAAACTCAAGTTCAGGCTGGCCTGGTACCTTAAAAAGAATGCTTCCTCCAAAGCAATCAAAGAAAGCGTGGTACTTGCTCAGCCAGTCCATTCCAAGCACAATATCAAAAGATGGCATGGGAAGGACTAAAAGTTGGGCGTTCATCTCTCTGCCATGTATCACTATAGGACCCGATCTACAAACTCGGCTAATTGGTACAACTCCTCCTCCGGTAAGAATTCTAACACAGATAGATAATAGTTTAGAAGTAATGTTGTGTTTGGCAATAAAACTAGATGATATGAATGAGTGGGTGGCTCCCGTATCAAATAATGTCACAGCAGAAAAAGTAAAAGGAAGGGTAATACCTGCTATGACATCTACCTCATGATCCATGTCATCTACCTCCAATGCAAAAGCTCGCCCGTTCCTCTGCGGTTGTCCATGTCCAGTCCTCATATACTGCTCCTCCTGAGTAGGTAGCGGTGGTCCTCTCTGAAATCCTCCTGCTACTGGGGGTCGAGGTGCTCCCGGTCTGGTCATCTGCTGTGCTGGCTTCGGTGCTGGAAGCGCTAGTCTCTGTGCTGGCGGTGGTAGTGTCAATGTCTGCTATTTTGGACAGTCTCTTGCCAAATACTGTCCGAAACCACATCGTAAACACTGTCCCAAGCGGCCTTGATAATCCCTTAAAATGTGTCCGATTTTCCCACAATAATTACATTGGGGTTTCTCCGGAATCTGGTACGGTTCGGCTCTGTGTTGCTGACGCTGCAGTGCCAAGGGACGTCTGATAGGTCCTCCCTGTTGTGTCCTGCTGGTCCCTACTGTATCCCTGCTGATCCTTGTTGTGTCCTCAGCTGACCTCCCTTTCCTCTGGTAATGGTTTCCTGAAATCTGGCCTCTGTCAGTAGTTCAGCATAAGAGACTCGGGACTGCGAGCTAGTATAATGTTGTAGCTCCTGGGTCAGTCCTCGATGAAACCTCTTAGCCTTAGCCAAGTCATCTGGTATCAAAGCAATACCATACTTGTTGAGTCGACTAAACTCGGCATTATACTCGTCCACTGTTCGGTTCCCCTGCTCCAAGTGAAGAAACTGATCATACAAGGTGTCCCTGACAGTGTCCGGGAAGTACTTTCCCTCAAAGCACTCCAAGAACTGCTCCCAAGTCTGGTAAGTACCCAACTGGCTCTCCATGGATTCCCACTAGTGATAAGCATTACCCTCTAGAAGCGTCCATACACCCGTCATCCATAGGTCCGTAGGTAACTGCGATACCTCCAGTAGCTTCTGCGTGTGAGTGATCCAGTTGGTAGTCTCCTCCGGGCTCTCAGTGCCCTTGTACTGCTTTGGACCCATCTGAACAAAATCCTTTACAGATCCAACCCTAGCTCGAGGTACTGGAGCTAGTGCTTGGGCTGGTACAGTAGCCTGTGCAGCCATCCTCTCCAGTGCTGCCAAAAATTCTTGTCTCTGCTCGGCTGCCTGCTGCCTCTGTTCCTGTATCACCATATGAAAGAATTAGAACATCTGCACTTGGCCATCTTGCGGTACTGGGACAGGTTGAAGGTTCCGAATAGGTGAAGTAGGAAGATCAGATGGAACTGGAGTGTGAGTCTGTCCATCTGGCCCCGAAAGCCTAGGAATCGTTGGGGTCCCTCCTTGAGTCTGACCATTGACTCCAGAAGTTGTGTCGCCATTGGCGGCAGTACATCCATTTTGCAAATCCATCTCTCTGCAGGTGATGTACGAAACGATTTGAAAAGGTACAGGAATCAAACAGGATGCAAGTATTAAATAGGAGGGATGAGTTTCAGTCAAGCGTGGATGAGATCCTTATACTCTATTTCTATACGCAGGCTTGTTCGGTACAGTTACGTAACCGAGACAATATATTCTCGACCTACATGGGCCACCACTAAAATATGTCACGCCCCAGCCCCAAAAAACATAGGGCTAAGAATACGTAATACGCCAGCCGTATATATACGAACTCCAATATATGGAAACCATATACACACGTACGTTGTACATGAATATCCAATCCACAGTGGTAATATACTGTCACAACAAGTCACACGCAATTCTATATCTCATCCACAGCACAAGTAATAGATAAATGAAAATTAATAACTGAATATCAAATAAGTAGTCTCAAAGTATGATAGTCGGATGGAAACAAATCCACTGCAAATCGACTATAATAAACTACTAAAGAGAGAAGAGAATAAACTCTAATATAAGAATAAATATCTCAAAAAAGAATAGCAACTAGAATCTCTAAACAGCTGCAATGAATCACATATAATCAGAAGGTAAGATCGCCTCAGACTGATAGGTAGCATCAGGTCCAGGTCCATACTCCTGCGGGTACTCCTGCTCATCTATATCTGGCAAGGGACCAGGTCCTCAGAGGGACGTAACAAGATACAAAAAACACATGCCAATAAAGTACTGAAATATAAACATCTAATGGGGTCACCTAACCATCTATGTGAATGCAGTTTGAGAATAACTTTCCACCAAGTTGGCTATCTGGCTGAAAACTGGGATTGGCATGACTCTCTCGGAGAACCAGGGGCCTCAAAGGCACGTCGTCTTTTGAACGGCGGAGGCCCGCCAAGTAGTATAGGGGTCATCACCGCCCATATCTCCAGCGGAGCTTCCGGGTTACAGAAGGAAAAGTGTAAAGGAGCCCAAATGCCTTACTTGTTGTTCTCCCCACCCAATGCTCTAAGCATGTCATATCCATGACACGATAAACCTCTAATAACCGCCAGGTCTACTAGCATACAAAGTTTCTATTGGCAGTTATCCATATCCGTCGCACGACCTATACGTACCGGTGGCCAGCTGAGTACGCAAGTCTGTGTCCTACATGTGAGTCACACTCGTGTAAGAATAGTGTCATGGCCAATGAAACATAATGCCTCATGAAGATGGGGTAGTCTCATAAAGTAGGTCCAATGCATATACATAAATAAAACATAGTACGACGACACCGTCGTTGCACCCAAGTTTCCTTGGACGCGCAGTTTATATAGCAGTTAAAATAAATGAACTAAAATAAGCAGAAATAAACATGAATGCATCATATGGAATGTAAATACAGTAAAATGGCAAGGTATACTTGCCTGGCAAGAAATCTGTAAAGTGTAATCGTCCAATGTCAAGGACACGGGATCTGGAACTAATGGCCTCCGAATGAACGTCTTCGGATGCTGAAAAAGACATCACCAACATTTCTGGAATGAGAAAAATAGCTAAAAAAATACATCCCTTTCGTCCAATTTGGACACAGGGGCAAAACAGTAATTTTGGATAAAAGTGGGGTCCACGTGTGGCCCACCTTGCACCGAAAAGCGTGCCAAGGGTAACAGTCTCTATCTGGGACAAACTATAGATCAAACAACTCTAAATGTCAATACGAACCCAACGGTATGTCCAAATGTGGATTCCGGTGGGCAGAACACAATTTTGTCCAAAAAGTCAACTGTGGGGCCCACCAATTGGCGATTGGTCAACGGTCTCAGAATTGCGTAAAAATTGGGTCACAGGACCAGCGCGTTTCCACGAGTCCAGTGGCACAAGTTTCGTCGCAATCTGAAAAGCGTGCACAAAATGCGTGCGACTTCCACAAAAGTTACGACATGGGGTGTGTCCGCGGATACGGCCTGATTCCGGCGCGCACACGCGTCCGAATCAGTTTCCATGAATTTTTACATTTTCGGTTATGCTACGTGCACCGTTCGGTATATTTGGTACACGGCGGGGCGGTCCCGTTTGGTGGGGCGCGCTCCGTTTTTCAACTTTTAGAAATTTGGAAAAAGTGGGTTCGCGGGGTTTTGTGACGAATTTAATTCTGTCCACATCAGCTAATAATCTAGGGTTATTTAACAGAAAATAAACTAGGTCAAGTGTTCTACACATAGCAAAAAGAATCACTGAATTCTGATCTCTGTGGTGGGAGATACGAACTCGGCAACATGGGTGGTCACCGTAGTTTTCTGCTATCCCAGAATTTGGTCTGCTCGCGCCAACTTGGGCGCTGTTTTTGCCTATGGGTACACGTTGTTCGAGGTCTGCTATTATACAAATATGGAAGAGGGTTAAGGGGTGAGTATACCGGTGAAGACGGAACGGCGTTTGGTTGAGCGAGTCGACGGAAAACAACTCCGGAGCGAAGGTACCTCGTGTAGGAATCTGCAGTGCGCGAGGTCGGGGTCGTCGGGATTGGTTTGGACGGCCTAACGGGGTTCTCTGGCTGCGGTGGCGGCTCTAGATGAGAAGAGGGGGTCTGGAGATTTTAGGTTATATATATATATATATATATATATATATATATGATAGGGAGAGAGAATAGGATGGAGGCGGGTCCGCAAGGGGGGGCGCTGTGTTTTGGTTGTGGGGATTGGGATAGCTGCTTGTTGCTAGGCTTTAGTTGGCTGTGCTTTTGTGGGAAGGAATTTTGCTAAGTTGCAATGCTAGTTTTGCTAATGTGGAATAGGAAAGCAAAAGCAAACGTTTGCTAGGTTGGCAAGTTGCTTTAAGAATGCTAGCAAGTTTGCTAGCTTTGGTTGGCTGTGCTTGCTAAGTTTGAAGTTTCTAACTTTTGCTAGTTGGAAGTTGCTAAGTGGAATAATAAAGTTAGTATTATTAGTATTATTATTATTAGTATATTATTAATTATTTCTTTATACTTTCTTTTCTTTTCTTTTCTTTTCTTTTCTTTTCTTTTCTTCTTCTTAAATATATATATACATATATATATTTGTATATATATATATATATATATATATATATATATATATATATATATATATATATACTCATAGGAAATTTATAGATTAGAATAATGCACACCGTTAGGCTAGCAACTGCTCAAGGGGTCTCCTACATGGAATAAATTCTGAAAAATTTCTAATAGTCCCATAAATCTTCTAAGTGCCCGAACACCTAAAATAAAAATTATTAAAAATCTATTTCTCCTATTTAGCCCAAATTACTATAATTTAATTAATAATTAATTAAAAAAAGGTATATACGATTTTTTTTAGGAAGGGGGTTTTACATTCTACCCAACTTATAAAAATTTCGTCCTTGAAATTAAAATTAAGCCACGATAGAATGCAAGGATGGTATAAGATATAAATTAACAATGTAAATTCATACCTTAGTTTGCGAATAGGTTCGAAAAATGCTTGCGCATGTCGTCCTCGCGCTCCCAAGTTGATTCTCCTGGTGCGCCATGCCTCCATGCTACGCGAACCAAGGGAATAGACTGGTTCCTCAACACTTTCTCTCGACGATCAAGGATTCCCACGGGTTGCTCTTGGTATGACAAGCTCGGCCCAATGGTGATCTCTGAATGGTCGAGAACATGACTGATGTCTGCCACATATCGCCTGAGCTGCGACACATGGAATACGTCATGTACTCCCTCCAGTGAAGGTGGTAGCACAAGTCGATATGCCACCTCTCTAACTCTCTCGAGCACGTCAAATGGTCCAATATACCTTGGACTCAACTTGTCGCACCCTCCGAATCGGATGGTGCCTCTGGTCGGTGATATCCTCAAGAAGACATGATCGCCCTCTTTGAACTCCAAGGGACGACGATGAAGGTCCGCCCACTGCTTCTGCCTGTCTTGCACTGCTCGCAAGTTTCCCTGGATTTTCTTGACTGTCTCTACAGTGTTGACCACCAATTCGGGTCCCAGAATCTGACGTTCTCCCACGTCACTCCAACACACAGGAGACCTACATTTTCTTCCATACAATGCTTCAAACGGAGCCATCTGAATACTCGCTTGATAGCTATTGTTGTAAAAAAACTCTACAAGATGTAGGTGGTCCTCCCATGATCCTCCGAAGTCTAACATGCAAGCACTCAACATATCCTCCAAGGTCTGAATAGTATGCTCCGACTGCCCATCTGTCTGCGGGTGGTAAGATGTACTGAACTTCAGAAGAGTACCAAGACTCTCTTGCATGCTCCTCTAAAAGTGCAATGTGAAGAGCGAATCTCTGTCTGATACAATGCTGACTGGTATACCGTGCAATCTCATGATCTGCCTCATATATAAATCAGCTAAAGCTTCAGTAGATTGGCCAACTCTAAATGGTATAAAATGGGCTGACTTGGTGAGTCGGTCCACTATTACCCACACTGCATCTCTTCCACTCGGACTCTTGGGAAAGCCCGTGACGAAGTCCATAGTAATGTGCTCCCACTTCCACTCTGGAATCGGAAGTGGTTGCAATAATCCTGCTGTCCTCTGGTGCTCCGCCTTCACTTGTTGACATACCAAATATTTAGCTACAAAGCGAGCTATCTCTCTCTTCATTCCATGCCATCAAAAGTGCTGTCGTAAGTCGCGATACATCTTGGTGCCTCCAGGATGAATAGAATAAATCGAACTATGAGCCTCTGTCATCAGCTCCTGTCGAATCTCTCCATTTGGAACATAAAGACGATCACCATATCGTAACGTCCCATTCTCATGAATGCACAATCCTGTCTGCTCTTCGGGCTCTGTCCTTTCCTTCAGTCTCCGGAATCTGGCGTCTGTAGGCAAAGCTGCCTTAATCCTCTCTATTAATGATGATTGTACTTGCAAGTTGGCTAGTATCCCATCTGCTCCGGGTAGTATCACTTCAATGCCAAGCTCTTACAAGTCCTCCAATAGTTCTCTCTGTGCTGTCAAGAAGTAAGCTGCTGGCTTTCGGCTTAACGCGTCTGCTACCACGTTAGCCTTGCCTGGATGATAATGTAGCTCTATCTCAAAATCTTTCATTAACTCGAGCCATCGATGTTGCCTCATATTTAACTCCTTCTGCATGAAGACGTACTTGAGGCTTTTGTGGTCTGTATAGATCTCCACTCGTTCCCCATATAACTAATGTCTCCATAGCTGCAGAGCAAATACAACGGCTACAAGTTCCAAGTCATGAGTCGGATAATTTTTCTCATGCACTCGTAACTGCCTAGATGCATATGCAATCACCTTGCCGTGCTGCATCAATATGCATCCCAAGCCTTACCCTGATGCGTCACTGTAGATCACATAACCTCCTGATCCTGACGGAATAGTCAATACTGGTGCTGTAGTCAGTCGTTTCTTCAACTCTTCAAAGGCGGCTTGACACTCGGTGGTCCATATAAATTCTTGGTCCTTACAAGTCAAACGAGTCATAGGTGCCGCTATCCTTGAGAAGTTTTCCACGAACCGTCGGTAATATCCCGCAAGTCCAAGGAAACTCCTCACCTCTGCTGCTGATTTAGGAACAGGCCATGTCTCAACTGCTGAGATCTTCTCTGGATCAACAGAGATGCCATCTCCTGTAACAACATGCCCAAGAAATAAAACTCTGTCCAAAAAGAACTCACATTTGCTGAGCTTAGCATATAACTGCTCTCTCCTCAAAGTCTCTAGAATAATCTGTAGATGCTCCTCGTGCTCCTCGTGGCTCTTCGAATAGACAAGTATATCATCTATAAAGACGACCATGAACTGTTCCAAATACTGGTGGAAGACTCGATTCATCAAGTCCATGAAGATCGCTGGAGCATTGGTCAATCCAAATGGCATGACCAAAAACTCGTAGTGTCCATATCTTGTTCTGAATGCGGTCTTCGGAATGTCCTGCTTCCGTACCTTCACTTGGTGATATCCCGATATCAAATCTATCTTCGAGAATACCTTAGCTCCACTGAGTTGATCAAACAAGTCATCAATGCGTGGCAATGGATATTTGTTCTTCACTATCACTGCATTCAAGGCTCTGTAGTCAATGCACATACGCACTGACCCATCCTTCTTGGGTACAAACAACACTGGTGCTCCCGGGGGTGATGCACTCGGTCGGATAAAACCTTTCTCCTCTAGCTCTTTCAACTGTGCCTTCAACTCGTCCATCTCCTTCTTCGCCAGTGTGTAAACATGCGATGCTATAGGTGCTGCTCCGGGTGCTAGTTCAATTGAAAACTCTACGTCTCTGTCTGGGGGTAGTCCTGGCAAATCCTCTGGAAAGACGTCTAGAAATTCTAAAATAATGGGATGATAGACAACATCATCCATTGCGAGTTGCATACCATCAAGGATTTCTGTAGATCCTCGGGCAAACTCAAGTTCAGGCTGGCCTGGTACCTTAAAAAGAATGCTTCCTCCAAAGCAATCGAAGAAATTGTGGTACTTGCTCAGCCAGTCCATTCCAAGCACAATATCAAAAGATGGCATGGGAAGGACTAAGAGTTGGGCGTTCATCTCTCTGCCATATATCACTATAGGACCCGATCTACAAACTCGGCTAACTGGTACAACTCCTCCTCCGGTAAGAATTCTAACACAACTAGATAATGGTGTAGAAGCAATATTGTGTTTGGCAATAAAACTAGATGATATTAATGAGTGGGTGGCTCTCGTATCAAATAATGTCACAGCAGAAAAAGTAAAAGCAAGGATAATACCTGCTATGACATCCACCTCATAATCCATGTCATCTACCTCCAATGCAAAAGCTCGCCCGTTCCTCTGCGGTTGTCCATGTCCAGTCCTCATATACTGCTCCTCCTGAGTAGGTAGCGGTGGTCCTCTCTGAAATCCTCCTGCTGCTGGGGGTCGAGGTGCTCCCGGTCTGGTCATCTACTGTGCTGGCTTCGGTGCTGGAAGCGCTAGTCTCTGTGCTGGCGGTGGTAGTGTCAATGTCTGCTATTTTGGACAGTCTCTTGCCAAATGCTGTCCGGAACCACATCGTAAACACTGTCCCAAGCGGCCTCGACAATCCCTTAAAATGTGTTCGATTTTCCCACAATAATTACATTGGGGTTTTTCCGGAATCTGGTACGGTTCGGCTCTGTGTTGCTGACGCTGCTGTGCCAAGGGACGTCTGATAGGTCCTCCCTGTTGTGTCCTGGCTGGTCCCTGCTGTATCCTTGCTGATCCTTGTTGTGTCCTCAGCTGACCTCCCTTTCCTCTGCTAATGGTTTCCTGAAATCTGGCCTCTGTCAGTAGTTCAACATAAGATACTCGGGACTGCGAGCTTGTATAATGTTGTAGCTCCTGGGTCAGTCCTCGATGAAACCTCTTAGCCTTAGCCAAGTCATCTGGTATCAAAGCAACACCATACTTGCTGAGTCGACTAAACTCGGCATCATACTCGTCCACTGTTCGGTTTCCCTGCTCCAAGTGAAGAAACTGATCATACAAGGTATCCGTGACAGTGTCCGGGAAGTACTTTCCCTCAAAGCACTCCAAGAACTGCTCCCAAGTCTGGTAAGTACCCAACTGGCGCTCCATGGATTCCCACCAGTGATAAGCATTACCCTCTAGAAGCGTCCGTACACCCGTCATCCATAGGTCCGTAGGTAACTGCGATACCTCCAGTAGCTTCTGCGTGTGAGTGATCCAGTTGGTAGTCTCCTCCGGGCTCTCAGTGCCCTTGTACTGCCTTGGACCCATCTGAACAAAATCCTTTACTGATCCAACCCTAGCTCGAGGTACTGGAGCTAGTGCTTGGGCTGGTACAGTAGCCTGTGCAGCTATCCTCTCCAGTGCTGCCAAAAATTCTTGCCTCTGCTCGGCTGCCTGCTGCCTCTGTTCCTGTATCACTATATGAAAGAATTGGAACATCTGCGCTTGGCCATCTTGCGGTACTGGGACAGGTTGAAGGTTACCAATAGGTGAAGTGGGAAGATCAGATGGAACTGGAGTGTGAGTCTGTCCATCTGGCCCCGAAAGCCTAGGAATCGTTGGGGTCCCTCCTTGAGTCTGACCATTGACTCCAGAAGTTGTGTCGCCATTGGCGGCAGTACATCCATTTTGCAAATCCATCTCTCTGCAGGTGATGTACGAAATGATTTGAAAAAGTACAGGAATCAAACAGCATGCAAGTATTAAATAGGAGGGATGATTTTCAGTCAAGCGTGGATGAGATCCTTATACTCAATTTCTATACGCAGACTTGTTCGGTACAGTTATGTAACCGAGACAATATATTCTCGACCTACATGGGCCACCACTAAAACATGTCACGCCCCAGCCCCAAAATACGTAGGACTAGGAATACGTAACACGCCAGCCGTATGTATACGAACTCCAATCTATGGAAACCATATACACACGTACGCTGTACATGAATATCCAATCCACAGTGGTAATATACTTTCACAACAAGTCACACGCAATTCTATATCTCATCCACAGCACAAGTAATAGATAAATGGAAATCAATAACTGAATATCAAATAAGTAGTCTCAAAGTATGATAGTCGGATGGAAACAAATCCACTGCAAATCGACTATAATAAACTACTAAAGAGAGAAGAGAATAAACTCTAATATAAGAATAAATGTCTCGAAAAAGAATAGCAACTAGAATATCTAAACAGCTGCAATGAATCACATATAATCAGAAGGTAAGATCGCCTCAGACTGATAGGTAGCGTCAGGTCCAGGTCCATACTCCTGCGGGTACTCCTGCTCATCTATATTTGGAAAGGGACCAGGTCCTCAGAGGGACGTAACAAGATACAAAAAACACATGCCAATAAAGTACTGAAATATAAACATCCAATGGGGTCGCCTAACCATCTATGTGAATGCAGTTTGAGAACAACTTTCCACCAAGTGGGCTATCTGGCTGAAAACTGGGATTGGCATGACTCTCTCGGAGAACCAGGGGCCTCAAAGGCACGTCGTCTTTTGAACGGCGGAGGCCCGCCAAGTAGTATAGGGGTCATCACCGCCCGTATCTCCAGCGGAGCTTCCGGGTTACAGAAGGAAAAGTGTAAAGGAGCCCAATGCTCTAAGCATGTCATGTTCATGACACGATAAACCTCTAATAACCGCCAGGTCTACTAGCATGCAAAGTTTCTATTGGCAGTTATCCCTATCCGTCGCACGACCTATACGTACCGGTGGCCAGCTGAGTACGCAAGTCCGTGTCCTACATGTGACTCACACTCGTATAAGAATAGTGTCATAGCCAATAAAACATAATGCCTCATGAAGATGGGGTAGTCTCATAAAGTAGGTCCAATGCATATACATAAATAAAACATAGTACGACGACACCGTCGTTGCACCCAAGTTTCCTTGGACGCGCAGTTTATATAGGAGTTAAAATAAATGAACTAAAATAAGCAGAAATAAACATGAATGCATCATATGGAATATAAATACAGTACAATGGCAAGGTATACTTGCCAGGCAAGAAATCTGTAAAGTGTAAGCGTCCAATATCAAGGACACGGGATCTGGAACTAATGGCCTCCGAATAAACGTCTCCGGATGCTGAAATAGACATCACCAACATTTCCAGAATGAGCAAAATAGCTTAAAAATACATCCCTTTCGTCCAATTTTGATACAGGGGCAAAACGGTAATTTTGGGTAAAAGTGGGGTCCACGTGTGGCTCACTTTGCATCAAAAAGTGTGCCGAGGGTAACAATCTTTAAATGGGACAAACTATAGGTCAAACAACTCTAAATGTCAATACGAACCCAACGGTATGTCCAAATGTGGATTCCGATGGGCCGAACACAATTTTGTCCAAAAAGTCAACTGTGGGGCCCGCCAATTGGCGATTTGGTCAACGGTCTCAGAATTGCGTGAAAATTAGGTCACAGGACCAGCGTGTTACCACGAGTCCAGTGGCACAAGTTTCGTCACAATCTGACAAGCGTGCACAAAATGCGTGCGACTTCCATAAAAGTTACGACACGGGGTGTGTCCGCGGATACGGCCTGATTCCGACGCGCACACGCGTCCGAATCAGTTTCTACGAATTTTTACGTGTCCGGTTACGCTGCGTGCACCGTTCGGTACACTTGGTACACGGCAGGGCGGTCCCGTTTGGTGGGGCACGCTCTATTTTCCAACTTTTGGAAATATGGAAAAAGTGGGTTCGCGGGATTTTGTGACGAATTTAATTCTGTCCACAGCAGCTAATAATCTAGGGTTATTTAACAGAAAATAAACTAGGTCAAGTGTTCTACACATATCAAAAAGAATCACCGAATTTGGATCTCTGTGGTGGGAGATACGAACTCGGCAACATGGGTGGTCACCGGAGTTTTCTGCGATCCCAGAATTCGGTCTGCTCGCGCCAACTTGGGCGCTGTTTTCTCCTATGGGTACACCTTTTTCGAGTACTGCTATTATACAAATATGGAAGAGGGTTAAGGGATGAGCATACCGGTGAAGACGGAACGGCGTTTGGTTGAGCGAGTCGACGGAAAACAACTCCGGAGCGAAGGTACCTCGTGTGGGAATCTGCAGTGCGCGAGGTCGGGGTCGTCGGGATTGGTTTGGACGGCCTGACGGGGTTCTCTGGCTGCGGTGGCGGCTCTAGATGAGAAGAGGGGGTCTGGAGATTTTAGGTTAGGGTTTTATAAAATTATATATATATATATATATATATATATATATATATATATATATATATATAGGATAGGGAGAGAGAATAGGATAAAGGCGGGTCCGCAAGGGGGGACGCTGTGTTTTGGTTGTGGGAATTGGGATGGCTGCTTGTTGCTAGGCTTTAGTTGGCTGTGCTTTTGTGGGAAGGAATTTTGCTAAGTTGCATTGCTAGTTTTGCTAATGTGGAATAGGAAAGCAAAAGCAAACGTTTGCTAGGTTGGCAAGTTGCTTTAAGAATGCTAGCAAGTTTGCTAACTTTGGTTGGCTGTGCTTGCTAAGTTGCAAGTTTCTAACTTTTGCTAGTTGGAAGTTGCTAAGTGGAATAATAAAGTTAGTATTATTAGTATTATTATTAGTAGTATATTATTAATTATTTCTTTATACTTTCTTTTCTTTTCTTTTCTTTTCTTCTTCTTAAATATATATATACATATATATATATATATATATATATATATATATACTCATAGGAAATTTATAGATTAGAATAATGCACACCGTTAGGATAGCAACTGCTCAAGGGGTCTCCTACATGGAATAAATTTCAAAAAATTTCTAATAGTCCCATAAATCTTCTAAGTGCCCGAACACCTAAAATAAAAATTATTAAAAATTTATTTCTCCTATTTAGCCCAAATTACTATAATTTAATTAATAATTAATAAATTAAAAAAAGGTATATACGATTTTTTTTTAGGAAGGGGATTTTACAAAGTGGCTACATTTATGGAATGATTGTACAGGCGATGTTCAGGCAATGTTCCAATATTATGTCTTGTATATGTGCTTCAGTTCTGGATCGCAACACTCCAAGGCTTCGGATTTGACTCCATGCCTTAGCACACACGAAGGAGGCATCCACACCGAACGAGGTTCTCCCGCACCCTGCAAACGATCTGGTGGGTTATCAGTACATTGAATGCACTGGTGGGGAGGCTACTCGCCCGCTCGATAAATCCAAACACGTAATATAGGTTCCGTACACCAACTATTATGTTGTCTTTCTAGTTGCCTTAGCATCAATTTCATGCAATGATTGAATAGCCTAACTGGTGTGGCAGTGCGCTGTGCGATATATAAGAGGAAATACGACGAGACTTACCAACTTATCATTTGTCCTTCCCTGTCCAAGGCAAACATTATTAATTCAAGCACGAGTAGCATATATGAAAACCAAGACAATAGCACATGCAAAACGAGTGTTGTTATATCATGATCGTTCAGGTGTTCTGCTGTTCTTTGATGCGATGCAATGACTCGCACGAGGATAGCCGCTAAGCGAGGATGACTTATCTATATGAACATGAGTCGCTGGCATATCCATAAAGGACAAGTTATAGTCTTGAACAAGGATGGCATGCAGCCAAGATGCGTGAGTGCTATAGTCCATCATGTCTAGATGCGTGAGACTATTGTGAAGCTCCATCCGGATCAGATCGGATCGGCCCCGGTGCCCCAAAAACCGTCCGTGGAACCTAATGACCTTGTTTCCAAGTTGTCCGTGACATGCAGGTCAGGGTCTTTCTAATTCCATAACTTGATATGATAATCCATGATTCTTGTTCTGAACCGAGCGTTTGCTCCACGAGCTGGAATTCTTGGATTCGTTGACGTGATTCTCGTTCAGATGTAAACTTGATATGATTATCATTCAGTTGTAACGTGACAGGATTCTCATTCAGTATTCACTTGCCTTGATGCATGCCCCTGGTTCGGGGATTACCTTGGTGACCTAACGGTCCCGGATACTTATAGGTTCAATTGCACAGAAGAGCTATTTGATAGTCTTCTGGCTAACTAGAATGCATGCACAATACGAATAACATTAGACATTTGTAAGCAGGCAAGCATGCGTTTCTAAGGAACTTAAGCAAACACGTTGGCTCGGGCCCGAAGGTAAGCCGAGAGGTAAAACCGTAAGGGACTTCCCGAGCGACATGATCTAGGGTAGCATGTGAGGGTATGAATATAAGCAATATTTTATTTCCATATTCTAGCACAAGCAATACAAGTTGGGATTATTCCCTTAGCTAAGTGCGTTGGATTCTTATTAGCATGCAGGGGGTGATTCACCTAGCGACTAGCATGTATCATTCCAGATTTTAAGTGTGCTGGCTAAGCAAAGACAAGTTCACCGTAGCCACCCAACTTAGCAATGATTCGCCTCGGTTGAGCGATACGTCAAGCAAGCCTCTAAAAGCCTAAGCCGGAATCCTGTAGGGACAAGTCTGGATATCCTTTGCCTCAAACGAGTATTCTTGCCTGAGTAAGGCGGGTCGGGACATTGTACTTTTGCCGTTTGAATCGGCAGTTCACTTGAGCGGAATGGGGTGTTACATCCTACCCAACTCAGAAAAAGTCTCGTCTCGAGACTTACTGAGGACAAGCCATACTAACGCATTATGGAATCTATCCCAAGCGTAGCAAATCTTGATTAAGGATCTAAGGTTAAGGCAAACCTATACAAGTCGTTATACTTGTTCATTTGGATATTCACTTGCACAAGCATTCAAGATCAGCATATCGCGAGTCTGGATCATGCACATATTCGAAGTGCCCCTCAAACACATGCATTTCACCAACTCGGCGATAGCGAAGTCTAAGCACTCGAGTTTCACATCTTCTTGAGTCTTGGATCGGGCACAAGTTTAAGGCGTCCCTCAAACATATGCATCCAACCAAACTTAGAGATAGTAAAATCGGATAAGCTACTTGCGAAAACTAATAGGGTCTGCACAGGTCAGCACAAAGGCCCTAGCATCACAATTCATACAAGCAATCACATTATTTTAATATACTTTTTGAAAGTATTTAGACTCATTATTGGAATATTCCGTTTGGGACATTGAGAGAGAGCGTGCACATAACCCACGAACGAGCTTTCGAAATTGAGATAATCTAAATGAAGTCCAAAGGCGTATAAGCTAGGCTCTGATACCAACATGTTACGCCCCGATATCCCGCAGGCTAAATCGGCCATCCCCGCTAGGCGAGAATCACCGTGCCAGCGCTATCGCAGAACGATCGCTTCGACCCATCCGGGTGTAATGTCGCACGAGCGTGAGCCACGTCTGTGCAAGGACGTGGTTCATTAGCTGGCAGTAAGAGTTCTAAGCAACAGAGTCGCACAGATTATCCGAGTACAGCGGAATCATAAATGCATAGGCAATTTGGTAACAAGTTCACTGAGTCGACAATAGCGAAAGCATTGAATAAACAAGTAGAAGTAAAGCAACTCTTTATTGATATAAACAAGTGTTACAGGTGCGCATCGTCGAGATTACAAGTCGCTCAAGCCTCTCTCTCTCTCAAACAATAAAAGCATGCCAAGTGGCTACATTTATGGAATGATTGTACAGGCGATATTCAGGTAATATTCCAATATTATGTCTTGTATATGTGCTTCAGTTCTGGATCGCAATGCTCCAAGGCTTCGAATTTGACTCTACGCCTTAGCACGCACGAAGGAGGCATCCGTACCGAATGAGGTTCTCCCGCATCCTGCAAACGATCCGGTGGGTTATCAGTACATCGAATGCACTGGTGGGGAGGCTACTCGCCCGTTCGATAAATCCAAACACGTAATATAGGTTCCGTGCACCAACTATTATGTTGTCTTTCTAGTTGCCTTAGGATCAATTTTATGCAAGAATTGAATAGCCTAACTCGTGTGGCAGTACGCCATGCGATATATAAGAGAAAATACGACGAGACTTACCAACTTATCATTTATCCTTCCCTGTCCAAGGCAAATATTGTTAATTCAAGCACGAGTAGCATATATAAAAACCAAGGCAATAGCACATGCAACACGAGTGTTGTTATATCATGATCGTTCAGGTGTTCTGCTGTTCTTTGATGCGATGCAATGACTCACACGAGGATAGCCGCTAAGCGAGGATGACTTATCTATATGAACATGAGTCGCTGGCATATCCATAAAGGACGAGTTATAGTCTTGAACAAGGATGGCATGCAGCCAAGATGCGTGAGTGCTACAGTCCATCCTGTCCAGATGCGTGAGACTATCGTAAAACTCCATCCGGATCGGATCGGTCCCGGTGCCCCAGAAACCGTCCGTGGAACCTAATGACCTTGTTTCCAAGTTGTCCGCGACATGCAGGTCAGGGTCTTTCCAATTCCAAAACTTGATATGATAATCCATGATTCTTGTTCTGAATCGAGCGTTTGCTCCATGAGCTGGGATTCTTGGATTCGTTGACGTGATTCTCGTTCAGATGTAAACTTGATGTGATTATCATTCAGTTATAACGTGACAGGATTCTCGTTCAGTATTTACTTGCCTTGATGCATGCCCCTGGTTCGGGGATTGCCTTGGTGACCTAACGGTCCCGGATACTTGTAGGTTCAATTGCACAGAAGAGCTATTTGATAGTCTCCTAGCTAACTAGAATGAATGAACAATACGAATAACGTTAGATATTTGTAAGTAGGCAAGCATGCGTTTCTAAGGAACTTAAGCAAACACGTTGGCTCGGGCCCGAAGGTAAGCCGAGAGGTGAAACCGTAAGGAACTTCTCGAGCGACATGATCTAGGGTAGCATGCGAGGGTCTGAATATAAGCAATATTTTATTTTTATGTTCTAGCACAAGCAATACAAGTTGGGATTATTCCCTTAGCTAGGTACGTTGGATTCTTATTAGCATGCAGGGGGTGATTCACCTAGCGACTAGCATGTATCATTCCAGATTTTAAGTATGCTGGCTAAGCAAAGACAAGTTTATCGTAGCCACCTACCTTAGCAATGATTTGCCTCGGTTGAGCGATACGTCAAGCAAGCCTCTGAAAGCCTAAGCTGGAATCCTGTAGGGACAAGTCTGAAAATCCTTTGCCTCAAATGAGTATTCTTGCCTGACCAAGGCGGGTCGGGACATTGCACTTTTGTCGTTTGAATTGGCAGTCTGCTTGAGCGGAACGGGGTGTTACAGCTACGTACTCCGTCAGTTCATTCTTCCTGAGATCTACCCCCAATGCGAGCGACGACTTTAGAGGTCTCTTGTGCAGCTTTACCACTAGAGGTTCGGAAGTCATAGTAGGTGCTAGATCTTCCATCGATGGTCGACTAGGTCTATGGAGGTGAACGACCAGAGGCTCAGGTGCTTTCCTGTGCAGTTTTACCCTAAGGGAAGGAGCTGTGTCGGGAATGCTTGCTTTGAGATAGACTCTTAAGGGCTCATCCGGTGTTGTCTCGATATCTGCCTCATCGTCGGCATCATTGCTACATTTATCTTGGTGGACTTGCTTGTATAGAATTGAGTCAGATTCGTAGGCCTCGACCCCTTTGAATGGATCAACATCGATAAATTATGTCTTAACGATGCCATGATAAACCATGTACTTCAAGCACTGGTGCAGGGTTGATGGTACGATCATATACTGATGTATCTATGGACGTCCAACAAGACATTGTAGGATACGTCTACGTCTATGACGTAGCAGGTGGCCTCTATTTTTAAGTCACCGATTTGATATTTTAAGCGACTCTTGCCCAAAGGATAGCTTCTCTCAACGTTGAAGCCACCAATCGCAATATTAGTCGCTGCCAGGCGATGCATAGGGATGCCCAGAGTCTGAAGCAGACTTCACAGGATGATGCTGATTGACAAGCCAAGGTCGATATACATCCGTCACCTTGATGGCGCCGATGTACCATGTGTAATACAGCATATAATCATGTCGATTATTCTTCAATAACATGTCTTTTTGTGAGAACGTGATGCTGGGTATCATCTCCATCACATTATTGCAGTGGGGGCATATGGCAGGATCCTCTACTGGTGGCTTGATCTGCGCCAAGTAGATGTCTGCATTCTGCAATGACTCACTCAGAATAATCCAAGTATCTTTGGAGAGTCGGAGAAGCTCGAATAGTAATAACTTCGCTGGAGTATTGGCAAGCTGTGCCAAGATATCAAAGTTGTAAGGTTTCTCTATCCCCTTAGCAGTATCTTTGTGCAGCAGTTTGTCGAAGCGAGTTTCTTTTAGCTTGTAGTTGTCTGCTGCTGGAGGCTTAGATAGACCCGGCTCAGATATTGCAGGTACAACAATTGGGACTGTACCATCATCAGGGATATCGTACTCTCGTTGGTATGCTAGGCCTGACCTTATTGTTCCTGCTATAGCTTCTTTGGACGAAATATAAATTGTGTAGTAGGATTTGGACTTCTTGCCTCTGGACTTGGTGGCAGAAGTTGTTGTCTGCTGCATCAAGTCTGGAGCAAGATCGGGATGGACCCACATAACCTCCCCCGTGATATGGTGAAAGGTATCATCCCGGTTGTTTGGTCACGAGCGGGCGAGAGATTAACACCCTCCAATATTGCCCGGGGAATTAGAATTACTCTGTCATGGGCTTATGTCGTCAGGAAGTTACCAAACTGAAGAGATACCATATTTGCGACAACTGTCTTGTCATCAAAATCTAGAGTAGGGGTCTTGGTGTCAAGCAGCTGTTGGATGTACCGCTTCAGTGTATAGCAGTTCCGCGTCGCATTGTGGACGTAAAGATGGTAGTGGCAGTACTTCAGATTATTCACCTCGGTTGCCTCAACATAACATTTAACGTCGGGGAACCGAAGCTTGTTTCCCTATATCAGCACGTCAAAGATTGCCATGACATTATCGTCTTCGAAGGAATAGGTTTCCTTCATTTTTGGAGCCTCTGCAGGCTTTTGCTCGGGCTTCTTGGCTATATTGGTGACCAGAGCCTGCTTCCCCTTGCCATTTCGGACATTATTACCGCTGTTGTTGTTGCTATTGTAAGGGCGCTTTCCCATATCATCAGCGATAGAGGTCTATATTCCCAAAAGGCGGGTGTCCTTCACCTTCTTCTCGGCACCGACAATATTTATGATGAACGTCGTCCAGTCTTTAAACTGAGAGTCGCCCATCTAGAGCCTGACTATAGGAAAGAGATTCCTCCGGAAGGTGTCCATCAGTGTGGACTTAGGGTTACCGAGGGGTAACTTTAGTGCCGCTTGCCTGTACCGCTCGATTTATTTCCATATAGACTCTTTCTCCCTTTGTGTGATGTCCATTAAAGAGGACATCGTCATGTCATTTTCCCCGTCATAGAACCGAGCAAGAAAAAGGCCTTTAAGGTCATCGAATGTCGAAATATAGTTGTCCTGGAGGCTGTAGAACCAATCAAAGGCTATTCCAGACAATGCCCCAACAAAGAGCTTGGTTCAGAGGGTGTCGTTGCGAGGTAGATTCCCCATTGCCGTCTCGAAATAACTCATGAATTGACGGCAATATGTCTTCCTATCAAACAGAGTCAAGTTGAAAGGCTTGTGCTTGGGCGGATACGGTACATCTCTCTACTCGAGGGGATACAATTGTCGGATCCCAAGCTTGCATAGTGAGTCTGGATTGCCCATAGAGTCTAGGCGAGCTCGGAGTTCTCGCACCTCCCGTATTGCTTCCCGAGCTTCATCGACTGCGGAAGGAGCAGATGATCCAGGCAGGGGATGACTGCCGCTAAAGGGTAGAGCGGTTGCATTTGAATCCCCGTTGGTCTAGGGGTCCAGGCTTCCTTGACCAGAGGCCCTCGTTGGTTGTGAGGCTATATTTGCCTTAATTTCCAGCATTATCTGGGTCAAGGCTTGTATTGATGCACTCATGCTCTACATCATGGCCTCGAGGGTCTTGAGGTATTGTCGATCGTTGGAGCCCTCGTGATTGTCCTCGGCCATATATGTTGTTCTCACATAGAGAGAAATGGATGGGACGGTGGACGTCGTACTTTTTGCCTCAGACTCTTGCTGTGAATAAATATCCAAGAAAGTTGGTATTGTCGCCTCCTCTTTAGACTCGGAGGGAATACTACCCCCAGCGTAGGAAGCTGCATCCACTTGACGAGGGTGGCTACCCCGATGGACCTCAGCATATGTTCCCTGGGAATCACCATCTTTACGGAACGCCAGATTGCCATAGAGGTTCGAGGGATTACAACCCCCATCTTGTGTAGCCACCTGTGGTCCTGAGGAAGAACTACCCCCAGTGGTTGATAGCTTCTTCTTTGAGAGAGTGCCCAAGAAAACACCTTCTGCTACTTGTCCCCCTTGGGCCCGTCTCTTTGACCTGCTGGCCGAGAGCGATGGACTGGAGGTGCTGGACCTCTGACTTCCCCTTATAGAGGAGGACTTCCGAGCAGAATAGCATGAGACAAAGGGCATCTCCTCTTCCTCTGGTGCTTGCACCTGTTCTCCGGGTTATAGTCAAGTGGGTGCCCTAGGTTGCAGCTACTGGAATGCCGATTGCCCATTTTGTAGGTACTATTATTTTGTTACAACAACAGTTGATGATAATATTGGTACAGTGATTCCCTGGGGAGGACACTTCTTATGCCATAGTTGTTTTTCTCGCTTTGCGCTTGTGATTAATCATATTGCGCAAGTCAAGCGAGGGCTGACTCACCTTTGCACCCTCTTTATGAGCCCGGGTAGACTAAGAACATGGGCGCATAGGTATTGATTTTGCTTTCTTATCTGGGGTTCATATAAGAACTTGCCCCAAGTTGCCAACGGAAGACTCTTTAGACCGACCCTGTCTGATTGCCACTACGGGCTGGACGTATAGGCCGGTTCTATATGACTTTCCGTCAGGGGCACGCATAGTAAGCGGTGCTTGCTGACGGTTGGTCGAAAGAGAAATTATTTTATCTTGGCGAGCTCATATTGCCCTAGACTTCTTCGTCCTAGCATGCGTCGGTGCGTAGTATAAAGAGTCAAATCTCATATCTTCCCTTTTTTCAGCAAGGTGCATGGAGTCAGCACTGCGTGAAATTCAGTCGAAGATAAAACTTCTGTGGCTGTCTTGGCCGCATGTGGCCATCTGCCTGTGGACGCTGACCGGTACTGCATGTAAACTTTTGTATGCAGCTGCCGACTTATGCGGCTTCTGATGTGGCTGCATAGAATATGCCTCGGCACTTGAACTTCTGGCGTCGTAGTATTTTTTTTTTTGCCAGAGTTTGGGCGTTGAGAATATTTCTTCACCGTCCTGACTGCCGCATGGACAGGGTCAACCTGGGTGGACGCATAAGGTGCATCTACAACAAAAGGGAGAGAGGCGGCAAGCGCATGCTCCGCAGTTGGGTAAGGTGCAGCGGCCTTTGCTATCCATGTCCTGCGGGACTTCTTAGGCTTTGCTAGCCTTAGAGAATGACTCATGCTGTCCCTAGAAAGCCTTTTCTCGAATGCTTGTTGGTTGAAGTGCACCACCAGCATTCTCTGGATGGATCCCAGTTTGGTCGCATCAGACAATGTCACTGTATTCTCATCAGAGAAGAAGGATGTCCCCAGCAGAGTCGCCATCTTGTTTGCCATTAATATGAGTTTAAGAAAACTTTGGATTAACAACGAACACGAGAGTACAAAGAGATCCTATACAGGGTATCTAAGTATAATATTTTGATATGAGTAGTGACGATCGAGATCGAGCGCGGTAGCATCTCCTTTACTCCGTTGACGGTCTAATGAGGGAATGAGGATTCCCACTCCTGTTTTCTCTCTCATAAGCTTGTGTGTACGTACGTAGCTCCCCCCTTTGTATGGTCTCTGAAGCAAAAAAATCAGCCCTTTGGAGCGTCCAAGTTACTTCTATTTATAGCCATCATGATTATGGGTTATAGGTGTCGCATATGCTTCTGTTTGGTGGCTACAGGGGACTCCTTCAACAGAATATGGTTACAACTGTCGTCGTATGCCATGGGTAGACTGCCACATGGCTTCGGTTGGGATCTGTTATTGATGAGCTCTCGGGGTTGTTTTTAACCCGTTGCGTGCGTGACTTGGTCAGCTGGACACGTAGTCAGCACTGGTCGTGGGAGAAATCTTCTTTGGTTGGAACGTAAAGGTCGAGCGCCACATAACGTCATGATCGCACAGCATTGTGGCCACATATGTGCTCTTATTTGGCCTTGGTCGGATGGACACTCTGGCAGTACGATATTGTGGCCACATACGTGCTCTTGTTTGGCCTTGGTCGGATGGACATTCTGGTCGCATGATGATGAGGCCGCATGGGTATGTCGCCGCATACGTGCTCTCGTTTGGCCTTGGTCGAATGGACACTCTGGCCGCATGATGACGAGGCCGCATGGGTATGTTGCCGCATACATGCTCTCGTTTGGCCTTGGTCGGATGGATACTCTGGCCGCATGATGTAACTACCACATTTCTAAATTAGGAGTAATTTTGTCAATTTGTAGTATTCTAAATATTTTGTTTATAATTTATTTAATATAGTGCATGTTATATATGTATTAGTGACTAATATAATTGTAAACCCCCTGATTTTCAAGAATTTTTAAATTTGGATTTTTCACAATTTTTTAGAATTTTCTGGAATTTTTCCGTAATTAAATTTAAGTGTTTTATTTATTAAATGATTTTTAATTGATATTAAATAATATTAAAATATTATGAAAATAAAATTTTATGGTGTAAAATGAAAAAACTAGACATATGGTAATTTTCTGGAAATTTATTGGACCCCGGATGGATTTTTAAAGTCTTAAAACTATTGATTTAAATAAACCAAAATAAAACCGGGTTTATTAGAAATAAACCAAATTCTGAACCGATTTTATTAAACCAAATTCTTAGCGGGTCGGATCCGGGTCTCACCCAGACCCGACCCACTAACCCGACCCGACCCGCCTTAGTTTTGGATCGGGTCGGATCCGCAGACCCGACCCGACCGCCCAAACCCGACCTGTGCCCTAGCATAGCGGATCGGGTCGGATCCCTGCCACCCGACCCGACCCGAACCACTTCATCTTCCCAACTGCGAACCCGCCGCCCGACCGCCTTCCCCCACCGCGTAACGGCCGCTGCTCCGCCTCCCAGCACCGCATGGCCTCCCGTACCCGCCGCCTCGTCGCCTCCCTCACCGGACGACCCTCCGCCTCCCTCTTCCCCGCACCGGCCGTCGCTCCCTCTCCCCATCTCCGGCTATATAAACCCCCGAGCTCCTTCCTCCGGCCATCCCTAAACTGCTGCGCGCCGCCCCGACTCCGACCGCCACCCGTCGTGCCCCGCCTCACCAGCGCCGCCGTGCCCCGCCCTCGCCAGCGCCTCGTCCGGCGACTTCCTCCCTCTCCTTCCCCCTAACTCGACAGCAGCTTCCCCCGCCCGCTCCAGTCGTCGGCCACCGTTCTCCGCCTACGCCGCCTCCCGCGCGTCGCCGCCGCCTCCGGCCGAGTATGCCCCGCCAAACGGGAAAACCAATGCCCTGTTTTACCCCGGAACCGAGTATGCCCCGCCAAACGGGACGACTTGGTCGTGTGCGGTCTTCACAGATACTTGCGCGTCGTTGATACGGACGTGCAGGATTTTGCAGAAGCTGATTCGGATGTGCGTGCACACCGAAATCAGTGCGTATCCGCGAACAACGCCCCGTATCCGACTTTTCTGATTCTCGCTGTAACTTAGTGTACACACGTCAGATCGAGACAAAACTTGTGCCATCGGACTCGTAGCAATACGATGGTCCTGTGAGCCAAGTTTGGTTCGATTCTGAGAACGTTGACAAAATCGCGTGTCGTGGGCCCCACAGGCTCCACTCGACGGGCAATTTTGAGAATGGCTCATCGGAATCCAATTCTGGAAGTTCCGTTGGGATCGTATCATCGTTCCTGACCTGTTAACACTAAGTTGGACAGATTTGGAGACCTTTGACCCTGATGCATTTTTCGGTGCAAAGTGGCCCACATCTGGACCCCGCCTTGACCCGAAAATATCATTTTTGCCCTTGTCTCCAAATTGGACTCAAGGACAGACGTTTCTAGCTGATTAATATTTTTTGGATCTGATGGTGATGTCTATTTCAGCAACCGGAGTACTGCCTGAAATTCCAGTTGAAGCCAGAGCCACAATTGGAGCCGGAAACCCAGGCAAGTGTACCTTACCAACTTGCAGTTTTGTTACATATTACTTGAACTTAATTATAACTGTTGTACATGCTTAAAACTAGGGCCGTGTGACTTGTTTAGCTTCCGTTTAATAGTCGGGTGCCAACACCGTACGCGGGGTTGTGTAAAGTCAACTAGAGATGGATATCGTGACATTTATATTCTTGTACTTGCCATATCAAGTACGTTATACCCAGGACACTTGACACGAATCATAAGACAGAATCTTCCTGAATATTCAAGGTGATTCTGTATAGGATACAGGTTTATGACTTATACATTTTACATGCTTAGATTTTATCCTGACTTATTGCATTAGCTTAATCTTGCGTAACATGAACATTGAGAACTGTGACATGAGATTACATTGGGTGGGGAGAGTATTACCATATCAAGGCTGATTATATTATATATATTATATATATTGTAATCTGGATGTGTCCTAGTCTCTGACACAGAGTTTTGGCACCAGTTCTGGCCCTTCGAGAAAATACTGCTATGGTTTCTTGACACTGATCCTGTAGTAGTCTCAGCCTGAGTATGACTAATATCTCTCACTTGCATTATCACTTAGCTGGTTTAGTTACTTACCTTATTGTTCCTTTATTTCTGCACTACATTATTTTGGCTTGTGTTTTCTGTACCTTGCTATGTCCCCTGAGGACCTGGAATGGATTATGTCCCCGGATTTAGCAGACGAGATCTACCCTGAGGTGTACGGAACAGGAGCACTACTCGGAGCAGTACCTGAACCTGAGGACGAGGTGATCGCTGAGGACTTCTCCTGAACAACTGCTTCGCCTTGCTCAGTCTTTATGGCAAATAGACTTTCTTTCCTGTTTAATTAAACTCTTTATTTCTTGTTTATGAGAACATTGTAACAGACTTAATGTCGGATTGTTCTCCGATTTTATTTACTTTGACTGGTTGTTGTTTAATATTTCTTTTGCTGATATTGCTATCTTTATTCTGTGGATGAGAATAGTAAAACCCTGACTGATGTAATACAGCTTAAGTATGTCCCCATGGATCCATTAAATTGGGTTTGTCCATCGGTGCGTGCTGCTGGCCATTATCACGCGTCCAGTCCCTCGGTATGTTGGGACTGGGGCGTGACATGGTTTTTGTGGTGGCCCATGCAGGTCAACGACTAAATTGTTCGGTTTCAACTTAGGGACCGAACAGGCCTGCAATAAGAATAGGATCAGTTTTTTTAGGATCTCATCCACTTGCTTGAATCGTTTTTGATATCTATATCGTATTCGAACTGATTTTGACTTACATCTTGCCTTGATTCCTGTGCGCCTCTTATAGTTTATTTTTGATGCAAAGTAATGGATTCACAAGTAAATGACGGAACTCCAGCAAGAACACCAATAGGTGCTGAAGCCACCTACGGAGAAGATGAAGTGACGCCATTGAGTGGAGATCCCTCTACTCACCGAAGCAGCCAAGCAGATCATCAAGCTTCTAGATTTTGGCGTGATGACATTCCACCTCCTCCGTAGTTCGTTTCACCGATGTCTGTATTCCCACAAGGATAGCCTATTGACGGGCAACAAATATTCCAAATGATCTACGCAATGATGCAAGTCCAACAACAAGTCCAACACGAGGCTCAGCATCGCGAGGCTGATTACTTGAGAAACAGTCTAGTAAATGCACTGGAGCAGGCCAACCTACCAGCTCGACGACCAATGACGGGCTCTATCACCGATTTCCGCCAGCTGAAGCCCCGTACCTTTTCTGGCAAGGAGGGACCAACAGAAGTTCATGAATGGCTCACCAATATTTGGCATCAATTAGAAGCAGCTGAGCTTCCCCAGGAACGTTGGATGACTGCCGTCAGAATGCAATTGACGGACAATGCTCGTCACTGGTGGCTATCCGAGGAGACCAGGCTCGGACCAGACCGAGTTACTTGGGAAGAGTTCTCCAGACTCTTTCAAGAGATGTACATTCCGGCTATCGCTCGATCAGAACTTCGGGACAAGTTCAATCGCCTCACTCAGGAAGCTATGACGGTGGAAGAGTACAACGCCGAGTTTATTCGTCTAAGTAGCTTCGCCCCAACATTGATCCCGACAGAAGAAGAGAAGGCCGAGAAGTTTTTCGACGGACTCAACATCGAGTTACAGAAACTAATTGGATCTGTCGCACCTACTTCGTACTCGAACGTCCTTGCTGCAGCTCGACGCATGGAGCGCGTCACCAGGAGAGAGACCAGTCTGAAGCGGCCTTCCCCATCAGCAACAACCAGAGCACCACAAGAAGAAGCTGCAAAGAGACCTCACCAACAGCAGAAAGCAGCTACACCACAAGTGGTAGTCCTTACTACTTGTCACTACTGTGGTAAAGCATGCCATCTCGCTAGGGAATGCCGACGCAGGTTAGGACTGTACTTAGGTTGCGGATCCAGACAGCATGCAGTGAGGGACTGCCCTGAGCATAGAGAAGCACTAAGGGCAAACCAACAAGCTCTACCAGCACCAGGAGGACATCAACCAAGGCCACCCTTGGCACTTCAAGCAGCACCCTACCAGCAAGCCCAGCAACAGCAGAGGGTACCACCTCAAGGACGCGGCCAAGTTTTTGCGATGACTGTGGGAGACGCGCAGAACCATGGCGTAGCTAATGCGAGTAAGTTTTTGTAGTTCTGTTTCTAGTATTGCTTTAGTTCGTGCCTGCTGGTTCGTGACCCCAGACTTAACCTGATAAATTTAACTTGCTAATAATTGATAACCTAGTGTTAACCTAGTAATTTTGAACTTGATAATAACCTAGAATTGTTAACCTAATATGTTTTAAAGATAACCTGGTTTTCTAAAAACTGTAATTTTCTAGATTTTGCACATTTGGGAAATTGCATAACTTCTATTGCTTAGGGAAATGATTTTCCCTATATGGTTAAACCCTCAACCTTGATTTTCTTCATCGTATTGTGATTCGAATAAATTTCGCAACCGTGTCATCTCTGTTGACCGGTTATTCTTAGATTGCGAGGACGCAATCCTCTTAAGGGGGATAGATTGTAAACCCCCTGATTTTCAAGAATTTTTAAATTTGGATTTTTTACAATTTTCTGGAATTTTTTGGGATTTTTCTGTAATTAAATTTAAGTGTTTTATTTATTAAATGATTTTTAATTAATATTAAATAATATTAAAATATTATAAAAATAAAATTTTATGGTGTAAAATGAAAAAACTAGACATATGATAATTTTCCGGGAATTTATTGGACCCCGGATGGATTTTTAAAGCCTTAAAACTATTGATTTAAATAAACCAAAATAAACCAAAATAAAACCGGGTTTATTAGAAATAAACCAAATTCTGAACCGGTTTTATTAAACCAAATTCTTAGCGGGTCGGATCCGGGTCTCACCCAGACCCGACCCGCTAACCCGACCCGACCCGCTAACCCGACCCGACCCGCCTTAGTTTTGGATCGGGTCGGATCCGCAGACCCGACCCGACCGCCCAAACCCGACCCGTGCCCTAGCATAGCGGATCGGGTCGGATCCCTACCACCCGACCCGACCCGAACCACTTCATCTTCCCAGCTGCGAACCCGCCGCCCGACCGCCTTCCCCCGCCGCGTAACAGCCGCTGCTCCGCCTCCCAGCACCGCATGGTCTCCCGTACCCGCCGCCTCGTCGCCTCCCTCACCGGACGACCCTCCGCCTCCCTCTTCCCCGCACCGGCCGCCGCTCCCTCTCCCCATCTCCGGCTATATAAACCCCCGAGCTCCTTCCTCCGGCCATCCCTAAACCGCTGCGCGCCGCCCCGACTCCGACCGCCACCCGCCGTGCCCCGCCTCACCAGCGCCGCCGTGCCCCGCCCTCGCCAGCGCCTCGTCCGGCGACTTCCTCCCTCTCCTTCCCCCTAACTCGACAGCAGCTTCCCCCGCCCGCTCCAGTCGTCGGCCGCCGTTCTCCGCCTACGCCGCCTCCCGCGCGTCGCCGCCGCCTCCGGCCGAGCCTCCCCGCTGCCCCAGTCTCCCTCCGGCCGGCCTCCCCCGCCGCAGCTCCGGCCAGCATCCCCAAAACCCTAACCCTAGACGCGGTTCGGACACAGGACACGTGTCGGACATAAGTCGGACACGAAGGATACGCTATTTTCGAGCCCTGTTCAGGTACTCGTATCTTTCTCCTCCTAACTCTGTTTTCGATTCCGTCAGTTGCATCGCGTAGCCTGCATGACCCCCTCGGTATCCGTGCAACCCGCTCGGTGCATCGTGTCCTGTGGTGATCGTGAACCGCGATCCAAAAACAGGAAAACCAACGTCCTGTTTCACCCCGAAAACGAGTACGCCCCGCCAAACGGGATGACTTGGTCGCGTGCGGTCTTCACAGATACGTGCGCATCGTTGATACGGACGTGCGAGATTTTGCAGAAGCTGATTCGAATGTGCGTGCACACCGAAATCAGTGCGTATCCGCGGACAACGCCCCGTATCCGACTTTTCTGATTCTCGCTGTAACTTAGTGTACACACGTCGGATCGAGACGAAACTTGCGCCATCGGACTCGTAGCAATACGCTGGTCCTGTGATCCAAGTTTGGTTTGATTCTGAGAACGTTGACAAAATCGTGTATCGTGGGCCCCACAGGCTCCACTCGACGGGCGATTTTGAGAACGGCTCATCGGAATCCAATTCTGAAAGTTCCGTTGGGATTGTATCATCGTTCCTGACCTGTTGACACTAAGTTAGACAGATTTGGAGACCTTTGACCCTGACGTATTTTTCGGTGCAAAGTGGCCCACATTTGGACCCCGCCTTGACCCGAAAATATCATTTTTGTCCTTGTCTCCAAATTGGACTCAAGGACAGGCATTTCTAGCTGATTAATATTTTTTGGATCTGATGGTGATGTATATTTCAGCAACCGGAGTACTTCCTGAAATTCCAGTTGAAGCCAGAGCCACAATTGGAGCCAGAAATCCAGGCAAGTGTACCTTGCCAACTTGCAGTTTTGTTACATATTACTTGGACTTAATTATAACTGTTGTACATGCTTAAAACTAGGGCCGTGTGACTTGCTTAGCTTCCGTTTAATAGTCGGGTGCCAATACCGTACGCGGGGTTGTGTAAAGTCAACTAGAGATGGATATCGTGACATTTACATTCTCGTACTTGCCATATCAAGTACGTTATACCCAGGACACTTGACACGAATCATGAGACAGAATCTTTCTGAATATTCAAGGTGATTCTGTATAGGATACAGTTTTATGACTTATACATTTTACATGCTTAGATTTTATCCTGACTTATTGCATTAGCTTAATCTTGCGTAACATGAACATTGAGAACTGTGACGTGAGATTACATTGGGTGGGGAGAGTATTACCATATCAAGGCTGATTATATTATATATATTATATATATTGTAATCTGGATGTGTCCTAGTCTCTGACACAGAGCTTTGGCACCAGTTCTGGCCCTTCGAGAAAATACTGTTATGGTTTCTTGACACCGATCATGTAGTAGTCTCAGCCTGAGTATGACTAATATCTCTCACTTGCATTATCACTTAGCTGATTTAATTACTTACCCTATTGTTCCTTTATTTCTGTACTGTATTATTTTGGCTTGTATTTTTTGTACCTTGTTATGTCCCCTGAGGACCTGGAATGGATTATGTCCCCAGATTTAGCAGACGAGATCTACCCTGAGGTGTACGGAACAGGAGCACTACTCGGAGCAGTACCTAAACCTGAGGATGAGGTGATCGCTGAGGACTTCTCTTGAACAACTGCTTCGCCTTGCTCAGTCTTTATGGCAAATAGACTTTCTTTCCTGTTTAATTAAACTCTTTATTTCCTGTTTATGAGAACATTGTAACAGACTTAATGTCGGATTGTTCTCCGATTTTATTTACTTTGACTGGTTGTTGTTTAATATTTCTTTTGCTGATATTGCTATCTTTATTCTGTGGATGAGAATAGTAAAACCCTGACTGATGTAATACAGCTTAAGTATGCCCCGATGGATCCATTAAATTGGGTTTGTCCATCGGTGCGTGCTGCTGGCCATTGTCACGCGTCCAGTCCCTCGGTATGTTGGGACTGGGGCGTGACAATAATTATGGGTTAGTAGGCGGACTACTTTGTTAGTCATGACCCTAGTTGACCAAACCAACTTGACATGACAACCTTGTTAATTATTTTGGACTAGCCCAAATAGATCCTTAGTTAACCTTGTGCTCTAATTAGGGGATTAGACTTAACCACCATTAGGGAGAGAAGCTTCCACCTTAATTATTTCTTCATGACAAATCCTAAGGGGCATTCTAGGCAATCCACATTACTTGGAGAAGTGGAATGAGGTGGCCGACCCTGAAAGGAGGTCAATGTCATGCCCCAGTTCCAAATATAAGGAACTGAGCCACGTGGCATTGGCCAGCGGGTACACTCCTACGGGCATCCCAATCTAATGAACCCTATGGAGTGTACCTAAGTTATAAAGTACAATGATATAATCCAATATTTAAAACATAAGCAAAGTAACTAATCTCATCCACAGACGTAAGAATAAGAAACACAAAAAGAAAACCAGTATACTAATGTGCAGAAAGAAAATAAGTCTGAAAATATATCATAATACAATACGGATAGAGTTACACGGGAACAAACCCACTACTACAAGTACTGAATAAAAGGAAGCAATAAGATAACTAGGATCGATATCTACAAACTAGATAATGATACCGGACCCAAGGTGAAGTTACTACCGGTGATCAAGCGAAGTTCTCGGGAAGGATCTCGTCCTCTGCTACAAGTCATGCTCCTGGATATACATCTGGTCCGTACTCCTCCGGGTAGTCCACCTCGCCTATGCCTGGAAGGGAACCAGGTCCTCAGAGGGACGTAACCAGGTACAAAAATAGCATGCCATAGTAAAACAGAAAGAAAACATATGATACACCGGTGTAATATAGAATAACCACCTAAGTGAGACACAACTTGAAGATAATGTTTGACACATGGGCTTTCTAAATATAAATCTGTAGCTCCGAGGCACAGAGATACACAGTGCGTACCCGTAGCCCCGAGCACAGAGACCCACAATAAGTACTACGACTCTGGATACAGGATCTCTACGTAAATAATGATATATATATATATATATATATATATATATATATATATATATATATATATATATATATATATATATATATATATATATAGTGCATGCAAAGTAGCTCAAGCATCTAGTAACTGTCTTTCCCTTCCAATGCGGTCAACGAGACGCATATGTAGCTAGCTGAGCCTGAACCTCTATCTAAACACTCTCGTCATACTGAAGTAACTAGCACCAATCACTATCCTATAGTCATCACAGGTTCTGGTCATGCTGACACTATCAGGATACAGGAAGTCTGACACGATGACAGTGTCTGAATGTGTCATAGGGTTCTGATGTAACCAAGTAGGTACATAGAGGTATCAAGAAACATCTAACAATCGATACTAGACGTTACTGATAAACGTCTGCACCCGGATATGACCCGGACGCTAAGTAATGCTTTCAATCCAAAGCGCACACAAAGTACAGATGAAATAAATAAGTAATTTTGGAACTGAGTCACAGTATGACAAGGTACACTTGCCTGGATTCGCAGGCTGAAGATGGGGCTCTGGTCCAATGTCCAAGTCTGAAGATCCCAAAGTACCTAGAGATGATATAAAAATTAATTAATAATTATCTCGAAGTCTATCTTTAATGAAAGGATGACATTGAGAACTTAACCTAGGATTGTTATGGCTATAACTCGCGACTAAGCGTACTAGCTAGGGTGTTGACCAAGGTTGACTAGGGAAGCATTATAATAAATATAAAATCATCAAATAGCATAACATCCTCAAATACTATCCTCAAACACTAGTATTCATCAAGTGTGGATTTGATCATCTATAAATAATGTTCATATTCTCATCCTCAATCATACCATCATTACTACCTAATAAAATTACATTGGCACAACACCCTCAAGTCTATACATGCAAAATACTCAAATATGAAATTATATTCTAAACATGGCATGAACTCAACCACTAAATAAATAACATTAATCATGTATACACTCCTCAATATGTATTTAATTAAACATGGGCTAATCATCAACCCAACTTCCATAACTCACTATACAATGTACATTAATCAATCATGTATACGACCTAGCATTCAAGAGTGAAGAAGAAGAAATAAATGAAGAAGAAGAAGAAGAAGAAGAAAAAGAAAAAGTGGAAGAAGTGTTACCAAGGGGGGTGGTTGGTGGTGGTGGCAGCGGTGCTGCTGCGGCTGCTATCGGTGATGGGGTGACTATGGTAGTGGTGATGATGATGACAGTGGTGGTGGTGGTGGTGGTGGTGGCAGTGGTGCTCGGTGGTGGCAGTGGTGGTGGTGATGGTGTCGACAGTGGTGGTGGTAGTGGTGCTAGGTGGTGGCAGTGGTGGTGGTGATGGGAATGGTGATGGCGGCTGTGGTGGTGGGGTTGACTGTGGTGGTGGTGTTGATGGTGGTGCGGGTGGAGTTGGTGTCAGCTGTGGTGGTGGTGGTAGTGGTGCTCGGTGGTGGTGGGAATGGTGATGGCGGCTGTGGTGGTGAGGGTGGTTATGGTGGTGAGGGTGGTGCTCGGTGGTGATGGCGGTGATGATGGGTTAGTGTTTCCAAGGAGAGGTGAGGAAGAAGAAGAAGAATAAAGAGAAGAAGAAGAAGAAGAAGAAGAAGAAGAAGAAGAATGAAGAAAAAGAAGAAGAATGTGTTCGACTGTGAGAGGGAGGGGAGGAGAGTTAGGAGAGAGAGGGTTTCCTTGGGGTTAGGGTCGGCCTAGGGATGAGGGTGTATGAGTCCTAAAATAGGGAGAATGGGTGATTGTGATTGATGGATGAAAGAATCAATGGTTAGGATTAAGTGTGAGTTGATATGGATGAATAGTATCATGCAAAAAAAGGAGAGAGAGAGTGATGACTGGTAATATGACTCAAGGGGTTTCTTCATTTGGTTTGCACCAATAGGAGGTTGACACCTTGCATTACTTTTGCATTTGGGTCCCTTAAAGTTTAGGGTTTACAAATGAAGAAAAAAGAATAAGGATTTGATGTGGAAAAATGGTGTTTAGTATTTTGTAGGATGGAGTATGTGTTGGGTGTTTTGTATGAGCCTCAAGATTGGGTGTGAGGTTTTAGTTGGGGTTAAGTTAAGTCGGTTTCACCAAAATAAATAATTATTGTGTCATATGTGTTCTTAAATAAAATGGGAGTACATGGGGTCTCAATTGGGAGTGACACAAATATCATGGATGTTGTAGGCTTAGTATTAGTCTTGGGCCCTTTAATTGGTTAGGCAAAACGGGTTGAGTTTGTATCCCAAAAATTGATGGCAACTACATAGATACAAGGCATAGGATTAAAGAATTATTTTTTTGTGACTAGAAAGTTGTGCAATTAAAATAGAGCACAAAAGAGTATGTTTGTGAGTGACAAAAATATCCTATGCCTAGGTTGGCTCGTCAGGTCAAGAGTGCAAATTTTTGTTGGAAGGTAAAGGCTATTGTTGTGCTCCAAATATTATAGCAATGGTAAGGTACACCAAGTATTTAAATTAAAGAACCAGTCTTGATAACCCTAATTTTTAATCCTTAAACAACCTGAAGCTAAACCAAAATTCTCACTAAATTCAGTCTACCTAAAAAATTGTTGAGGGGGGTTACAGTCTTTCTTCTCTCTCCTCCTCTCATTTTATTCACTCCACTTTTCAAATTTAGTTCTTTCCCAAATTCCTTCATTCCTCCACCAAATTAATCCCAATCTCTTTCATTCCAATCACCAAGAAGAACTAGAAGCTAGTATTGAGCAAGAGCATTGGAGAAAGGAGCTTTGGATCTATAGTTGGTGCCATTTGGAGTTCCTTTGGCTTTGCATTAAGAATCTGTCTCCTAATAGGTAAAATCTGAGATTAAGCTTTGTAGTTGCATCTAAATAGTTTAATTAGTCATCATTAGGGCTACCCATGGGGAGAAGCTTGGGCTTCATTTGACCCATTTGGAGACTTTTATATTGTGTTTGGTGGCCAATTTAGAAAAATCCAAGATTGGCACACCAAGTGTTTGTTATTAGGTTTAAAGGATCTAATTAGGTTTGTTAGTGTGTTGTGAGACTAGCTACGTATCTATAATTGGACACGAGTAGACCGTATCGTGATACGGTATGATACTTCGTGATACGTGGCTCATTTTGAGTGTTTTGTGCAACTACTCCTCAATTCTCATTGTAGCAATTTACTTTAGTTGTACTATGATGCATTTAGTTTATATAAATGTTAATTGTGGAGAATTGGTGAGTTTGGACATTTGGTTGGGTGTGTACCATGGATATACTAATGGAGTACTACATGTGTGTGTGTGTGTGTGTGTGTGTATATATATATATATATATATATATATATATATATATATATATATATATATATATATATATATATTTGTATTGTGAGTTAAGTATATATATATATACATGATGCTAAGCGGAGTTTAACCCAGTCCTTATGATCTATATGTATTGGAAGGGGATGCTGATGCTTATGAGTGTGTGTATTATAATTCAGTGACTGTGTGTGATGGGCGTGTGAACAAGAGAGTAGGGGATCAGGTTATGTAGTAGCTGTAATAATCAGCTTAGCAACAACTAATGCATGGCATCACTGCTCAGTGCATATGAGATGGGGGTTAAGTAATCGGGTTACAAACTTTAGGTGCAAACAGTGTGAAGGAATCGAGTATTGGATATGCAGGGCTGATGGCATTGGCTATGGGTATCAGGTATTAATGAAGGATAGGGTTCAGAGGTAGCATCAGCTAGGCTAAGTAACAACAGTGAGTGTTATATGTACTCATGGGGTGCCAGTTAAGGACCAAGGTAGAGTACTGCATATCAGTGGGGATGGGGATTCATGGGTTTACAGCAGCAGTTGCTTGTATTTCCAGCAGCAATTGGTACATGGGGATGTGGTGGATTATAGCAGCAACAACATCAGTTATTTTGAACTGATGTAGTGTATCAGTTATGAAGTGAAGGGGGGTTTTGGTATCTCAAGTGTTAAGGGATAAGTATAAGTGTATATATGTTAGTTTGAGGTGAGTTAGTTGTCTAATTTAGTTGGTGATTAGTTAATTACTAGATTTTAGTATTAGATAAGGCGTTACAGTTGGTATACGTTAGTGTATCTGTTAGTGTCAGTAGAGAATAAGCTATATTAGTGTCAGTTAGTTGAATATTAGTTAGATAACTATATACTAGTTAAAGTATATATATATATATATATATATATATATATATATATATATATATATATATATATATATATATATATATATATATATATATATATATATATATATAGTGTATGTTTTAACTAAGATAGCTAGTTAATGACCAATTAACTTAGTGTGGACCTAATTTGGCCTAGTATAGCTGGATTGACCTAGGAATGGCCTAGAAAATCATATTTAGCGCATTTTAGTATATTTATCACTTATTACACCCAATTGATAATGATGTTCATATATAGGGTTGTGTGACACCAGTTTGGACACCAATTTACATCATTTATTTTGGACCACATGCGAGTACATTCTCTAATAGTTTTTATTATTTGATATCTTCAATGATTCTTGTTTTATAGTATTGTTCTCCTGCTTCGTGACACATTGGATACACTGATTTGTATTGTATGGATTCACTATCTTGAGATACGTGGTTTCAGGTCTATCGACTTTTCTGGACTAATGAACTACTTAACTAATGTATTTCTGGCCTATTGACATTTTTTGGACTATTAAGATTCTTCGTGTCGGGACTGGATCCATGAGTACTGGTCAGGAGAAAAAAATACCTAGGCGACGTGTGAACATACCCTTTCCATCCCATGGTCTTACTGGAATAATATCAGCCACATACGATACGTGTGGTTTGCTAGATATTACCCCTAGTCGTTCACATGTCAACTTGGTATTTCAAAATACTATTATAGATATGGTCTTTTCTGGATTACTCTATTCCTGCTGGTTGTGTATTTATATTAACATTTTTTTTCTAGTTCACATTTTTTTTCTGTCTTTACATACGTACTTGCTCTTATTCTGCTTTCTATTGTTCTTTAGTTACCTGTTCATTTTAGTTTATACTCAGTTCCTCATTACCTGCTTATTTAGTATTTCATCACTATTTACAGTTTCATAGTTTTTGTCAATTAATTGGAACTGCTATTGGATTGTACTTCGCTCCATCGTGACTGGATATATTTTTCAGATGATTAATTAGAGGCGATGTGTCCCACCTATTACGGACCACAGGATGGCGAGACCGTAGAGCATGTTGAGTAGTATCACCAGTTGAAGAAATTTAGATATTTTATTATGAGTTGTATTGATTCTAGTAGACTCTATAGCATGTATTATTATTTGAAGATTATGGTATTGAGAATAGAAGTTGGACTTGGACTTGGACTTGTGATATATAGTGACTTTGTATTCCATCTTCTTCTATCTCATATCGTGCCTATTATCTTCCTTTAATTTTTATTGTGATTGAGTATTGATCACCATTATTATATATCATATTGTACCTCCATTGGGAGTTGAGATAGCATGACAGGTACCTTATATATTGTGTGAGATGTTTAATAGTATTGTTGACCTAGACAGCGTTCTACAT
Organism: Iris macrosiphon; assembly: GCA_036927795.1. Lineage (NCBI taxonomy): Eukaryota > Viridiplantae > Streptophyta > Magnoliopsida > Asparagales > Iridaceae > Iris > Iris macrosiphon. The sequence continues at coordinate 209,617,833 of JAYESA010000004.1, forward strand.
CGTTATTACGACGTAGGCTGGGCGTTGCTGACGTACTCGTGCCCTCATTTCGGGTGCGGGTCGTGACAGATGATGATGAGACCGCATGGGTATGTGGCCGCATGTGAGCGAACACGTGGCATGTCACGTCCGTCGAGGCCATCAATGAGTTGATATAACTTTTCGTCTTTTCCTGAGCCGTCGTCTTCACGAGTCTCGAAGTGTCTCAGTGTGAAGAGTGATGGGTCAGAGAGTTTGACAGTCATCGAATGCTGTGTCAGGGGATCTTATGCGGCTCCACACTCTGTGGTCGTTCAGGCCGCATAGAGTATATTATGCGGCTTCTAGATCTTTGGTTGATCAGGCCGCATGTGGCATGGTTGTTCAGGCCGCATGTAGCTCATCTACGACCTATTTTTGTTCTCTTGAGGGGGCATGACCTTTATGCGGCCTGCATAATTTTGCATGCTTCCACAGTATTATTTGGACTTGATATGACTTGACATGAGATTGACTTGATTTGACTTGAGTACTACTTGACTCAACCTGGCTCTTATTGTTCCTTAAGAGAGGAGATTTGTACTATGATTGGCTACTTGACCACTCTCTATTGGTAGAACCTTGCATTGGGCTACAATAGAGATTTTCTATAGATTGGGAGACTCTTACCTTGGCTATACTCTATAGACTTATTCAATTTATTTGTTATCCACGTCTAGTACCAAGCTTCTCTATGACATGTCACTTTTTAGATTATATTTTTTTACGTTCCTTGTTGTCCTTCATGCATGATGTTTACTATTACATATTGGCATATTTTATGTATCATATTACGTCCCACTGAGTGCCTGGTGATCTCTCCAGGTTATTGCTGAGCTGGTGCATAAAATAGATGGGCAATTGATGATTGTGTCTACATGATTCAAGTATCGCTAGCGGTACTTCCTTTGTCGTTCTTTTTGTTTATAACTATTACTATGACACTATCTGCTATATTGCCTAGTTTTGGTAAACTCATTTTATTCTTTCGAGTTTATTCGAAGATATATGCTAGTGGGCTGCAGACCATAAAATATATTGTTCATTCTTGGTACTTATTCTTTATGTGGATTGAGATATAGTTGATCTGCCATATTATACATGATATCATAGTATAGACAACGTATACATATTTGAGTTGGACTGGAGTCCACTTGATAAGTAGCTGACCATTGTCACGTACTCTGGTCCTACATATTTTGGGACTGAGACGTGATAATTTATCTTACTTTTTCTTTATATTATCATCCGTGGACTGGAAAAACTTGTCTTTACTTGAAGTCCAAGGTTTCAATTGTTCATGGATCACAACTAATTGTTATAGAAATTCATTGTATGTGGTACATGTAGAACCAGAAAAACTAAAAGTTGCATCATAAAATACTTTTAAGAATTTGTAAGAGCACGAGCATTATTCCAATCATCAACAAAAAGAGATAATTTTGTCCCACTTTTATAAAACTCACGTACAAATTGGCCCATCATCATCTTCTAAGCGTTCAAATATTTTTCAAACTTTTTGGCGGCATCTAACATAAAATAAGTCGAATTCCATTCGGTTGTCATGAAAAAAAATAACTAGTATTAGTGATAATATGACGATCTTATGAAGATTCACTAATAATATGATAGATATCAGTGATATCACCTAGTAGGTATTCTGATGATATCGGTTTGGGTGAGTGCAGAGTACACAAACTGATATCAATATCAATGCAGTGATATCAGTATGGGTGAGTGTAATGAATTAGTAATATCAGTATAAGGTGCGTGCAAAATCTGCAAATTGATATTAGTATCAGTGATATCTTTTAAATGAAAAAAAATTATTGTGTCATAATATGACAGAAGCCAATTGAAATCAAAGTTCTCAAGTATGACAAAACCTTAAAGGAAAACTCAAAACCTTGATTAATAAGACTATCAAAGAAAGCACGACCGATAAACCATTACATGAATCTTTAAGTCAACTGAAATCTAAGTGTTCAAGTAGGGCCCAAGTATCTTCAAATAAATGGTTTGGATAGAAGAAGTTATGAAAACTTTTTAATCAAAATACAAATTTATTAGTTATGAAAACGGTTGTAATGGATCATAAAGTTAAAAGCCCAATGTTTTTTTTCTGTATAAGAAGTTATTATGCATCAATTAGTGTAAACAAATAAATTGTAATCTTGTTGGCATTATATCAAAAAGTATCTCCCATTGCAAAAATAAGCAGGATAATGAATTAAAGTTCAAAATTGATATTCCAAACTAAATAAAAAGTGAACGAACTAGATTTTAGTTACTAGAGTAACAGTGATATCTTTTGATTGTATCAGTGTATCTAGTTCTTTAAATTAAAAAATGAACCAGAGTATCAAAAAACTAATTATTATTTGATAACCTAAATTAGATTATCAATTACTTAAACTAGAGTATGAGTGATACTGTGATAACATGAAGACCCTCAAAGGGACTGATATCTTTTCTGTCAAAAAATAATTAATTAAACTAATTACTGAATTATAGTATAGAGTTTTAAAAAAACTAGAATATCTAAACTAGAGTATTAGTTAAAAAAAACTAATAGCAATAAGGCAAGGAAAGATAAAAGTTCCCACGATTCATTATTTTAATATTTTTTTGTAATAAATCGTGCTACCGTATAAGCTCTCAAACATGATGAATGTGGATCTGTATTGTCGATGCAAGGGGGAGTAATGACAACGGTCGACCAATATATGGGAGGAAGTTAAGGTTAGAAATTTTTTCATCTCTATTTTTTTATACGAACATAAATTAATCATTTGACAAAAAAATAATTATGAATATGATATATCTGATATTATATTATTATCACATTTGTCGTTATTTCTATATTGAAAAATAATAAAAATAGTAAAGTGAAAATAAGTGTTGATATCAAAAAGTAAAAATAATAATATAAATATAAGTAAAAACATATTAATTCTTTTACTTTATGTTAGGACTGTGTGGATGGGAGGTGCAAGTTGCAAGAAGTGTGAAAGTAATATCTTGTATGCTGAAAGTGATATATATATATATATATATATATATATATATATATATATATATATATATATATATATATATATATATATATATATATTTGTTTTATGCTAGTTTGTCTCATGAAAATAACTTTCAATGTTTGGATACATATTATCTTCTACTACAGAAGTGGACAAATTCACACATGCGTGTTTAGATGTAAAATATAAATGAGTTTTTTTTCAATTATTATAATAATAAATACTAATTAATCATCTAACTAAATTGTTCATTATTTATTATTTATTTCATTTTTAAATTTTATTATTAATAATTAATATCACCAACTACTCTATTAATTAAATATCTAAATAATTAAGTAACTATAATTAAATAATTATTTTATCAAGTTGGTCGACTTAATGGAATAATAAAATAGTTTGCAAAAATATCTAATACATTATTTAGTGGATTGGTCTTAATTAAGTAATTACTTAATAATTGTTTTATTAATCTCATATGCTATTATTTTAATTACTTATATAATAAAAAAGAGACCCTAAATAATATTTTTATTAATTTACAAATATATTATAATTAAATATATTAGTAGTCGATCGCTTAATATATAAATTAAATATATCAAATAACTAATTTATTAAAACAAAAGCCAGCCGACAACTTTCGTGTACATATGTAAAGAAAAGAAATAAAAATGCTAATTTTTGCACCCGACGTGTAATGAAAAAGAAGTAAAAAACAATAATGACACCACTTCTTGTCCTCACTCTTAATTTGAGCAAAACAAGCAAATACATAAAAACAATGTTATAGTTACACTTAATTCTACAAATCTATGTCCATTTTTGCTAATTCAAGATTCCAAATACTTCCTTAGGAACGTCTGTTAAAGTTTTGGAGGCTTGAAAATATGTTTTAGATTCTTTACCTTTGTTTGGTATGTCTATGATTGAAAATTAGGGAGAAATATGCGGTGCTTCATATTTTAATTGTTGTGGGAAAGTAATTTCCAATGTCCCTTTTGGAAATAATTTTATTTTTCTAGAAATGTTGTTTGAATATTATTTTGGACAATAATATCATAATTTTACTTTCAAAATTTTAACTTCTATCACAAACATGTAAATTTAGGTAATAGAAGCATGAAATGATATTTATAGAAAACTAAATAAATTAAGATATCTTTTTCATATTTTCAACCTAACATAATAAAACATGTGTATATGAATGTTGAATCTCTTATCTATGAAAAATAAATAGAAAATAAATTTTTAGAAATACAAAACCTTCGTCCAAATGACTTCTTAGTTTTTTATAATAAATTATATAGAGCAATTTTTTTGTCTTTTGTTACTCACATAATTAAAGTCCATGTAGAAAAACGACAATGCATTAAAAAGTGTATCTATCTGGAAGTATAAAATGATTATTAATGTATTTATATGTGCACAATCAGTCCCATATGAAACATCATTTCCAATTTATTTTCATTCTTTTTATTATCTTACTCATGCTGACATAATCTATATTACTCGACTTGTTTTGAATTGTATCTGAACACATACTCAGTGTGGTAGGTATACTCAGTGTGGTAGGTATATATTTTTACTGAATTTTTTAAAATTATTATTTTTATTGAAATAAATCATAAATGACAGCTGTCACCCATAATGCTACCAATAGGAACCCAACGGTCGGCTAGCCACCGAAGCTCGCCGGGTCCGCAGTAAAACGAACGACACAAACATTAACGTGGCAACGGTCATATTCTATCCAGAATTACCAAAACCACAATCCATTTCCCAAAATTCTCACCAGCCGACACGCACAGAAACGTAAGTTCGAGCTAAAATTATGGATATTTCTGTATTTTAGTCCAAAACAATTCCTCATTAACACGAAAATACCAAGTTTGGTGGTTGTCTTTGTCATTCAGGCACCGACCGACGCCGCCTTGAAACCGGCCGTCAGCTCGGACTAATGTCACATAGAAGAAATGTTAAAATACAAATATACCCTTTGATGGAAAGCTTTTTAGGGGGTGTAAGTGTCATTTTGTTCAGAAGAAATCGAGTTATATCCCTATAAATATGCCTAATCTAATAAGCGGGACACGTCATCATCTCTCTCTCTCTCTCTCTCTCTCTCTCTCTAAATAATTTATTTCTTGTATTCTCTCTCTCTCTCTCAAATTTTCCCCAATCATTGAGGTCTCAATTTCCGGATCAAAGAGAAAGACAACTGAACTGGATCTCAATTTCTCAATTTGGTACTGAAAATCTCTTTGTTCCTTCTTAATGAATCAAAAATGTAATGTTTCATTTGAATCGATCGTTTCTCATTATTCTATTCGTTTGATGAGCGATTTTAGGGTTAATTTGTATTGTTTCTGGTGGGAATAGTTGAATTCGGGAATGTAGTTCTTCTTTCTTGAATTGTGATTCAAGATCTATTGTTTACCCTTGTTAATTTCTTAAAGTTAGGTTTTTTATGTTTTCTCCATTGCGCGCTTGGAAAATGAAGAAGTTTTGCTTGAAAAAGAGGAAATTGTGGAGATTCAAATATGGTAAAGTGTAAATTACAGTTCTGTGAGTATTTGGGGGGGAATTAAAGTTACGGGTTTTTATGCTTTCACTACTGCGCGCTTGTAAAATTAAGATATTTTGCTTGAAAAAAGAGGAAATTTTGGAGATCAAAAGGTGATAAAGTGAAAATTAAAGTTACGGGTTTTTATGCTTTCTTTACTGCGCGCTTGTAAAATTAAGAACTTTTGCTGGAAAAAAAGAGGAAATTTGGAGATCTAAAGGTGATTAAGTGAAAATTTATGGTGCTGCGAGTATTTGGTGGGAAACAAAGAGTTAGTCTATCATTCGATATGGAGGGTTGAAGAAAGTAAAGAAACAAGGACAAATCCCTAAATTTGGAGATCACAATAGATTTTTGTGTCGGAAAATAAGTCATGATCGATTTGCATCTTCGCATAATTATCCTTCATTTAACGGAAATGTGCATATTTTAGTAATAGCTGCTAAATGTTGATTGCGGGCTTGCTTGTGCTTGCATGTTGTTCTGAAGTGATGTCATCTTTATTTCCTGTAAACATATTGCAAGAACGTGTCTCGATCACTAATGAATGGGAGGATGTGTTGTGGGAGGCCTAAGAAGAGTCTCACTAATGGTTTGGTAGGAAATGAGTTGAGGCCATCATACTGACCAGAGAAAAGCTAAGCTAGGTCATTGATAGTCTTAAGGAACAATGTTGATCATCTAAGAATCGGAGCATCAAATTGGTGCTATAGTGTGTTAAGTCCACTTTATTTCATAGTTAATGCGTAGGCATGTTCCTGATAACACCTCATAGCGTAAGGATTATTGTAGTGGGTGTTAGATATTTATATGGATCATGCTTTGGCAGAATGACAAGATAGAGAAACAAAATCACAGTGTTCTAGAATGTGATAGAGGTGTTGGATATCTAAATGTCATGCACTGGCATAATGACACATAGGATCACGAAATAGAATCATGGTAGTCTAGAATGTGATAGAAGCTTATTTTATTTGAGAAATACTTTACTCATTTGTAGGTGACATTAATATTTTCAATCGGCTGAGTTGGCAGCCCATAAATAGAGTGAAAAAGAAAAGAATGCATTAAAAAAGATGCTTAAGTAATATTTATTGTTGCGAACTCATCCGATTAGAGAGTATTAAGACCAAGGTGATTGAGTAAAGTATTTCTTTTTTTTTTCTTTTTCTTTTTGTTGCTTGCTTTTCATGTATTCTAGAATGTGATAGAGGTGTTGGATATGTAAAGGTCTTGTAGTGGCAGAATGACACATAGGATCATGTGGCAAAATGACACATAGGATAACGAGATAGAATCATGTTAGTCTAGAATGTGATAGAACCGAGAGCAAATATGTTGTCCCCAAAACCTGTGTACCAAACCTGTCATTTCCTATAGAAATTTGAAGCCCACTAATTATTTTGAAAATAACACCCACAACAACTGGAGCCCACATTTTTATAGAAGGGGGACATATTTGGTAGATTTTCCACAAGCACTGAGAAGAGGAGGCTTATTTGGACTGTTATAACATTGACATAATTTTATGTGTTATGTGAAATGATATCTCTAGGCCGAGAAGCGAGACTCACATTGTTGATATAGATTCTTTTGGATGGTTAATATGAGATTGCAACAGTACTTTCATTTCGGCACTACCGAGGTTGATCGAGAGAAATATAAGTACTTCTCGCTCAAATATAAGATCCATGCTTAAATCTTTTGGTTGGTTAAAGTTGAGAGCTTGGTAGATTTTCCACAAGTACTGAGAAGAGGAGGAAATTGGAGGAGACTTATTTGGTCTGTTATAACATTGACATAATTTTATGTGTTATGTCACTCCTTATGATATCACTTATTTGGTCTGTTATGAAATGATATCACTAGGCCGAGAAGTGAGACTCACATTGTTGATATAGATTCTTTTGGAAGGTTGAAGTTGAGAGCATGATGGATTTTCCACAAGTACTGAGAAGAAGAGGAAGTGAAGGATGCTTATCTGGAATGTTAAACATTACATAGTTTAATGTATTGTCACTTATTATGAAATGATATCACTAGGCTCATAAGCGAAACATTACATTGCTTCCTATTTCCCACATGCCAGTTATGGCTGTAGAAGTTGTTCCTTGTTCGTATAATTTCTATTGAAAGCATATCTATAGATTGAAGCATATCTATAGATTGACTTTGGTTGTTGGGAACTCTGGAATTTGTTAGGTGGATGTCATAATAAATCACCCAAGAATCTAAATATTTCTATTGATGGTGAGATATGAACAAAATGATATGTAATACTCAGAACTTCTAGGTTGGATTCTTGAACCTTCTAGGGGGATGTGAAGCTTACTGTGCCAAAAAGTCAGGTACCGAGGGTAATGACATGGAGATTTACGGAAGGAGAGGTGTTGTCTTTGGGTAGGACGAATCACACTGGTGGAGATAACGCAATTGGATGCCATGTTTGTTCTTGGAGGAACTTGATGCAAACTGTTACCCAGCGGAGCTAAAATACATTAACCAAAAATCTAAGGAGACATGATGTAGACTTTATAAGAAACAGAACAAATATTATAATGACATGGAGACTTTATTATACTGTGCCTAAAGGTCTGGTACCGAGGGTAATGACATGGAGATTTACGGAAGGAGAGGTGTTGTCTTTGTTTGGGTAGGACGAATTACACTGGTGGAGATAACGCAAGTGGATGCCATGTTTGTTCTTAGAGGAACTTGATGCAAACTGTTACCCAGCGGAGCGAAAATACATTAACCTATTGTAGATGATATCCTGTAGGAACTTGATGCAAACTGCTACCCAAATGTCCCCATTCTATGTAAAACAGTAAAGATTTTGGTTAAAATAGTGGAGGTATATCTTAAATTTTTTATTGTTCCGTACAAAGAATTGGTGCTTTTGTTGTTTTAAAAAAAGTGGAGGTATATGCTAGTTTCTATATTTAGAATGGGGCATTTGCTAAAATATCCCTATTATAAAATAGTCCTTATCATGGCTAGTGAGCATTGAATTCGACCTGTGGAGTCTAAGAGCGTCAATTTAACAATCAGGCTGAGGTGAATAGTAGGGGAAACTATTATATAGAAGAAAACCGAAAACTTAGCCTACTAAAAATTTAATTCTTCCTTTTTTTACATATTAATCAGCCACAAGTCCATACTTCAGCCCACCTCACCCACCCCAGCCCACACCCCAGCCCAGTCCCTAGGTGTGGGCTGGTTCCACCCTTGGGTCGGCTCCTGCTGTTACCAGACTGGTACCAGAGGATGATTGTAAATTAACTAATGACATTTCTTTTAGTAACCTTTTGTGACACATTTATGGTCTAAAACAGAAGAAACTTGCAATGTTAACAGAATTCTGATGCAATCTGTCATTTCTTATCGATATTTGTTCATATATGACCTACATTGGTCTTCTAATAAAGCTTCATCTATTTGGGCATGTATCGACCTTTCATTCACATGTGTATCACTGATGCAATCAAATGAGTCAATTTGTGACAGTGTTCATATACAACCTATTATGTTTTCTAATATATTTGGGTTTACGTCTCATAATTGTTTTCTAATATAGGGAATCTGTGGTTCGGAAGGGTAATCTGTCGTTCCTTATCAATGTGTGTTCGTATATGACCTACATCAGTCTTCTAATCAAGCTTTCATCTATCTGGGCATGTATCGACCTTTCTTTAACAGCTTTATCACTGATGCAATCAAATGGGTCAATTTGTGTCAGTGTTATGTTTTCTAAGAGCATCAATTTAACAATCAGGCTGAGGTGAATAGTAGGGGAAAATATTATATAGAAGAAAACCGAAAACTCAGCCTACTAAAAATTTAATTCTTCCTTTTTTTTTACATATCAATCTGCCACAAGTCCATACTTCAGCCCACCTCACCCACCCCATCCCACACCCCCAGCCCAGTCCCTAGGTGTGGGCTGGTTCCGCCCTTGGGTTCGCTCCTGCTGTTACCAGACTGGTACCGGAGGATGATTGTAAAGTAACTAATGACATTTCTTTTAGTAACCTTTTGTGACACATTTATGGTCTAAAACAGAAGAAACTTGCAATGTTAACAGAATTCTGATTGTAAAGTAACTAATGACATTTCTTTTAGTAACCTTTTGTGACACATTTATGGTCTAAAACAGAAGAAACTTGCAATGTTAACAGAATTCTGATGCAATCTGTCATTTCTTATCAAAATTTGTTCGTGTCTGACCAACATTGGTCTTATAATAAATAAAGCTTCATCTATTTGGGCATGTATCGACCTTTCATTCACAGGTGTATCACTGATGCAATCAAATGGGTCAATTTTGTCAGTGTTCATATACAACCTATTATGTTTTCTAATATATTTGGGTTTACATCTCATAATTGTTTTCTAATATAGGGAATCCGTGCTTCGGAAGGGTAATCTATCGTTCCTTATCAATGTGTGTTCGTATATGACCTACATTGTCTTCTAATCAAGCTTTTCATCTATTTGGGCATGTATCGACCTTTCTTTAACAGGTTTATCACTGATGCAATCAAATGGGTCAATTTGTGTCAGTGTTATGTTTTCTAATTTATTTGGACTTTTGTCTCATAATTGCATCACCAATTACTTATTCATTGGGATTGTCATTCCTTTCCACCCTTTGCTTAATGTGTCAGAGGTGACTGCAATTTCCTATAACAACTTTTTTATTGTATTACTATTGCTTCTTTATTGTATTACTCAAATGGGTCAATTTGTGTCAGTGTTATGTTTTCTAATTTATTTGGATTTTTGTCTCATAATTGCATCTCCAATTACTTATTCATTGGGATTGTCATTCCTTTCCACTCTTTGCTTAATGTGTCATAGGTGACTGCAATTTCCTATAACAACTTTTTTATTGTATTACTATCGCTTCTTTATCCGGTCTGTTTATATTATAGGGAGCTTGGAGGTTGCTCCTTGGTTGCATGAACTTAAATAACATTAACAATAGGTAGGTCTACCTACCCACCAATTGGTCGTCTAGGTTTAATTGGTATTGCATGGTTCTCTCGTGCTTATAGCTAACTTGTCTTGGAATATGAACTGACAATAGAGAGTTGATATCAGGTAAGAAAAACTAAGTCAATTCTTTGATGGAGCTTTATGCTCCACAGCCTACCCCTTAATGTGTCAGAGGTGACTACAATTCCCTATAACAACTTTTTTATTGCATTGCAATTGCTTCTTTATGCTCATTGGTTGCATGAGCTTAAATTACATTACCAAAAGGTAGGTCTACCTACCCACCAATTGGTTGTCTAGGTTTAATAGACCTACCTACCCACCAATCGGTCGTCTAGGTTTAATTGGTTTTGCATGGTTCTCTCGTTTTATGGCTAACTTGTCTTGGAATGTGAACCGACAATAGAGAGTTGATATCAGGTAAGAAAAACTAAGTCGATTCTTTGATGGAGCTTTATGCTCCACGGCCTACCCCCTTAATGTGTCAGAGGTGACTGCAATTCCCTATAACAACTTTTTTATTGTATTACAATTGCTTCTTTGTCCAGTCTCTTCATAGGAAACTTGGAGGTTGATGCATGAGCTTTTAAATTGCATTACCAAAAGGTATGTCTATCTACCCTAGACAATTGGCCATCTAAGTTTTATTGGTATTGCATGGTTCTCTTGTGCTTACAGCTAACTTAGCTAACTTGGCTTGGAATTTGAACTGACAATGGAGAGTTTCATATCAGGTAACAACTACCTTTTGGTAATGCATCTCGTGCAAGGAGTAACCTCCAAGTTCCCTATAATATAAAGAGACCGGAGAAAGAAGCAATAGTTATAGGAAATTGAATTCACCTCTGACACATTCAAGGGGTTGCTCCACAACCTACCACTTGAATGTGTCAAGGTGAATTCAATTTCCTGTAACTACTTTTTTTTATTGTATTACTATTGCTTCTTTCTCTGGTCTCTTTATATTATAGAGGAACTTTCAAGGTGTTAGAATGGGCGGGCGGCCCAGAACCCGGACCGGACCCGGTCAACGGACCGGTCCGGTCCGGCCCACTGCCCCCCCCCCTCGGGTCCGGGCTGGGTCGGAAGATCCGACCCGCAAGATCGGCCCGGCCCATTGTTTGTCCCGTTCGGGCCGGGTCTAATTCGGACTGGCCCGGTCGGCCCGGACTGGCCTGGTTCAGGCCCGGTTTGGCTTTTTTTTTTTTTTTTGGAATATAACCGTTGGGGTTATTTTTACCAAAATACTTTCGTTTTAGTGGCAAATTTTTGACCTTTTTAGGGATATTTTTGTTATTTTGCTAAAATGACCAAAATATTCATTATAACTATTTTTTGAGGGTATTTGGGGTCATTTGGCCCCAAAAAATTCATATAAATAGTCACACAACACAATTTCTTCCCTTTTATAAATTTTTTTTCCTCTCTTACAAAGTTTAGAAGCAAAGCGATTACAAAGTTTTGAAACAAAGCAATTACTGGAGTCCAACTTTTTTTCTCTCAACACACCAACGTTAGGGATTATTTTACAAAAATATTTGTCACTGATAATGAGGACGCACCGGTTTTAGATCCAAAAGATCAAAAACCAATACCTAAGGCTGCGGAATGTATGAAATGTAAGCGGGTTTACAACTGAAAAAAAATGATGGCACGAGTACTTTAAAAAGATACTACGAAAGTTGCTACAGCAAAGACACACGCATGCTAGACAAACACAACTAAGTATCGGTGGTCAAGGATCTTCTATAGATAACTTTACTTATTCTGATGCTCGTAATAAGACTGAGTTAGCAAGATATATTATTTGTGATGAACAACCATTTACATTTGGTGAGAGTGATTTTTATTATAATTATGCAAGTAATACCCTTAATTCTTGTTTTACTAAAGTTTCTAGATCTACTGCTAGAGCAGAGGCTATAATTTTTTTCAAAAAGATAAGGATGCTTTGAAAGAAAGTTTTATGCATGTTAGTAAATTAGCTCTAACTTTTGATATATGGACTACTAAGCAAAATTATGCTTATATTTGTATCACGGCACATTATATAGATCCAAGATGGATGTTGCAAAAACGTATTATTTGTCTAAGACCTGTAGAATTTTCACATACAGCACTGTAATCGGTGGCGATATAATACAATTTGTTCGTGAATATGATATTCACAATAAAATATTTTCGATTTCTTTTGATAATGCTAGTATGTGAGATAACACTTCTATTAATGTTTTGAAAACACAATTTACGCCTATGTTAGAAGGTAGACTTTTTCATGTTAGATGTGCTTGTCATATTATTAATTTGATTGTACAAGAATGTCTTGAATTCTTTCAACTAAATTTAGAAAATGTTAGATTATGTTTACAAAGTTTAACATTTCTGCAAGTAGACAACAAGTTTTTAAAAATTTATGTACACAATATGGTATTACTTTTAGGCGATTTGTTAAGGATGCACCACATAGGTGGAATTTTATTTATTTAATGTTGAAATCTTCTATGAAGTTTAAAGATGTTATAACACATTATTGTAATGCTAATCCTAGTTTTAATTATCAAGTAACTGAGAATGATTGGTTAATTGCTACTTCTATTTTTGAATTTTTAGAATTATTTTATAATGCTACTACATGTATTCTATCTGGAGTTTATTATCCAACTTCTCCTTTAGCTTTAATAGAAATTCTTAACATGTCTCATTTATTTTTTAGATATAGAAATGTCCCTGGTTTTGATTATGTGGTTTCCAAAATGGAAGCAAAATTTAAAAAATATTGGGGTAATATACCTCTTCTATATTGTGGGGCTTCGATTTTTGATCCCAAGATTAAATTAGATGGTGTATTTATTTTATTAGACGAATTTGAAGAAAATATGAGAGTTGACGTAGGTAGCTTGAAAGTAGAAATTAATGATGTTTTTGATAGTTTAATTGCTTTATATGAAGAAAGAGTTGTATCCACCCGACTCGGTACAACCGTTCAAGGTAGTAGCTCTGGTTTTATGTCTAAATTATCATATGCTAAAAGTGTACTACAAAGGAAGAAACAAAAAAAAAATTTCCAACCCACTCAAGAATTATCCTTATATCTAAATTCTTATGAAGAAGATGAAGATGATTCTTTATCTTATTATTCAATTTTAGAATGGTGGAAGAGACGAAAAAACTTATCATGTACTTTCTTCTATAGCACATGATATTCTAATGGTCCCGGTGACCACGATAGCATCAAAATCTTGTTTTAGTACAGGTTCAAGGATGCTAAGCAAGAAGAGGAGTCGGTTGCTGCCAGATATTTTGGAAGCTTGTGTCTGCATTCAAGATTGGACTCGTGCTGAAAAAAGAACTTAAGACTCAAGAGATGAAAGTGCCGATATCTCAGAACTGGACTTTCAATCTCTTACTATGGATGACGCTACTGAAGGAGGAGCTGAGCAATAAACTTCAACGAAAGACGGACGACGAATTTTTTTTTAAAAGACTTATACATATTTTTACAAGCTTTATGCAATTAAAATATCATTTACAAGTTTATATTTTTTTGTTACTTAATATTATAATACATTTATAATTTTATTGCCATTAATAAAAAAAATTCAGCTTTTTCTTACTTAATGTTCTTAGTTGTTTACATTTAACTTCTTTCTGTCTATATAAATAACTTCTGTTTATATTTAAATTCAAAAAAAAAAAGATTTATACATTTTTTTATAAGTTATTCGAAAAAAGCTTATAAATATTTAGATTTTAATTTATACTTAAAGTTATATAAATATTGATATAAAGAAATCAAATAAAATTTTCTTAATGTTTATATAAATTTTTACATAAATTATACAAAAAAAAAATTCTAACAAATAACAAAATTAACTTAGTAACTAAAATATTATTTACAACTTACAAGTTTCTATTTTTTTTGTTACTTAATGTTATAATTTTGTATAAATTTCAAATTATACAAAATTAACTTAGTAACAAAAAACCTATAAATTTTAACTTGAATTTATTAACATATAAATTATATATATATATATATATATATATATATATATATATATATAAATAAACGTAAAAAAAATCGAGCCGGCCCGGTTCGACCGTGAACCGGCCCCAACCCAGACCGGTTCGGCCCGGTCCACAGCGGACCGGTTCACGGTTCCGGGCTGGGTCGACTGCCAATCCGACCGGACTGGCCCGGCCCGGCCCGCTCTCTGCACCAGTTGGGCCCGGACCGACCCAAACCCGGTCAAACCGGACCTCGGGCCGGGCCGAGCCGGCCCATTATACATCTTGAGGAACTTGGAGGTTACTCCTTGCATGAGCTTAAATTGCATTACCAAAAGGTGACCTACCCGTCAATTAGCCATCTAACTTTGGCTTGGCCTGGTTTTATTGGTATTGCATGGTTCTCTCGTGCTTGAGCCAACTTGGCTTGGAATTTGAACTGACAATAGAGAGTTGATATTAGGTAACAAAATTTTTGTCAATTCTTTGATGGAGCTTTCCTATGTTCCATAGCCTACCCCTGATTTGAGAAGGATTGAATGATGATGCCGATAAAATTTACCACTTATTTCAACCCAAAGGGTTGCTTATGGTAGTAAATATAACTGTAATCGGACTGCTACATATTGATTTGTCGCGAGGAGACTAAATGATTATTCTTTGATGGAGCTTTCTTATGCACCACATTGGAATCCTGAAGTACCATCACGAACACGAACGCTACCGCACGTGCACCTGCGGTGCGGTAAGGCACCACCCTGTTGTGCCAGCACCCAACTCCGGCGTGTCAGCTTAGTTATTTATCCTCATCCAGCCACACCTTGATGTCTAGCTTCCCAACTGGTAGACGGTTCCTTTTCCTAGATCAATGAAGAAGGAAAATTTTGATTCTTCCAAAGAAGCTGAAGCGAAGAGCTATGCCGGGACGAGGTGACGGGAAAAGAAGCTACTCCGAAGGGGTTCCCAATTCTTCTCCATGCCCAACAAGATGTGCCAACCTCGGGATGCTTTACTCCTAACCCCACGACGGTTCCAAGACGGAGCTTAACCCGAGTCTCGGTTAAGAACGGCAATGATCTAGGTTTCACACGGCGCACGATTCCGTGGATAGTTTCATTCAACATCGTGATGGAGGACATAGCTTATGATCATCGGCTTTGATTATGCAGCCTATATCTATTATATATAATATGTGAAGGATTGAATGATGATGGTGATTACTTGTATCATTTGTTGACTGTAATCAGACTGCTTCATATTGATTGATCGCCAGGAGACCAAACCTCATTGGCTTGCAAGAAGGAACGGGTGAACAACTATCACACTTGGAAGACACCCCCAATTCTGATTTTGAGAAGAAATGACTAATTTTCCTCTTTTATAATTTTCTGTCCATTCAGATTTATCTTGTGATTGCCTTTTTGTGTTGAATTACGACCTGTGTTCCAGTTCTACACAATCACACTAGTTTCTATACTGCATGGTGTGTACAATAAGTATATTCTGGAAACCTTTATAGAACTTCAATAGTTGTTCTTTTGGAAGAAGTCGGTATGTACAGGAGGCCGAATGAATAGGTTGTTTATTTTCACTTTTCTTCTTCTAGGCTTGGATAGAACAGTTTGTTGGCTAATTTTATGATGTAATTTGATTGTTCTTCAGTGTCATTCTTTACCAACTATAATTTATTATAGTGAATCATAGAAATCTCTGGTCATTCTTTCAGAAATTATATATTTTTGGTCACTCCAAAATCTTTTCATATATGGTGTAAGTTGTCATGCAGGCTTTATACTTGATGCTAATAAGTGA
Source organism: Iris macrosiphon (assembly GCA_036927795.1). NCBI lineage: Eukaryota > Viridiplantae > Streptophyta > Magnoliopsida > Asparagales > Iridaceae > Iris > Iris macrosiphon. The sequence goes on from JAYESA010000004.1 coordinate 209,634,273, forward strand.
AGTTTTGTTGGATTACAGGATACCCGATTCATAATTAGTGAAAGGGTACAAGAGGTTGCAGCAGAGGCTCTTTCTGAGGAGATGGTAAATATCAAATTCAATACCTTTCGTTGTGTGCTGATATCTGCTGAAATATACCACCAATTCTGGGAGACTCTTTTCGTTGAAAGTTCATTTATATTGGTTTTCTTCTCTTAAAATTATAAGTTTAAGTTAATTGCATTTTCATCCCTATTTTTTGGATAGGCAACCAATGAGAACCTTCCACCAAACGTCATTAAACAGCTTGCCAAGGAGCTAAAAAATCTAGATGAGACTCCACCAGAAGGCATCAAAGTTGTTGTTAACGATGATGACTTCTCTACTATATATGCTGATATTGAGGGTCCAGGTGGGTGTCTTCCAAGAATTATTGCAGTTCCTGTATTTTCTAGTTTTCAAGGTATTGTAATAGATCTCTAATGACTTCTCCATTGGCATGCTGCAGCTGGAACACCCTACGAGAATGGTATATTTCGCATGAAGTTGTTGTTGTCTCATGATTTTCCACATTCACCTCCAAAAGGTTCCCTCACTCGTAGATTATTCTGTCATGATACTGCTACCATCTCATGAAAGCTATAAAATCACATCTACTGTTCTTAACTTTTGCAGGCTACTTTATGACGAAAATCTTCCATCCAAATATTGCAACGAATGGCGAGATTTGTGTTAACACGCTGAAGAAGGATTGGAACCCAAGTTTTGGATTACGGCATGTCTTGTTGGTAATGTCTCAATTTCTGATTCCTACCTTTCCTTTCCCTTGATGATTATGCAGAGGATTTCTTTAGAATTCCCTATTGGAACTCGTACCACATTAAGATTTTAATTATGTAAACCTTTTTTTTTATAAGTAAGTTACCCTATTCCAAACATTGATGACAGGTGGTACGGTGCCTCCTGATAGAACCATTTCCAGAATCTGCGCTTAATGAGCAAGCTGGTAAAATGTTGCTTGAAAATTACGAGGAGTATGCAAGGCTTGCCAGGTCAGCTCCTATTTTGATGTCCTTGAACTAGTCTTTGAACATATATTTTTTTTTGTAGAAAAACGAAATTGTGTGAATTATTCTTATGAGGAGTATGCAACCAATTTTCACTAAGCTCCTATTTTGATGTCCTTGAGCTATTCTTTGAACATAATTTTTTTTTTTTTTAGAAAATCGTAACTGTGTGAATCTTTCCACGATAACTTTGTGAAAATTTGTTGGAGAATTCCAACTCGCTATACATAATGTCGTTTCCAATATTTTTTTTCAACCACAAATCGTCAGATAGTCTGGCGAGTTTGCGACGAAAACGCCAAATCGTCGGTCGTTTTTGTCACCAATACGCCACACCGTCTGGCGCTTTCGCAACTAGTCACTAGCTATATGGCGTCGTTGTTTTTATTAAATCTAATACGAAACGTCGTTCCGTGTGTCGTTACTTTCACCAATCCGTCACTGCAATAAGAGGAGAGGTTGAGAGAAGAAGAGAAAAAGAGGAGAAAACAAGGAAAAGAAAAGTTTCAGGTATATATTTTATAAATAGAAAAGCACCATGTAGATAAATGGGCTAATTAGAGTTTAAATCCTGGATTTTATACCAGTTTAGAGTTTAGGTCCTGACTTGTCCAATTAGAAAATTTGGACCATTGATTTTTAATATTTGTTTTATTGTTTCCATTATACCCTCCCTCTCATGCATGACAATGAAACCTTCCTATATATAAGGAGGGTATAATGGAAAAAATGAAACAAATAATAAAAATCCAGGGTCTAAACTTTCTAATTGGACAAGTCAGGACCTAAACTCGAAGCTGGTATAAAATCCAGGGTCTAAACTCTAATTAGTCCAAGATAAATTATAGATAAATAGTAACATACATATAAATAAATTATAAATAATTCGAATTTTATTTGTATGCTAGGTAAATAAATATATTAAAGATAAATAGTAACACTTGCTAAATAAATGCATTATAAATAAAGTAACATATAAAATCCAGGGTCTAAACTCTAATTAGTCCAAGATAAAATTATAGATAAATAGTAACATACATATAAATAAATAAATTATAAATAATTTGAATTTTATTTGTATGCTAGGTAAATAAATATATTAAAGATAAATAGTAACATATTGCTAAATAAATGCATTATAAATAAAGTAACATTTAGATAAATATTTATATGTTAGAAAAGTAACATTTAGATAAATAAATATTCAGATAAATATTTATGATAATATTTTTTAATATAGCATCAATGTAACAATAACATTAGAAAGCGATATAAGAGGACAACACATGTCGTGAAGTCCATGGATTTTTAATATTTGTTTTATTTTTCCATACATGTCGTGAAGTCCACGAGTCGTGAAGTCCACGAGCCACTCTGACGTTAAGAGGCCAGTCTCTTAACCATACATGAGCGTGTAGTGTGCTTGTGACATTCGGTCTAACCGTACAGGAGCGTGCTTGACTCTGACTAAAAACGGCTGTAAGATAATCTGTCGGGATATCTGAAATAGGCATGGGGGTGGTAGGGCTGCTATAAAATAATTCAGATTTTGTTGTAAAATAGTTCGTGGATCTATCGCAAGGTTTTGGATTGCATGCTCCATTCTAGGTACCTGAAATTTTAATAATTTTAAATTTAATAAATCATATAAACGTTTAATTAAATTTATTATGGATAAAAGAAAAAAAGAATATGTACCATATTGGTGAAGCGACGCGTCTATGCAATCATCATCTATAACTGCATGGTGGAACTGATGCTCCTTTACGAGGGACTTCCCACCAAGCACTGTATAATTTCAACAAAATATGAGCATAAAACACATTGTTTTTAATTAAATTTCATAATTATTCATTAACTTATAATCAACAATCGTATGAGACGTATGCGACACCATATGTCTGAAGTTTGGAAGTCTAACCGGAATCAGAGAACGGACTCTACTAAGTATATTGGCTCTAGCACGATTCAAACACAGGTTCCTGGGGAATCATTTGTTTCAATCCGAACAGTTGCATAACACGATCGATTGGATGAAAAATGATATTGTTTGCATAATCGGTATGTGGTTCTCTGTATCTCAGTGAAATCCTTGTGAGGAGGCTTATAGGTACCCATTGAACCTATATAATGTTGAGAAACTAATAAAATGATAATATGGTAAATTAAGCAAACAAATTAACTAAGCAAATAATTACGTAATTTACCCCCAAGTGCTTCAATGGGGACAAATGCGGCCAAGTAAAATGAGGTTGCTGGTAAACACAGTGCATAGGATCCACTGCATCTGTTTGTTAGTGCAATATTGGCAGGCCATTGACCTGCCTTGGTTTTTGACCAACTAGTTTTGCCCTCTGACGCTGAACTCATAAAATATGTTATGCAGTCACATAGATATGTCAATGTAGCTGCCCAATAGATATGCTAATGTTTCTGCCCAAAGTATCAAGAAATGGTAAAATGTGCAAGGAAAAAGGCACCTTATTTTCCGTTGCGTAAGGAAAAAGGCACCACATAAGCATAGTAAGCTCTAGTGCAACATGTTATGTGTTATATAGGCATAAACATTGTCAAATGCAAAAAAATACACAGCTTGAAAGTTTTCCGACATGTCGCCGAACTCATAAAATTTGCCATGCATTCATATAGATATGCTAATGTAGCTTCCCCCATGCATGACATACAGGTGCTACCAAAGTATCAAGAAATGGTAAAAGGTGCGCATTGACCTTATTCCCCTTTGCGTCATGAAAAATGTACCACATAAGCATAATAAGTAAGCTCTCGTGCAACATGTCATGTGTTATATATATAGGCATAAACATTAAGTAACGCAAAAAAATACAAACAAGGAAATCATCCACAAACTTCTCCGCTTTCTCTTAACCTCTCCTCTTCTGATATGGTGGCGGGTTGGTGACAGGCTAGCAAGTTGTTGCGAAAACGACAGCCAGTTTGACGTGTTGGTGACAAAAACGTCAAGACGTTTTGGCCTTTTCGTTGCAAAATCTCCAGCCTCTGTCGTTTTTGTGGTTGAAAAAAAAAAACACATTGGGAACACCATTGCATCTGGCGAGTTGGACTTCTCCAACCAATTTTCACAAAGTTGGTATTGTGGAGAGGATTTCACACAATTTAGTTTCTCCACAGAATTTTTTTTTATTCTTTGAATGTAGCCAATCATGAAATATGCTATCAATTTTCATTTCCCCAGATCAGAGCAACTTACTGGGTTTCAGAATTCTCTATTTTTTGATTTGGCCGTGACACTTTAATTTCTTTGATAGTTTTCTCACTGCATATTTTTGATTAGTTGAATATTATGGCAGTATTAGTTGACAAATGATAGTGCGCGTCTCCTCTGTAGCAACTACTAGGGCAACTCAATTGTCAGTCCAGGTAGACCTGTATGTTAGTAGAGATGTTCGTAACTACATATTAGAGCACCTTACATACTAGCTGAGTTCTGTGTCATTTCAATCAGAAATCTCTCTTGTTTGATTTGGCTGTACTTTAATTATTTGACAGTTTTTTCACAGCATATTTTTAGTAAGTTGAATATTCTGGCAGTATTAATTGACAAATGATAGTGTGCATCTCCCATGTAGCAAGTACTCAGGCAACTCAATTGTCATTTATCCAAGTAGAACTATATGTTAGTAGATGTTCGTAACTACCAGCTCTCATAAAGTTTATAGGCCTACGTGGACAAATAGGGAGATGTTTGTAAGTACCAGCTGTCATAAAGTTTAGGCCTACATGGACCAATAGCTAAGGAGTTGTAAACATGTAGGCCTATATGTTAGTGGAGATGTTCATAACTACCAGCTGTCAAGTTTAGGCCTACATGGACCAATAGCTAAGGAGTTGTGTGTATATGTACTTAAGCACAAACATCAGTAACTGACTGAATATCTATGATAGTCCCCAATGCACACAACCCTAACATCTTCTTTTATAGGTTGTACACTGGAGTCCATGCACTTAAACCAAAACCCAAGTCCAAGACGGGTGCCATCTCGGAATCCACCATTGCCCTGAATGTTGATCAGACAAAGGTGGTCCCTAGCAGCAAGGTGCCATTGCTTGCCGCACCATTGGCTGGTTCCACTGCCTCTAAAGCACCGGGAACCGACAGCCAGGATCAGAATGCAGTTGCTGTTATGCCAACGGAGGCTGCTGCCGTTGGAGCAGCAGCGGCAGTACAGAAGAAGGCAGCGGTTCCCGCTGTTGCAAGAAGTCAGGTGGATAAGAAGAAGATGGACGCAAGGAAGAAAAGCTTGAAGAGACTATAGGTGGAAGACCCGACTAACAACTTGATATATTTAGTAGGGAATTGTACTTGAAGAAAAATAACATGCACATTCTTCTCAGGTTTCCTCTTGTGTAATCAATTCAAGATGTTGTAAGAGGATGTGTTTTCCTTTAGCTGGGTGAAAATCTATCAGGAAATGGTCTTTAGTGGATAATCAAAAGAAGTATTTCATTAGAAACATTTGTGCATCTTCTCTGTTGTCAAATGCTGTGCTTTTTATGGGCACTGTAAAGTATCCAATAATGATGCTAATTATAATGACTCTTCTCTCTAGGTTGGGATGCTTGTTTCAAGGTTCAGCTTTTTTAGGGTGTTATATATCGGTTAAAATTACTGTAGTTTCTGTGCAGTTTATGTGGAATTGGCATGGTACACATACAAATGAGCCTACTTTTTCTAGTAGGCATTACAAGTGAGTCTATTAGATTTCAGGAATTTTAGATGGGGCTACTTTCGAAGTTGGAAAGTGGAAGATTCATCCATTGTTTCTGTTTCTGTTTCTGTTTCTGATACTGAGATGAGAGCGTTCTGAGCCACCCAGCTAAAAGTAAGCTTCTTCTGTACTGTCGTTGGTCAAAATGGCAAGGCTTTCAAATAAACAATTATTTATGCCTATGTGGTTCTTATTGGTGGATCGATTAGTGGTTTAGCTAATCATGGCACATCGATCGATTGTGAAAATGAGCTTTACACATCAACCAACCAACGGTCGTTCTATTCGAAAAGTCTTAAGAGCATATCGATCGATGATGACCACTAGAGAGAGCATATATGCTTTGCTTAAACAGTGTTCTTCAAGCTTGAAACCGATCTGGAAAGCAAAATTCTATGTTTCTTTCAACAACCACATATACATAGAGGAAAAAGTTGTGTTGGACTCGTACAGGGTCGACTCCACATAGTTGGTTGGTTGTAGTTAGTTAGCCAGGGCCCAGGACTATGCGCTCAATAAATATCTTTTCTTTGTGATCCTCTCGTTGCAAGCAAGACCAGTGGCATTCCTCCTCTCATCTCTTAGCAATCTTCCGAATAAAAAATGTATGATACGCAATTTTTTCTTCATATTTTTTATAAACATATAATATTTACTTACTTTTAAAAAATTCGGATTAATATACAAATTTTAAGGCTATGGCGTTTTAAACACGTACCGTACGAGTAAGTATTATGTATAATACTTACGTACTTTTGAAAGAAAAATTCCCACATACAACCATTTAATTAACAAGAAAGAAATTCAACAGTCTTGTTGCTTGCATCAATAATCATTTTGTGAGATGGAATGAAAATGTTGACTTATAAATTTGTGTTTAATGAGTTGTTTGTTTGTTAATTTATTAGGAATAAAAAAAATGCATATCGAATTTTTAGTGTCGAATTTGTTCATATAAAACGTACTAAACACGAATTAAATTTAATCCGAATATTTCTCATTTGTCGAATATTTGACCGAATTTTTTAACGTATTTTACTTGTACTGTAACGATTTATACTCGTATTTTTGCCGTCCCGATTGTTTTTCGTCTACCGAATTGCTAACAAGGTCTCCAAGTAACAAATTATCGACCATCTTATGTGAATCCAGAGGTATTTATTAGCTCTTACTTGTTCAATGGTCACTTAAACTTGTATATAATAGTCATGTTCACAAAAAAGAAAAAAAAAAAACTATAATATTGTTAAAAAAAATTAGATAATTTTTTAATTATATTAAAATATTTTAAATATGATTTGAATATATTTTGACTAAGTTACAACTTGATACCCTCAACTTTGATAGGTGCTAACTTAATATCCTGAAAAAAAGACCAAATTGTCCCTCTCCACTCTCTCTCTCTCCCTCCCCCCCCCCCCCCCCCCCCCCCCACTGCATCTCTCCCCTTGTGACCCCCGCCTCCCTCCTCCTCTCTCTCCGGCATCGGCGACCGGAGGGGGGGAGGGCACAACAGTAGGCGGCGGCGGCAGCAGCAGCACCCAAGGCCTCGCGCGGGACGGCGAAACCCGCAACCAAGGTGGGGGCGGTGGCGCGGGGTGGTCTGGCCCAGAGTCGCAGGGGGCGGCGGGGTCGTGGGCGGGGAGCGGCCGCGGAAGGGTAGGGCGGGAGGGGGAGCTACCGAAGAAGGAGGGGGCTTGGGGGTGGGGGAGGGGATGCAGGAGACGGGAGGTTGGAAAGGGAGGAATATTTTAATATTTTTTTAAAATTTTGTGTATCAATATGAAAATTATTATATATTCGATGGTATTAACTTATCACATATCAAAATTGAGTGTATCAAGTTGAACATTTTAAATAGTTGAGGGTATCAAGTTGTAATTTAGTCTATATTTTTATTATGATTTCTTATAGATATGTTTTTAGAATTTTGGTATGTATTTAATTTGATAATATCATATACTTAGTTCAAATATAATTTGAATATTGAACATATTTTAGAATTTATTATATGTCCAGAATGATCTAAAATTTTTGTTTTTATTTTTAACTATACGTGCTTACGCGATTAGATTAGATAATTTGAATTTTTTTTGAATTATTATTATTATTTAGTGAAAAATATACATATTGCTTGCATCGCTCATTATTTAGCCGCATTAAAATAGTTGAGATATGATACATTATTTTTGTCAGACTTTCCTCTGGGATCGAACTCACACCTTTGGAGAAAATGTCTTACCACTTATATTCTTGAAATTGATAACCTGAATGTCCCAGGTATATGTTAGAAACTTGTATAATTTTCATACTTACATTCACTTGTTGCGTCGTGGCCTTCACCCTCTCGTGGTGCCGCCCACTCTTCCATCAATCTAGCATGCACCCACCTCTATAGCAATCTATATGGACCTACATCACTAAAAAAATAAACGGTAAAAAATTATCGTGTTTTTCGTAAAATCAAATTCATCCGGTCAGAAAGAATGTGAAACACCATTTTCAAGGTATTAAGACAAACAAAATAAAATAAAATTGGTCACCCCTATGTATGTAAGTAAAGAGAGAAATTCATGCCCGGATTGATCTAACAATACTTTTATTGTCCTCTCGCATGTAGTACTGTCAGCCATGGTTGTGATGCGCGAGAGGCTTTGGCTTCCACATGTATATTGTAATCAATCAGCTAGCCTACACTAGTACTGTTATCAATATTAAATGAATGATAACCACACCATTCAATAACAAGTGGTGTCCGTTCAATTCTTTTATATATATATATATATCACAAGGAATTTTGATGCAGAGTTGGTTAATTTAAAAAAAGATTTTTAAAAAAAAACTTTTTTTAGTTGAATTAATAAAAACAAAATAAAGTTTGAGAGATCCTAGTAAAAGGGGTATAAAGTAGTTAGACCCCTCTCCGTACTCTACGTTGACTCCAAACATGCAATCTATATTACATCCCACCGGCTATTTTGCATGGACTGAGACTCAGTCACCACACCGGTGACCTTACCACCGTACAACAACAACAGAGCAAACCTGTCTGGTCTCTTCCAAAAATGGACTAAATCCCTCCAATTTCTCCACAAAACATTCCTTAAATAAATATTTTCCATAATATTTCATCACATATCTAAAATTATTTCCTTGTCCACATAATTGTACTACGTACTATAAGTACGAAATAGTCATCCGTAATCTTTGGTATTTTAATTCAGAAATTTTTTATGAAATAATATATTATTAAGAAATTAGCTGTAAGAAAAAAGTTTATGAAATTTTTGGAAAAGAGAAAAAAAATGTTTGGTCATTGACATATTTTTGGCATCCAAAAAATTCAAATTATCTATAAAATAATATCAATTTATTTATAAAATTATTTATGTTATTGAAACTAAATAAAACAACAACAATAATAAAAATATTGATTTTAGAAAATAAATATAAATATATTATCAAATTATCTTTAATATATTATTAAAACCAAATAAATTTTAAATATGAATAATGATATATTTCGTTTTAAATTTTTAAAAAATAGATACCAAATTAATTTTGGCATCCCAAAATCTCTACTACAGCCGAACTCGAGGGACCCTTTGTGGTTACCGGAGAGAGGTCTAAGATCTTGACTGGGTAGCGGAAGATCGGTGGATCGAGCCATGGGAGCGATATTATTTCTTTTATTTTTTGATGAAAGTTGAAGACAGTGGACTCAAAAGATATGCAAAATAACATGCACAAAGATCCAAATGCTATGTCGGACATCTAAAATAAAAATTAAAATAAAGTAAAATCTATACTACAATTGAAAATGGCTAAAAAAAAAAAACCGTCTAAATCGTTTCTATGTCCTTCGTTAATTAAAAATAATAATTTTTTTCTAATTAAGACACGGTACGCGTAGTTAAGAAGAGAAAAAAATTCCTACACTCCTCCTAACTATCATGCGTACCTAGTTAAGAAAAAAAAAATCCTTGAAACTACCAACATACATCCAAACTCATATAAATATCTCTAGCAAAATTTAAAATACATTCAATATTAAAGTATGATGTTATTATTGACACTCATAAAATATCATTCTACACTTCTCTTTAATTCTTTATAATTCAAAATTTTAATCCGTCCATGCATTAGGAGTACAGGATAACATTTTAGTAGTGTCAATAACGACGACATCCTAGGAGGCCGTTATTAACACTCCTAAAATGTCATCTTGTACTCCTCCATCCATACATTCACAAATTAATGTCAGATTTAATGCAGAAACATATTTAAAATTTGAATGATAGAAAATAAAATATGAGTGAATGATAACATTACAGCACCATTAAATTATATTTAAACTAATTATATAAAATTATCTAATTAATTACATATCCAAAATTTTAAAAATGTATGATAATTTTTCATTAAAATATACTTAAATTATATTAAAATATTCTATTATTATTATTATTATTATTATTATTATTATTTTGGTAGTAAGTGAAGGTGACTAGTTAAGATAGTTTGTTTGTGATTTATTCTTTCTTACAAATTTCACAATTTTTGTTAAAATATATTATTTCAGTTTCTCTGTTCTTTCTTTTTTTTTTTTTTCTTTTCTTTTTTTCCTTTTTTCATACCAAACGAGTGGCAGCATGGGCCTTCCACTTGGCGTGATGTCCATGAACCTAAGTTTTGGTCCACCAGTTTTAAGTACGTACACGTGTTTATCGTTTGTGGAGGGAGAGCGGGAGGACATTTTTATATATTTATTGGATTTGGATGCTGATGTGTCCACGTCATCATTTCCGTTTCTGAACGTGTGGCTCTGAATCGGTGGTTACCGGAGTGAATGTTAAGCTATAATAATTTCCTTTCACTAATATGACATTTAGGTCCCCGTTTGTTCTCAATATTGCATTTCCCACGAGTAATTTGTAAAATGTCCCTACGTGGCCTCATCTGGAGTTGCCACGTTTCGCCCCTTCTTATTGAACACCACATGCAGGAGGGATCCATATGCTGTGGGCGGCCCACCGGTTTGGTGGTACGCGATATTTTCGGAGGCGGTGGGATATGGTCACCTCAATCCGGTATGGTTACCGCTTTCAGCCTTCTGTGACGCTAACCGATATGGACCAGTAGAGTGACCATTCTGAATAATGAAAAGAGTGATATATCCAGGAAGCTTGAGCCTCACTTGAGTATGGAGTAGCATTCTGGGTGCAGTTCTGGATGGTGCGATTAATTAGATTTAAATTAAGAGGAGAAAAATTACAACAACAATAATACTTTAAGTTCGAGGGAGCCGAGGTATGTGGACAAGGAAGGCTCTTCAACCGGAAGGAACCGTCCATCCTTTTCTTACTCATATATTATATTTCCTATTTCTTAATGGGAAATTATTTTGCATTTTTTAATCTATACATCCTCCTTTTCTCTTATTTATCCTCTTTTTTTTTTTCAATATCAGGACGCTAATAAATTTGCATATAATATTTCAAAAATGAAACAATTTTTTTTTTAAATAGGCTAGAACGAAAAAAATTTGAAAAAACTTATGCAACAAAACATTATGCCAGTAGCACGGGCAAAAAATTTACCAAATTTTCAAAGTGGGTAGCAGAGGGGGAGGGGTTGGAGCTTTGCTGTGTTTTTTTTTGTCGATTTAAATCTATGCTCCAGCCTCCTACTAGCACCGAGTCACATCTCGTGGGAAAAAAAATTTGCTAAAATTTTGTCAGTGCCACCAATGCCACTGGCAGAATTTAAGCAATTTTTCTTACGGGCTGGATGAAATTTCGCTAGTGTCACTGGGGAAATGTTTTGTTGCAGATTTTTTTTTCCAAACTTCTTTGGTTCTAGCCGATTTAATAAAAAAATTTGTTGTAGATTTTTTTTTAAAAATAAAATAAAATATCATATTTTTACTCAAAATTGAGCCGTTTAAGTCGTTTATAAATACTCTACTAAAATTTTTTAATTAATTATTTAACTATCTAATATGATTCATTTACATCTAAACAATTTTAACTCAAGTAGTTAAGGTGGAAGGTACTTTTTTTGGTTGCTTGAGTTCAATTTCTAGAAATAACTATATTTATAATATTTTTATATTTAATTTTTTAAAATATAATTTTTACGTACATGTAATGCATGTGCACGTTACTAGTATTTCTAATTTTTTCTTGTTTCTATATATTGTATTTGAATTAATTATAAAAACAGAAATAAGCATGAAAACATAGCTAAAATTTGTAACTGTAACTCACACAAACGGATTAATATTTCATTTTGATTAAAGAGTAAATAATTAATAAAAGGGAAAAAGATTATTTCCAACCAAGAAAAATAAAGATAATGATTATTATGAAAAATAATAAGTAAGCAAGATATTTAATTTAAGTTTGTACATTCCGCGAGTAACTAATTTAAGAGAGAGGGGGTTACCTGTAAAAGTGGCCATATTCTTCCGTTTGTTTATATATAGTACATTCTCCCCGAGATCAAATTTCTACTCTCGTCGCCTTCTCCCTAACAGACTTCAACCCTCTTTCTTCCTCTCTCTGATCTCCATCAAAAAAAATTAGGGTTAGGGTTTTGAGAAGAAAAAGATGAAGAAATCCGTTCCGAGTAGAAATCACTGCGAGCTCTGCGGAGAAGAAGCCTCCCTCTACTGCGCCGCCGACTCCGCCTTCCTCTGCTTCCGGTGCGACCGCCGCGTCCACGCCGCCAACTTCCTCGTCGCCCGCCACGTCCGCCGCCTCACCTGTCCCTCCTGCCACTCCCTCGCCGGATCCGGGTCCTCCGCCGCCCTCCTCTCCGGATCCGACCCGGCCCTCCCCCTCATCCGCCCCCTCTGCTCCTCCTGTGCTCCTGACGACGCCTCCTCCTGTATCTCTTCCGAAGATGAATCCACGTCAACACTGCCGCCGCCTCCGAGGAAACCTTGGGCCGAAGCGTGTACGAAGAGGACGATCGCGCACTGGAGCCGGAGGATCGGGATGGAGGCGGTCGCCGGGGTGGCGGCGCACGTGCTACGCCCGTGCGACGGCGGCGGCGGCGGCGGAGGAGGAGGAGGAATGGCGGTTGTGCCGCCTCGTGCGTCCATGGCGGCGGCGATTTTATACGCGGCGAAGGTCTGCTTCTGCCGCCGCGGCGGCGATCGCGTGTGCGGGGAGGTGGTGAGGAGGCTGGAGAGGTGCTCCGGCGTCCCGGCGGAGCTTATACTGGCGGCCGAGTCGAGGATCGCACGTGCGGTCCGGACGAGGGCGCGTGCGGCGGCGGAAGGATGGGCCGACTCGGAGTGCTCGTAGGTGCAGTCTGGCACGTGAGAGGAGGCCTTTTAGTTCTCTCTTTTTTCTTTTTATTATTAGAGAAAGAGTATATATGAAAATAATAAGTTTATATAGAGAGGAGATGTATTTTGAGGAAAATGTTTGTTAGTTAAAGTGCTTTGTTTTTTTTATAACTTCATTTATGTAAACGTATTTTAAGTTGGACAAATTCTCTGTTGTTGTTGTATTCCATTTGTAATGCGAAGTGGTTTTTTTTTTTCTTTTTTTCCTTACATTAGTATCCAGTATTTTATTTTTCTAAATCAAATATCAACAGTTTTTTTTTACTAAATTGCAGCATGATACTTTAACTATTTGAGTTTTTTAACTTAATATCTTTAACTTTAATAGGTACTAATTTAATATGCTTTTTCAATTAATACTTTTAACTTGATACCTACTATCTTTCTGCTCGCAACAACGGTAGAATTAGCTTGCGAAGAGAGAGGTAGGGGGTTTGGTGAGGATTGTGCAGCCGGGACCGGATGGGTGCGGGATGAAGGCAGAAAAGGGGAGGGGAGAGGATATATATATATATATATTTTTAGGATATCAAATTGATACATGTCAAAATTGAGAATATCAAGCTGAACAATTTAAATTGTTGAGAGTATCAAATTATAATTTTTTTTTCCTACTAAATATTCTATTCCAGCAGTTACAGTCTTACAATATATAATTGTAGTCTCAGTTCAATATCTTCCAAAACCTCAAGTTTAGTATCAAATATCTTTTTTCTCACATACTATGTGATAACATATTTATATAAGATATACTGTTTTTTTTTTTTTCTTCATAATTTTCTTTGTATGTGAAACAGAAGTCACATAGTTACATAGCTGCTATGTTGTCCGCAAAAGTGGTCCATGAATTTGGCCCGTCCGTCCCATTGTCAGATTAACCAGTGGCGGATCTAAACAAATAGTAGGGTCAATAAAATTTGGCCACTTGGGACAAAATATTTTTTACGTAATAAATATTCTACAACGGTGTTATGTTCTTCTAAATTGGATATATTATAAATTAGTACTAAAATAATAGACAATTAGGACTTTAGAATCTTTGGGAATGGTTTTCGAATCATTTGTTTCAAAATCAAGTATTTTTTTTAGATGTTCAAAATTTTGTGTACGTTATATTATATGTCTTTTAGATCCACTGTCTTCTAATTTCCATCTATATAATCAGGTGTTAGTTTGTTATTAAATAGTAGATTTTAATGTTTTCAAATTGTACCTAACAACATTTCCTCTATTTTAAAATCATTTGTTACTCAATTGTTTCAAAATCTCACTATTTATTTGGTTGTATTATTTTTTTTTTCTATGTAACCCTAAGATTTATATATATATTTTTCTATCAATCATCCTTTTTGTTAGAAATTTGTAGCATAAATATTTTTCTATGTATCATTAGACTTAATTTTGCTTGAATATTTTTTATTTATTGATTTAACTCGTAATATGATGGATTATATTTTGTTAAATAAGATTTTAGGAGAAAGAAAGAAATCCTAATTAAAGACTCCAAACTCGATTTATCTGACTTTAGAAGAAAAAACTATAACTAGGACTCCAAATCGGAACACAAATCTTGGTCAAACATCGACTAAATTCTATGGTGATCAAGTGATTTAACAACATTGTATCCAATATTTTTTTACAATTTTTTAACCCAAAATTTGTTCTTAGATCAAATATGAAAGTCAGTTATTTATTAAATGAAAAAATTAATTAAGGTTATTTATACTAATCTTTTATATGTTTTCGGTTTATTAAATAGTTTTTTTTTTTTTGAAAATAATTACACTAACTTTCTGTATGTTTTATGTTTATTACACGGATCTTTCCTATGTTTTATGATTTACGTAAATGATTACTATATTAATTACCCTTACAACATAAAGGAGATGAAAGTTCTGTGTAATTATTTTCAAAGTAAAAGAGCCCCATTTAATAAATTGAAAATATAGAAAATGTTAGGCTAAATAACCTAAGAATTAAATTTTTTTTTTTTTTGAAGATGAACAAATACATATATATCGAAATTAATTAAAAAACTTATATACTAGAAGTTATTTTATTATAGCAATAAATACTTAATAAAATATTCTCCTAGGTTGTCATATTTTTTATAATACAAACTTAAGTTCATAATTTTTAATACAATTACTACTTTAAACAAATATTTAACATTTATTCAATGTAAATGTACACATTTGTTTATACACAATAATTAAGTCTTTATTTCAAAAAAAATTGGAATAAGCTACACATGTTTACGTAATTTACAATAATCAGATTTTTATGTAATCTAACAAAACTAATATTTGTATTTTATTAAAATTTAAGATATTATTTGTATTTTATTTAAATTTAAATTAAAATTTTTTTTTGTTGAAATGTCATTTCCACCGAATTAGGAACTAAGTTTCCAGGGAGGATTCGAACCGTTCACATCTCCACGGAAGCCCTCTATCGTAACCAACATGCCACGATCTCACGGACTAAAATAAATTATAATTTATTTTAGTTGATTAAGACTAAATCACAATTATTCATCGTATATATATTTAAAAATTAGATAATGATTATTAGAAACACAGTGAGAGTGGTTTTACAATCACAAGCATTCGGACGTTTATGAAATTTGTATCGTGCTGGAAAATTAAAAAAAAAAAAGTATCGACTAATCACCACCCCATAATTCATAAGGGAAATTATCAACCATTTCTCTACGTCACAACATTTCAGTTATACAACTTCAAGGGCTGATGTAAATAACAACAAAAAATAAACCTCTCAACTTACCAACATTGTCCTTATTGACGATTCTCAAAAACGAAAAAAAAAAAAAAAAAAAAAAAAAACCCTTGTAGAATTGTTAACCAGACTTTGGAGTAATGGAATGAACTACTTTGCAATATGCAATGCTGAATGATTTACCACCTCAAATAACATAAGGATTGCAACGGAGGATCTCAGAAGAAAAACCAAGGAGAACATGTAGCATATAATAATGTACATGAAAACATCTGCATGAACACTTAACAAAATTGTAGCCAATGAAGTCAGTAGTTACTGGTATAATTACAAGACTTAAGTTATTGCATCAAAAAAAAAAAAAAAAAAGACTTGAGGGCCCATTTGGTTCACTGCATATAATCGTAATCGTAATTGAATCGAATGAAAAAAATGTATTTTTTTTATTCGATTCCATTGCAGTGAACCAAACGGTCCCTAAGTTGAAATAATACCTAAGGAGAAATTAGTCTTACAAACTGAAAGTGAGAAAGGAAATAAATTACTTCAGGGTTCTGATGCCCATTCATACCCCCCTTTTAATCGGCTTCAGAAAACACAAGTTGCCCATACAAAGAAAATTACAAGAAGTAAATTATTTCTCAAAAAAACTACAAGTTGACATGATGCCAAAAGAAAGCAAGAGAATACAGGGCCATATCTAACAAATGCAAGTTCATTTTGCCGCATTCCGTAATTCAGAAGAAACAAATTACAACAAGTAAATTATTGCCCTTCGCTAAAGGAATCTGATTTTTTTTTTTCATACTGCCACCCACAACTGCCCATACAATTTTACAACTTTTCTCCTCACCAGCCATACTTGGCTTGAGTCTCCGCCTTTGTGAGGAATCCCTTGGCTCGTCGCTCCGCAAGTTCCATCTCTTTCTGCTTCATGTCGAAGAACAAAGATCCTATCTGATGTTTCCTTTTGTGCAACTTTGATGGTTTTCCCTTACTCGTAGACACTGGCTACATAATGCATTTAAGAGAGTGGGAGAAGAGTAGAGCATCAGAACCTTTTGAGTAAAATTGTAGAGGAGGTTTCTATATGTAACAAAGAAGCAATTTATGACAAAGTAGAAGAATGTTTGAACATCCACAAAGAAACAAACTTCTGATAAAAAATTGTGGGGGAGGTTTCAATATGTCTCCTTATCAAGTCACTTATCTCATAGAAACAAACTTCTGATAAAAAATGTCCTCATATTATAAGTGGACATGAGGATATAATGTTCCCAGTTCCCCTCTTTTTCACTTAGAAAAGCTGAGGATATCCAGCTCCCACCCCCCCCCACCCCCCCACACCTCAAGGGGTGTGATGGGCCGGGCCGGCCCATAGGCGCTGAAGGCCGACCCAGCCCGGGCCCATGACCCGGTGGCTGGCGGTTCGGGTTGGGCCGGGCCGGCCCGATTTTTTTATATATCATAAATAATATAAGTTATATAATATATTATGTATATAATAAATAGAAAATTATAAGTTATTTGTAAGTAAAAAAATTCATAATTCTCGCCAACTCAAATAGCAAGACGTACTTTTTTTTGATAAAACCAACTGACTAGTGTAGTAGTCATTTGTACGAAAAATATCACCTATGGATCTCTATTTAAAGAGCATCTTTCCTTTCATCCATATGTGCAGCCGATGTGGAACTAAATGAATAAAAATGAACTAGCAAATGTTCTCATTTCTATGTAGCACATGGTTAGAAGATTCCATATGTAAAGAGAACTTTTAGTCCCACATCGACTGCACATATGGGTGAAAGCAGAGATGCTCTTTAAATAGAAATCCATAGGTGATTTCTTTGGCACAAATGACTACTACCCTAATCAGTTGGCTTTAAAAAAAAAAATTATTCTAATTTTATATATATATTAAAGTAAATAAAATAAACTGGGTCGGCTCGACCGTGAACCGGCCCGGACTGTTGCACATCCGGGCCGGGCAGGGCTAGGCCGGGCTTACGGGCCGATTTTGTCGACCCAGTCCGGACCTGCGGAGGGGGTGGACCGAGCCGATCCAGGTCGTTGACCGGGTCCGGGCCGGCCCAAACCGGCGTGTTGACCGGACCGGTCCCGGGCCGGGTTCCGGGCCGCCCGGCCCATTATACACCTTGACCCCCACCCTTCTCTCTCTCTCTCTCTCTCTCACACACACACACACACACACACACACACAAACTTTCCACACAAGAGCTTATAAAAAACGCTCAAAAACACTCTTTATTTTTTAGGCGTGCCTCGGGCACATTTGAATTGAGTATAGGCTCCTCAGAAGATAAACTCATACTCAAGTAGTGTGACATTTAGTCCTTAACTTGCCCTGCAGTCAGGGACGGCCCAAGGGTAAGCCTGGTAAGACTTCGGGCTTGGGCAATCCCCCATTGCTAGAGCAACCCCTCCGGTTTAGCATGATCCTATAAGAGGTCGGGATCGCGGGTGATGCTTCAAGACCGACCCACAATAAGGGTCAAGGAGCAACCAAAATTAGCTCCGGATAGGGCAACCCAACTCTCCGGGCCGACCCTGCGTGCAATTCCCTCGGGATTTGTAAAGCAGATGGATAAAGATCCTAGCATGTCTACAAAGTACCAGTTTGAGATATAACAATTGTCTTTGGGTATAAAACCCAATCAAGATATAGATATTTCAAGGTTTCAGAGAAAAGAAGTCTGGAAAACAGATAATTTAAGATATTACGAGGTCAAAAGGAAACCTATATCATATACAACTCAACATCTGTTGTGCTTAATGTCTTACCTCTTTCACTTCCATTCCCAAACATATCTAAAAAATGACTGCATGCAGACGGTGTGAACATTATTGAGTCAATTGAAGATGCAAGAGATCATTTAAAATGGTTTAATCATGTGAAAATCACTAGTGCCCCAATGTTCAGGAACGATAAGCTTCCAGGTCGATGTGATGAAGATGGATTAAAGTTGTATGAGGCTTGTTAATGTAACTACTAAGATGGTCCTCAAGAAAATTGATCAACCGAATGGCAAAGTGGATTCATAACCCCAGAAATTTGGAATACAGGCTTTGTTTTAACATTGGCAGAAAGGGCAAAAGAGCCAGAAAATTCGGGTATACATATACATACAGAACAAGACGAGAACAAAACTGAATAAAATTTTCATAGCATGGCCGCACTAACGGAAGTAATAAAGATATAACAAGAAAAAGTCTCAGCTATCAAGCCACATCTACGACGTGCCAGACTAAATGCTTACTAACAGGAATTTAACTAATTGGCCATGATCGATAATAATGCTTTCTGTGCATACACCTGCAAGTTGGACCACAGAATACACAGTTATATATCGATTTTTGAAGGCAGTTTATATGGCTTCATGTTTGGACCAAATGTAGCCAAGCCAAAAGCCAACCTCTAGAAAATAAAGGATCAGCCATATCCAATCATGTTTCTACCATGAATTATGAATTTTTAACCATACAATAAGATGGCACACATTCTCAAAAGGATTTCTTTCAGGTGTTTGGAACATTTCATCAGGACTATAATGTGACCATATTCAAATACAGTACTCGTGGTTCTTGGCAAATTGCTAAAAGGAATACCTTGATTCATTTGGTAAATGGATTTTATGTATGCATGTTCAAAATGACATTTCATACATCAAATTGCCAAAAGAAACTTTTTCTAATGAACTAAATTACACAGGAACCCTAACACAAATTGTTCATATAGGATAGTCATCCATAGTTACCTAGGTCGCAGTTCATTCCTACATGAATGCCATTCCTTTCACTACTTGGTTTGATGTGTCATAGCGATGACTCCCAATTTCCTATAACAAATTGTATCATCTTACCTCTTCCTCTAGACTTTCTACCTCTTCCTCTAGACATTTTATAGTCTAGGAGAACTTAGAGTGAGCTCCTCATTGCATAAGTATATACTGCACAACTGAAAGGTATGTATATGCTTACCTGTCTGGTTGTTTTGGTTTTATGGCATGCTCTTCTCATAGTCGCATGCTCGTAGGTACCTCGCCTTGGAATTTGGCACCAACAAAGAGGGTTGATGTCAAGTCGACAATTGGATATAAAAGTTTATGTCTATTCTTTTATGGAGCTTTCTTATGTTTCATAGCTGACCCCATTTAGATTGGAGAATACTCGTATATATATATATATATATATATATATATATATATATATATTCCGACGCGACGTTATGGCTTGTTGCTTGCATCTTGGAGGATATAGGTTCGATTCAAGAAAATAACCTCTCCAGATATATGGGGATATGCATGCGTACATCTTGAGTCTCCCAAGATCCCGCATAAGTGGGAACCTCGTGGCACTAGGATGCCTTGTATTTGTCTATCCAATACTGCAACCTACTCTTGTTAGTTACATATGCATCATTTTGACAATTAATTGTTTTATATTACCATTTGAATGATATCTTTGTTGCAATTTCATCTTGTAAGAGATGGATCGCCGGGTCGCCACTTTTGATTATCCGAATTGGGATCGTGGGACTCCGGATGTCGTTACTAGGGAGATAGTAGTAGGAAACTGATGAGTATGGTCATCAGACTAACTCATAACAAGAGTTGGAAGATTGCACGGTTGGTGACAAAATTACAATATTGAGTTGGTCCAAAAAGATGCTCGTCAAGGGAAACACAGAATCAGGATAGTGAGCCCCAACCAATAAAGGGTGGCTCTAGAATGGGCGTGAGGAATAAGCAGGGAGGACCTCACAAACAATTATTAGCAGTGCGTCACATGGATACAGAAGACACTAAGAAGTTTCGTGACTTGAAGGTACATGGAGGATCACCAGATTCAGAAGATTCAAAGATTTTTAAGGATGACCAGATTCGGATACCCAAAGAGTTATTTCCATTAATAGCACAGTTTATGATGTTCATTTTGATTTTAATTAGAAGTTCTGCTAATCACTGAATAATATTTGTTAGCATGGATGATAAACAGACTTTATTTTCCTATAACAATGATGAGAATTGTTATATTCACAGCAAATAACAAAACCATCTTAAAATTTTGGATCCGGCTACATGAATCCTTATCTTTCATTAAGCTCTCCTAGGGGCCGTTTTGGGTTGTATAATTATAGGGCTCATATAGAGAACAAAAGATTCACTATGCTGCTTTCTCACACCTACGCAAATCAAAATGAGAAAGTAAATTCGGGTGCTGCTGCAGTATAGAATAAGTTTTCGTAAAGAAAAAGGATTTGGGCTCTACGTTGTAGCGACACGAATCAGATAGCTACATGAATCTTACATAACCTTGGGTTGCAAACGGTATGAGACAATATCACATCACACTTTTATTTCAATCACAAATAAAAAGTGGCAGTTTTGGTAACTTCTGTGTATACAAAAAGCTGCCAATTATGGCGTCAGTTTAATAATATGTCAATAATGAGTCCCAACCTGTTAGGTAGAGACGAAGGGTCTCCAGCAAAAGACTCTTTTTTATGAACCACAGTAGAAATAGACTAGGTTCAAAGTATCGGTATCGGAATCGGTATCGGACCATTCCTATGAGTATCGGGATCGGCGGTATCGGTAGTATCGGCGGTTTCGGATCGGAGTATCGGTCGGAAAGCAAACAACTATTAGTAAATTATTAACATTTAAAGAATATATTTTATACATTTATGCATAATTTAAAGTATTTTCAGTATTGTTTCTTAGTATTTTTGATATTGAATGAAATAGTAGTCATCCTTGTTGATTGATTTATATGCGATAGATAAGTTTTCCTCTTTTATATGTTTTTACAACCTTACTATGATTTTATATCCTTTCTAATTGGTCTTTTTAATCCAAATTTTTTTGCCGAATTGACTGAAAAAAGACCTCTAATGTCGGTATCGGTTAGTATCGGGTATCGGTCGGTATCGGATCGGGACATGCCAAACTGTATCGGTATCGGCCGTATCGGATTGGTATCGGCCGATACTTTAAACTATAGTAACATATACGCGGATGCAAACTCATGTTTTCATCTCACAGTTGTAATCTGTGAGGGCAAAAAGTTTCCATCTCTATAAAGGAGATATACCAAACAGTTAGAGAACTATATGCCCAAAACTTCCTCCTAAATTTCACATTTTTAGGTGTGTGATGAAGTGTAAGAAATAATTTGTAGGGCACACTATGATAAAAAGTGAAGAAAAAAATATTATCATAAGAATATTAACTTGACCTTTTATCTAATTGGAAATGAGAGCTTCCGCATCATCTAAAACCCAACATTCAACCAATTTAGTATTTAGTAAGGAAACCAAAAGAGACTCTTCCCTATTCCCCATCTAATCCTAACTATAAATTTACAAGAAATGAAGAAAAATATCAAACTTGATACGCCAGTTTGATAACTATTCTTTTCAGTTTGTCCTCATTTGCTCTTTAGCATATTCTTCATCAACTAAGCTGTTTCACCTCTGTGGATCTCATTCTTGCCCCCTCTTCCCCACAATCCTCCCGAATTTAGGCACTCAATTGCCACCTCTGAGGCATTGCATCACTCCAATAACCAATTCTTCAACCATTGTTGTCACTAACCTCAATGATTAACAACTTCCAACCACTCTCAAATAATCCCTTGCTCATCACATCTAATGTGTGTATCAAATACCTTGTGGAAAGTGTAGACTGATTATGTGCAATTTATATTTTTATGTTTCCAATTATATCAACTTTCAAACCTCAAATTAAAAAATGAGAATTCATGAAGTTTATGGTTTTCCTTCATTTTACTCTAGGGCCAAGCACTTATGTCTATGTTTTCGCCTTTTCATACATTTGAGTTGCACAAACTGAACAAGTGCCATATGCCATTATATAGCTATGAAGCAAACTTATGAAAGGACGAGCAGTTTGTCTCAAGGCGATATAAGATAGCATAAAAAGTTTAAATCAAGCCATAGCATCAAAGTAAAGTAAGTTTATTAACATGATATGCTGGCCGAAAGCTATCCATGTGAACTTAACCTGGTCATCCCTCGGCCTAATCTTCATCACTCATCCTGGAGCACCTCTACAATCTCCACACGGATCTCACTCCTCCTCCTCCTCCTCCTCCCTTCTATCCTGTCTAGTTCAGGCACCTCAGATGTTACTACCTTCGCAGCAACAGTCTCCCATTATTCCAGTTTCCCATATAAGGCTCGTGTCCCCACCACCACCACTTTCATAAATACTACCACCACCATGACTTCCATAGTTCTCTAACGGGTAACCACCGTGACCCACAAACTCTCTCCTTTCTTGATTCTGGGTTAAACACCATCGTGACTCCCATAGCCCTCAGTCTCGTCCCTTTCTTGATCAAGATTATTCCTTTCTTGCTTTGTCTCGATCTTTGTCTCAATCGTTTCTAGATTTTGGGTATATCATGGTAGTTCTTTGGTATTTTTTGGGTTTTCTGTGGGAAGAACGATAAAATATTGACACGTGACATGCATGTGCGATTTACATTCGGTTACTGGAACTTTGATTATAAATAGGTTTGTGAACTAATTTGGATTTGCATAGTACACGGCATAAAATATCTAAAAACCCATCAGGAGGCGGCCTTCGGATGATTATTGTGTAGTACAAGAGTTGTGTAATTCAGATGGAATTGATTATTAATATGGTATGCTATGCAGTTGATAACGGGTTTTTTATGATAACGGTCCAGAAGAGTTATAGATATATCACCGATATATCGGTTTTATAACGATAAATATTGGTTTGCATTTTTAACACAATTTTTATATATAAACAATACACTTAATATTTTTCTATTATAAAATATGCATAAAGTATACATATCGTCGAGAAATCCAAGAGATCCAAGAAAAGGAGATCACTTGAGGAACTACATCTCTGAATAAGTATGATGCATGAAGATTTTGATGGCAGAAGATGTAATCTCCATTCTCCATTGATGTGAATGTCATATCATTCAACAACGAATGTAATCTCCATTGATGTGAATGTCATATCGTTTGATGGCATAAGATGTAATCTCTATTGATTGCAGAAGCTTGTATTGTATTGTATCTTGATTTAACAGCAGATTTTTCCATAGAATATCGTCTGCAGGCCCAGGCCCATAAGATTTTTTTTGTAGCAAAACCAAAACCGTGAGAAATCGGTTTTTTTGTAAACCGATATTTCGAACAATATCGGCCAAATCGGCCGATAATATCGGTTCCGATATTTTACCGATATTTCTGAAAAAAAAATATCGGTCCAGGACCGATACCATTATATATCGGTTATATAACCGATATATAACCGTTTTTTGACTACTTAGATGGTATGTGACAAAGGGAGGACCAAGAACTATATATATATATATATGGTCTGTGACAATCATCCAAAAAATAGGTCTTGTGAACTTATCTGGATTTGCATAGTACACGCCATAAAATATCTAAAAACCATCATGAGACGACCAGTACAAGAGTTGTGTAATTCACATGGGATTGGTTATTAATATGGTACGTGAGAATCATCCAAAACTGGCACAGATTATACATAGAAAATATTTAGACTACAAGAAGTTAAGAAGAAAGGAGGAAATACTTATTTCTACTTTTTATATTGGACCTATTTACAAAAAAAATTAGATAGTGGTGGTGGTTGAGGAGAAAGGGTAAGGTCACGTGTACATAGAATGGGAGGACGTTTCCTACATTTGGATCGCTCGTATTAAAACTTTATTATATTTTTTTTATCTTCCACATATTAAGCCCCCACTGACTGAAGTCCCCAGATCCACCCTTATATGAGATTCCCCTTATATGAGATTCGGGTTTATGGTATTCAAATTCCTATCAAGCAAGAAGCAAGTCCCTTGCTATAATTATTTACTGCTCCGTTATGAGTTACTACTTGTTCCAACTGACTGAAGTCCCCAGATCCGCCCCTTATAAGAGATTTGGGTTTATGGGATTCAAATTCCTACCAAGCAAGTCCCTTGCTATAATTATTTACTGCTCCATTATGAGTTACTACTTGTCAGGAAAACCACTATAGTAGAGTTATCGGTAACACAAACAACTAAACCAGTACCCACAAGCAATGTAGTATTGTGAGCAGCATGACATCAAATATATATATATATATATATATATATTCTGAATGAGCCACGCCCACGTGTACAAATGGATGAAATATCTTCCAAAATGAAAGAAGAAAAAAATTGATGAGATGTACAACAAATAAAAAAAATAGTTCCAACCTGCCAAATTTAATTTGTATCCATGTGATACGTTCATCCTGGCTATTCCTTGATTCTCCCTTCCTACAGATTTAGGCAGCCATCAAATCACCACAGGTGCAAGACCTTGACCATGGATGACACACCCAGGGAGATTAATAGAAAGATACTGCATAATTTATAAACACAGAAGCTGTCCTTCGTTGTCTTCACATCTCTTAGTAAAACTCCAGTAATTAGTCTGAGGTGTTAGAGAAGAACCCTAAAGTGTAAATTTCTTTCAAATCTGAAGTCAAATTCCTAACTCTGTACTTCTTGTTCTTTCCTTCCTTTTGAATTTACTCACAAATTAATACAAGGGCTTTTATTTCATACACTGTCACTTGAATCCAAGAATTCAACCGGCAATTATGGGTGGCTGCCACGTCCATGGCTTGGTGTTGGTGCCATCACGCTAGCAAGGTTGTTAGCTGGACACGTGGTGGCAACCTTCCCTCTACGGAGTATGAAATATAGATTCTTAATCGAGATGTTACTGTAGAACTTTTGTACAATCTTATAGATTAATTTGTTTCTCTTCCAACACAACTCCTCATTCTCTCATTGTTTTTTCTCTCTCATAGGGATCCGTATAGCCATGACACACACTATATCCAACCATGAATTTCCCTTCTTTTCCGGCCAACAGCTATATAGTCAGTTACCAAATTCCACAATGACGTGCTTTCTAGCTCCTCGCCAAGTTCAAGTGCAATCACTTCAACTGGATCAACAATCTGACTAAATGAACCAAAATTATAACCTCATCAAGGAATTAATTTTTTTTCATCTGCCAATATTATTTTTTTTGCACTTAGTATATGCCAGTGAATTGATAAAGGAGTGTAGAACACTTGAAACCTTCCACTTCAAGTCGAAATGTGAAAAGATTAAAGCAAAATGTAAACCTGACCATTACATGAAAAGACCATTTAATGAAGATAGTTGATGTTAAAAAGAAACACTATGCCATCACCAATTCATACCAGCCAGAAGAAAGAAAAAGTATTTCATAATACAAAATTAAACTACTGTACATTTCATTGTATTCATAATAACCATAAAGTTACAAGGGAACAAGTCAATAATCACATGGTGTATCCCGATGACTTATTGGAGCCTCGTCATAATCAAATTGGTAACTAAGTTGGGAATATTTGCTTGTGTTGTTAGAGAAAATCTTCATGATCTTGACTGAAAGAGAGGTTGGTGGATAGGCAAAAGCGAAGTAACTACCATCATGGAAGACTTGAGGTGTTGCAATCGCAGATGGTCGAGTCGTATATTGTCATGTAGGTAAAGCAATATTGATAAGTTCCCATTTTGAACTTATTAGTAAGGCAGTGTGGGAGCTTGTTATCAGTGCAGACTATCAGTTAGTGCAGTGGCAATGCAGTGGCAATGCAGTGGCAAGTGGTAGTTAAATCAGTATCAGTTAGTAGCTCAATTAGAGTAGTTCAGCGCTAGACTAGCTAGACACTCCGGTATCAATAATCTCAGTCCAGCCTTCAGAGTATCAAGTGTGACTTGATTCAGTGCAATGCAAGACTCAAGTGCAGAGTATCATACAAGTATTAGAGCATTCTCAGTTTCCAGGAGTGATTTGATTCAAATACTCAAGTCCAGACTAGCTAGTAACAAGTGAATGTTCACTAATCCTTCAGAATCATCAGCATTATGTACAAGCTATATGAAGGGTATAATAATGGTAATTAGCAATGTATCCAAATTAGTATAAATTGTACTAAAGGGAAAGGAAGAGGGATCGGAATCTTGGTATCTTCCGTTTTCTTTAGTTCTTGAATTGTAGTTATTTTCTCTTTACTAAGAATAGTGAATAAAATCTCCTTGTTCCCCAATTATCTCCTCCAAATTTCCTCGAGTTTTTCAGCTCATTAATGGCGAATTCAGTTAGATCTTCTTCCAATTCCATGGCCATGGGGAGAGGTTCTAACAATTTGGTATCAAAGCCACCGATCTCAAGAAGCCATGGGCCTCGGCAAGGAGCTCCACCGGAACCCTCACCACAACCACCGATCTCGGTGAAGGAGGAGCGCTTCCGATCTCTCAAAGGCACGATTCTTGACATAGATCACAAATTAGATCTGTTGGAAGGGTGGATGAGAAGATCTAGGAAGGAAGTGCTTGTTCATCCCTATTTTTCAGCCATGGAGGCACCGTCGGATCCCTACGGTTATTTTCTGCCGCAGCAGCAGTACCTAATGCTGATACCACCATCCGTGCCTAATCACGGCTATCACCCGTCGTCGTTGTCACAGTAGCAGATGGACCATCGGACCGAGTCTTGGTATAACGACAGCAGCAGTACCCAATGCCGCCACCGCCACCACCACCACCCGTGCCTGATCACGGCTATCACCCGTCGTCGCTGCCACACAGTAGATGGGTCACCGGGCCGAGTCTTGGTATAACGACAACAGCGAGTCCGAGTTCTCGGATCTCCATCACCTCGTCGGGAGTCCGCCTGTCCTCTATGGATATTCTCACCTCACTCCGATTATGGAGCCGCCACCACCACCACCTGGTGGAGGAGGGAATGGGGGTGGCGATGTCAACAACTGGTGAATGTTCTGGGAGGAAGCGTTCCTGGACGAGTTCGAGATGCAGAGGAGGGGCTGGGAGGCGCCTGTGGCGAGGATCACCGAGCTCAAGGATGAGCTTCATAAAATTCAATACAATATGGGTCTTATCTTGATTAGAAGAAGGATCCGTCTTCTAACTATGATGAGCTTCAACAACATTTGTTCGAAGTCGAGAAGGTTTTTAAGCGAGAACAAGTAGCACACCTGATAGCTATGTCTGTATCGGAAAAGCGAGAAGAGAACTTAAGAAAGACCTTGGGAGTCAAGAAACAGTGTGTAACAGATCTTGAGAAGGCACTACATGAGATGTGGGCTGAAATTACAAAAGTAAAAGTCTACTTCTAATAATAAGTTAGTTGAAGCATATGTTCTAGAGACCAGCCTTGAAGAGAAATGTTTGGAAGTTGAGAGAAAATTGCACTCGGCAGATGCCAAGCTAGCCGAAGCAAGCCGAAGCAAGCCGGAGGAGTTCTAAGATAGATAGAAAACTAGTGGATGTGGAGGCTTGTAAAGGAAAATTGCAAAGAGACATTTATCTTTAAATACAAAGTGAAATTTTCATGAGAAGGTTTTTATGGAACAAAGAGAATTATCTGC
The DNA here is from genome assembly GCA_036927795.1 of Iris macrosiphon. Lineage (NCBI taxonomy): Eukaryota > Viridiplantae > Streptophyta > Magnoliopsida > Asparagales > Iridaceae > Iris > Iris macrosiphon. Next base: position 209,662,672 of record JAYESA010000004.1, read on the forward strand.
TAGAGTGGGGGGAAAAACTTCAGGAAGGTCTCATGATGCTTGTTGATGGTCAGAGGTCTCTCAATGAAAGAGAAGACAGAGCAAATGAGACTGATAAGGCACTTAAGGAGAAAGAGGAAGAGATTGCAGAGGCTTGGAGAATGATCGACGTCACAACTGATTCTTTGAAAATTAAGGAGGAGGATGTTAGTGTGAGATTGAAAGATGTAGCTACAAAGGAGAAGGAAGTTGATATTAAGATAATGAAACTAGACAAGAAGGAAAAAGATTTGTTAGAAATAGAAGAAAAGCTGAACACCAGAGAGAGATGGGAGATCCAAAAGGTAGTTCATGAGCATAAAGCTAATTTAGATGAAAAAAAAAACACGAGTTTGAGCTGGAAATTTAGAATCTGCTTCCAACTACTAAAGATGATCTTCAATCATAGCTGGCCAACTTGGAGGAAGTTGCTTTGAAACATGAACATAAGGTAAAAGAAACCGCGAGGATGGCTTAAGAAACCAGAAAATGCAGATATTGAGTATACAAGAGAACGGTCTCTGATGGAGAGTTTATTAAGGTAGAGAAGGAGCCAGGAGCTATACAGGAAACCTAAACTACAAATCCAGATTCTGGCACTTCAGAAAATAGCATCTTGGACAAAGGTGAAGGTGGACGAGAGAAATTGTTGAAGGTACCGACTTAGACAAGGACACCAAAGAAGCCATAAAAATGGAAGGGGGTCCATCAATTTGGTACCAAAGAAGCCATGAAATGTCAGGTTGTAGACCTTGTTGTGTTCCTGGGTTAGGAGTTGGCAGCAGCAATCTAGGTAACACACTGATATCTGCAAAGCCTTTGCATTCATTGTCTTACAATTCTTCTGCTCCTTCCCTTGGGTCCAGTCTCTTCTTCTGGGAGATGGATAATATGTCATGTGGGAAATATGGAAGGCCTATTGACAATATATTCAAATTTCATAAAGCAATTCGCAAAGATTTAGAATATTTGTATGTTGAATCTGGAAAGCTTATAGACTGACAAAGCATTCCTTCGCCAGTTTAGTGGGAGGTTTAGTTTGATATGGGACATGTATAGAGCTCATAGTAATGTTGAGGATGACTTCGTTTTTTCAGCTCTAGAATCCAAAGAGGAATCGGTGATGGTATGGGATCCAGAGATCAAACTTCAAATAAAGGCAATATGGACACTGCCACATGGGTGCCTTATGAACAGTTTGTAAGAAAATATTCATACCTTGACCTTGAGACAAGGGTCAAATTAAGGAGAGGGTATTGATAAGTTGCCAATTTGAACTTATTAGTAAAGCAGTGCGGGAGCTTGTTATCAATACAGACTATCAGTTAGTGCAGTGGCAAGTGGTAGCTAAATCAGTATCAGTTTGTAGCTCAGCTAGACTAGCTAGACTCAGTATTAGTAATCACAGTCCAGCTTTCAGAGTATCAAGAGTGACTTGATTCGGTGCAATGCAAGACTCAGTGCAGAGTATCAGAGCATTCTCAGTTTCCAGGAGTGATTTGATTCAAAGACTCAAGTCCAGACTAGAGTACCAATAACAAGTGATCGTTCAGTAATCCTTCAGAATCATCAGCATTATGTGCAAGCTATATGAAGGGTATAATAGTAATTATCAGTGTATCCAAATTAGTATAAATAGTGCTGGAAGGAAAGAAAGAGGGATCGGAATCTTGGTATCTTCCATTTTCTTTAGTTCTTGAATTGTAGTTATTTTATATTACTAAGAAGAGTGAATAAAATCTCCTTCCCCAAGTATCTCCTCCAAATTTTCTAGGGTTTCATAAATCTCAGCTCATTAATGGTGAATTCATTTAGATCTTCTTCCAATTCCATGGCCATGGGAAGAGGATCTAACAGATATCATGGACATTCGGATGAGAGAACAAAACCATGAAAGAAGGATTGATGATGCTCTCGAAGGAAAACGTTTGTCTTTGTATTAAATTTCTTGGGTATCTGACCAATAGTTGAGGACTTGCATCCTGAGTAATTCAGTGTCTTTGAAGAGCAGTAAGAGAGAATGAAGAAATATGATGGGATAGAGAGAACATATCCCAAAGAGACAATCGTATCTATATATTTGCCATGTTGGGACTATTTTCTTATATTTTATTTATTGTACAACTCACCAAATTTTTTTATTTTGGAAGGGACTTCTCCCATTGGTCCATGTGGGAGTGGACCCATATATATATATATATATATATATATATATATAGAGAGAGAGAGAGAGAGAGAGAGAGAGAGATTTGCTCTCCCCACTCCAATCCTCGTCAGCACTATCAACATCCTCGCTACTCTCCTCGAGACGCTACGTGCCTTGCTAATGCATTTCCTCGTCAGTGACTCCGTAATCGCCCCACCACCAGAACTCTAACCTCTCAACCATTGTCGTCTTTCTCCACATCCTCATTGTTATATATATATATATATATATATATATATATATATATATATATAAGAGAACCTTAAGTTCATACAAATAATGAATTTCAGTCTGATAACTATCTTTTTTATCTGCCATGGCTTGCCCTAAGCATATTCTTCATCAACCACGATTCCCATTAGGATATCCAGTCCTCCCTCTATATTCCTTACAATCTTCCCTATTTTGGGCACCTCTGGAGCCATCCACTGCCATCACTCTAGTCCCCAATTTTTCTTCAACCATTGTCACCACTAACCTAACTAAATACTTCCTATCACTCTCAAATACTAATCTCATCTAATGTGTATTGAGATCCATTTAGTACCCTTCATTTTACTAAAGGGTCAAGTACTTATACGTATGCTTATGCCTTTTGAACATTGAGTAGCACATATTATTATACAGGTTGTTAGTCGAACTTCATCATCGACAAGTAGCATTTATCTCAAGGCAATATAAGAGAGCATATGGAATATGAAATCAAAAAGTTATAGCCTTGAAAGTAAAGGAAGCTTAAATTCACATAAATCAAGGGAGAATTTCTCAAAAACCTGATATGCTGGCCCAAAAGCTATCCCCGTCAACTTAGCCTGGTCGGCTCTCGGCCTATTCTTCATCAGTTCATCCTGCTTCACTTCTAACATCTCCGTCGGGATCTCGTTCCTTCCCCTCTTACCCGCAATCCTCCCCAGTTCAGGAAAATCCGGTGCCACTATCCCCGTAGCCGCACCTGCGGTACTCCCATCATTCCAGTTCGCCACATAACCCCCATAATCCCCACCACCACCACTTTCATAACTACTACCACCACAGCTTCCGTACTCCTCTACTGGGTAACCACCATGATCCCCAAACTGGCTCCACTCCTGATTATGGGTTTCGGGTTGTGCAACCCAATTAGCATCATAATGACTCTCGGAGCCCACAAAATTGCTCCTTTCTTGATCCTCCGCGGTCGTTCCCGGATTTGAAAGGTGGTTTTCGAACTGCGCTGCCCGATTAATGCCGCCATGACTCCTCCCGTAGTCCCCAATCCTGCTCCTTTCCTGGTCAAGATTGGTCCTTTCTTCCTTGGTCTCGATTCGCTCGGGGTTTGGGACGTGGGTTTTCTTGGGGGCGAGGCAGAGGGAGTTCTTGGGGGCAGGGAGCATGGAAGAGAGGGCCTTGGAGGAGGAGGAGTCTTCTATGACGGGTTGTTTTCTTCCGATGTCGTCGTCGTCGTCGTCGGGGTGGTTGGACTTGAGGAGGGAGGGATCGAAAGGTAGGGTGAACTGCACGACCCTCTTGGGATAGGGGGTCTGGTCCCTTGATGATGGTTGGGATTTGGGAGGGGGCAGGTGGGAGAATAGGGAAGATTGGGGCTTGCTGGTGGTGGACTTTGGTGGTGGTGGTGGTTGTTCTTGGTGGTGCTGGGATTTGGGAGGAGGGAGAGAGGAGAAGATTGAGGAGGAGGAGGAGGTTTTGGGAGGGGGGAGAGTGGAGAAGAAGGAGGGTTTGGGTTTGTTTGATGCTGATTTGGCTGCTGCTGCTTCTCCTTCTTCTTCGTCGGAAGAAGCGTAGTTTGCTAACAAAGAATCCATGGCAGAGGGGGAAAATAGAGAGAGCTTTTGGTCCAACCACAGAAAAAATTAGGTTTCTTCGATATGGAGAGGAGTAGGGAACGACAAAATAAGACAAATTCTAAAGACACATAAAGGCTAGTGATAAGGCACTACACATTTTATTTGGGACTAGTCCATTAAAATTTTACCAAAAATTATAAAATTTACTTAGGACTAGCACACACCAAGCTATATAAGTAAAAATTATTTCTTTTGTTTGTTTTTCATTTCACCCTCACATGAAGAAATATCTCATTCTCCAAGTCCAAAAATCTAAACCTAATTTTGGAATTTGATAGTTGTGGTCCCAAGTGGAAGAAAATTTTGCTTTGGTGATTGTCCAACGAATATTCTTTCGGTATATCTTCGACAACATACGATGAATAAGTTTTGCGATTGTCACAAAAATATTTAGTTTTATTTGACTTTTGTAGGAGCGATGCATTAAATTATCTTCGATGAAGAAGTCGGATCATGCAATCCATTAAATATGCACTCCGGTCCTTCCGAAGAACATGTTGGTTGTTTCGAAGCACGTACGGTACGTAAAATGATAACCCTATTTCGACAGTCATCGTGTAAGGACTGTATAAAATTCGACAGTCCTATATAAATATAGGACTGTCAATAATTCGACAGTCCTATATAAATACAAGACTGTCATAATTTCGACAGTCCTATATACTAAGTGGATTGTCAAAATAGTGATAGTCCTGAATCTTAAAGACTGTAAATTATTTGAACTGCCAATTATTTAAAGTTATTAATTTTAAGATTATTTTATATTGGTTATAGGACCAACCTTGTACAGATGTTATGGTACATCCTGCTATTGGGGTTGATGTGGAGGATATATTCTCAACGGATATTCAATTTGCATCCCAGGAAGAAGCATTAGATTGGTGCAGAGAAGTTGGAAGACGACATAACATAGTCATTGTCATTGCAAGATCCATCAGATCTCGGTCGGGCCGAAAATATGTAGAGCTGGGCGGCGAAAGATGAGGTATGTTCAGGGAGCATCATAAAAAAAAGGGTGTTGTTGAAAAAAAAATCCTAAGAAAAACGTTAGGACGAGAAAATGTGGTTATCCATTTAAGGTGTTGATTGTAAAAGTAGAAGATGTGAAGTGGATAATCGAAGTTAAGAATGGAAGACACAATCATCCTATTCCAGGGACACTTACGGGTCATGCCTACGTGGCACGGTTGAAGGAGGATGAGAGAAAGTTAGTTGAAGAATTGTTCCTTTCCGGAGTTGCACCGAAACAGATTTATTCTGCCGTGCGACAAAAAGAAGATGGGAACAAGTCAACCATGAGGACGATCTATAATAGTTTGGCCAGAGTCAAATGTAATAGTATGAAAGGAAGAATGGCGATGCAGCAAGTATTGAAGTTGCTTGGGGAGCATCACTACGTGGAGTACCATAGAAGACATCCACAAAATGATGAACTCCTTTCATTGTTTTGGGCTCATCCTGATTGCACACACTTGGCTCGGTCCTTCGCAGACGTGTTGGCCCTTGATTGTACATATAAGACCAACAAGTTCAAGATGCCTCTTTTTTCACGTTGTTGGGTTTATGTCTATGGAAAAAATATTTTCAGTCGCTTTTTGTTTTATGAAGAGTGAGACAGTAGAGGATTACACTTGGGCGTTGAGGAAACTGCAATCCCTTTACACATGATACAAAGAGCCCTCTGTTTTTGTTACCGACAGAGAATATGCGCTGATAAATGCCATAGATATTGTATTTTCTCATATGCATAGACTACTATGCACTTGGCATATAAATCGAAATATCCAAGCTCAATGCAAGAGAAAATTTGAAAAATGGACGGTAAAATCGACATGCTTTGCTTCGAAGAATTCTACAGTGATTGGAGTCTTGTATGGCGAGCAAGTACTACAGACATCCGAGGACGAGGTGTTAGCCGAAGGCTTTTCCTGAGCATCCATGTTTCATGCTCAGTATTTATTATTTATTTCAGTCATTTATATTTCTGGTCTGTTGAACCATTGTATCAGATATTTATCGGGTTGTACCCCGAAGCACTTTGTTGAGACTGGTTGATGATTTACATTCCTTATATTCTGTGGATCATATTTTATATCTGGTGTGGATGAGATTAGTTGTACCATAATTGTCGTAGACTTTGTTTTACAGCTTAAGTATGCCCTGATGGATCCATTAAATTGGTTTGTCCATCGGTGCGTGCTGCTGGCCATTGCCACGTATCTGGTCCCTCGGCATTTTGGGACTGGGGCGTGACATGGTTTTTGTGGTGGCCCATGCAGGTCTACGACAAAATTGTTCGGTTTTAACTTAGGGATTGAACAAGCCTGCCCTAAGGATAGGATAAGTTCTAGGATCTCATCCATTAATTAAACCATGTTTGAACTCTATATCGAACTTAAAACTGTTACTTGATTTGCATCCTGTTTAATTCCTCTGAGCGTTCTTACGGTTTATCTTTTGATTGCAGAGTAATGGACCCCAGGAACGGAGACGAGATTCCTTTGGATACGCCACACGACGCTGTGGTTACTTATATAGACGGAGTGACCCCAGGGAATGGAGGACAAGCATCGCAGAGCGATCAAACCGGTCAGCCTAATCCAAGGTTCCGGAGAGATGACATCCCACCTCCACCATAGTTCACTCCCCAGATGCCAGTTTTTCCGCCCGGACAAGCCATGGACGGGCAACAGATGTTCCAGATGATGTATGCTATGATGCAAGCCCAGCAGCAGATTCAGCAAGAGGCCCATCGGCAGGAGGCCGAGTATCTGAGAACCAGCCTGGTAACCGCATTGGAGCAGGCAAATCCACCAGCGAGGCGATCAACGACGGGATCTATCACCGACTTCCGTCAGCTCAAGCCTCGTACATTTTCTGGTAAAGAGGGGCCAACAGAAGTTCATGAATGGCTCACAAACATTCAGCATCAGTTGGAAGCCGCTGAACTTCCGAGAGAGAAGTGGATGACTGCAGTCAGAATGCAGTTAACTGAAAATGCACATCACTGGTGGTTAGCAGAAGAGAGGAGGCTCGGACAGGACCGAGTCACTTGGGAAGAGTTCTCCAGACTCTTCAAAGAGATGTATATTCCCGCAGTAGCAAGGTCAGAGCTCAGAGACAAGTTCAACCGCCTTATCCAAGGCAATATGACAGTGGAAGAATACAACGCAGAATTTATTCGCCTCAGTCGCTTTGCCCCAACCTTGATTGCGACAGAGGAAGAGAAAGCTGAGAAGTTCTTTGATGGGCTGAAGTTCGAGCTCCAGAGATTGATTGGATCGGTCGCACCTACATCTTACACCGACGTTCTCGCAGCAGCACGACGCATGGAGCGCGTCACTAGAAGAGAGTCGAACCTGAAGAGGCCTATCACCTCAGCACCATCCAGGACAGGACATGGGGATTCAGCAAAACGGTCCCAGAGGAGTATGCCAGAGAGGACAGCACACAGGGCCATATCTCTCCCTACTTGTCACCACTGCGGCAAGATAGGTCACATTGAGAGAGAATGCAGACGCAAGTTGGGACTCTGCCTGGCTTGCGGGTCCAACCAGCATCAGACCAGAGACTGCACCGAGCGCAGAGAGGGAGCACCGAGATTAGCTTTACCTGCACCACGACCAGCTTATCCAGCAGTAGGAGCACAGCAGACAGGAGTTGGAGGCGTCAGGCCACCAGCCCCAGGAGGGAATCAGCAGAGACCACCCCTGGCACCACAGGCAGCTCTATTTCAGCAAGCTCAGCAGCAGCAGAGAGATCCAGCTCAGGGACGAGGACAGGCATTCACATTAGCTGTTGAGCAGGAGGCTACGGCAGGCAAGGTCATCGCAGGTACTATTTTAGTAGCTTCATTACCAGCTGTAGCATTATTTGATTCTGGAACATCGCATTCATTTATAGCAGCTAGCTTTGTAGCCACCCATAGAGTAGCTACCGCACCCCTTCCGAAGATGAAGAGAATTCTTACGGGAGGTAAAATTATTCCGGTTAGTGACGTCTGTAGATCATGTTCTGTAGTAGTTTGTGGAAGAGAGATGCACGCTCAATTTCTGATCTTTTCCATGCCGGATTGTGATGTTGTACTTGGTATGGACTGGTTAAGTCAGTACCATGCGACTCTTGATTGCCGACTTGGGCGGGTTATATTTAGACCGTCTGGACATCCAGAATTTGAGTTTCTTCGAGGAGCAGTAGAGCAAGAAGTTCAGCCTACTCTTAGGGTACTATCTATAGAAGGGGAGACAGGTTACCCAAGAGTCATATCAGAATTTATGGATGTATTTCCTGATGATCTTCCAGGTTTACCGCCTGATCGGGAAATAGAATTCACAATAGACTTAACTCCAGGAGCAGAGCCTATCACTTCATCAGTATATCGGCTAGCACCTAAGGAGTTAGTGGAGTTGAAAGAACAGGTTGATGATCTTCTGGAGAAGGATTTTATTTGGCCCAGTGTTTCACCTTCGGGAGCACCCATATTATTTGTGCCGAAGAAGGATGGAACAGTACGGTTATGCATTGACTACAGGGCACTAAATGCTGTGACCATCAAGAACAGGTATCCCTTACCACGCATTGATGATCTATTCGATCAATTGAGTGGTGCAAGGGTATTCTCGAAGATTGACCTTCGATCCGGCTATCATCAGATCAAAGTAAGGAAGGAAGATATACCAAAGACAGCTTTCAGGACCAAGTATGGACATTATGAGTTCTTGGTGATGCCGTTTGGTTTAACCAATGCGCCAACAGTGTTTATGAGTTTAATGAACAGAGTCTTTCATCAGTTCTTGGATAAATTTGTGGTTGTGTTCTGATGAGAACATAAAATATCATATTTTTATTCCTTAATGTATACTCCTTTATGCTCATTTAATGTCTAAAGATACTCATTATTTTTATATTTTGATTTAGGATACAATTGGAGTCACTAAAAGCAAAATGGAGCTAATTATCAATTCTGGACAGTTCTGACACCTTGTAGAAAAATGGTCATAACTTGCTCATCCGAAGTCCAATTGAGCTGATCCAAATTGATTCGGAAAGCTAAGTGATAGAGGCACAATTTTGCTGTTTTGATTTTCCCGAGATTCTGGCTACATCATAGACCAAATCACGCTTGAAGTTGAGACAACTATGTTTTGCACAAAAAGTGGAGTTGATATAACCATTTCCCAACTTATTCAAAGATTTTATTTTATTGTTGGGTTGTTGTAACTCTTAGAGGATTTTTGGGAAGATATTGTGATCTTCAAACACTTATTTAGAGTGTATAAAAGGGGTAGAGATCAAGAGGAAAAAGGGGAACAACACACAACTCTTCTTCCTCTTCTCCAATATTCTTTTGAAATTTTCTTGAACATGTGGAGCTAAATGTCTTGTTGGTCGAAGGAAACGGAAGCCTCGGAATGAATAAAAACTTGTGAGATCTAATTTGTGTTTATATTTTTGATTTGTGCTTTAAGTATCGAATGTTTTCTTATGCATATTTTTATGATTATCTTGTTTAATGACTAGGATGCATACTAGTTTATTATTCATGACAATCTAATGCTAAATTAGATATCGAATCCGTAATTGTTCGATCCCTCTAATTTGTGAAGCAACCAAGATTTAATGAACTACTTTGTTTTATTAGATCTTAGGAGGAAAACTTTTGAAAAAAATTAAATACAACCGCGTGTGCTTGTGTTGTTTTGCTTCATCGATCTCATCGAGTTTAATACGCTACTAGATTAAACCTTTAGCGCTTGTCTGGGGTTATTTAGTAGTTAAGGTTAATTAGATCGCTTGTTTTTAATTAATTGTGGCTAAAGGAGATAGAAAAATAATTCCAACGATGAATATTCAAAGTATGAATTAATATATACTTGCATCGATGATCAGTTTTAAGATTCCAATGGTGGATGTTGACTGAGACCAACATTTATTTCTTTGATTGTTTTAATACTTTAATTATTTTTAGCTCTTTTTAATTTTCTTTGATCCAAAACTCTCCCCCCATCTTATTTCACATAGCATAAAGATCAAACTAATTACTCTCCGTGGGAACGATCCTTACTCTCACTACTACATATTATTTCAAGAGTAAAGGTTTTATTTTTTGGGTGCCTACGACAGCACGCCAAAATTTTGGCGCCATTGTCGGAGAGTAATTTTAGTTGATTTTTGTGCTTTTTGTGATCTTTATTTCGTTCTTGTGATCAAATAATTTTTGCCTATTAGCAAACAAAAAAAAAAAAAAAAATCGGTAACAGGAAATAGCGGCCAATTCTCAAATATTTGGCACTTGGCTAGATCTTCGATCTGGGCATGCTGATGAGGTAAATGTTTCTTCCTTAGAACAACAAATTTCTTGTTTAACTTCTCTTGTTCGTCAGATGGTTGTAGGTAACATGAAAATAACAAAGGCTTGTAGGATTTGTCTAGTATCAGGGAATCCAACCGATATGTGTCCAACTCTCCAAGAGGAGTCCAATGAACAAGTGAATACGGAATATGGTTTTCCTGGACTACCAGAAATGAAGTATGATTCCTATTCAGACACGTACAACATAGGATGGAGAGATCATTCCAATCTCACCTATGGGAGTCCAGAATTAAATCAACCAGCAACTCAAAATTGCCCAAGTTACCAGCAATACAAGCAGCAATACCTACAACCAAGCCAAACTTCTAATTCTGGTATGTCTTTAGAAGATATTGTTAAGTCTATTGCCATTAATAATTTATAATTTTAACAGGAGACGAGGGCTAGTATCGAAAGTTTGAACAATCAAATGAGTCAAATGACAACTGCAATTAATAAGCTAGAGGCACAAAGCTTGGAGAACTTACCATCTGAAACGATAGTAAATCCAAAAGAAACTGTAAGTTCAATTATTTTGAGAAGTTGTAAAGAAGTTAAAATTCCAGAAAAAGAAGCATGTGCATCATCAAAAGAAGAAGAAGAGAAAAATATCGTTGCAGACACGAACATTCCTAACGACGATGTAGTACCTAATGGAAAAGAAGTTTTTAAACTTGATGGAAAAGATGGAGTAAAAGTTGCCATCAGTGAGAATTTTGAGAAAGAATATGAGTTAACTTTGAGTACTCACTTACATAAAACTGTTGCAGTGTTGAACGATCTTCCAAAAAGACAACAGTCAGGTAACATTCCATATATTTTGTTACCAATTAATGACAAAAGACCTTTACCTTCTGTTTTGCAGGTATGCATTCTAGACTTGAAACTCCTGCCTAGTTATATCAAGTGTGCATAGAGTCGAGCCAACGACAATATTAAACAAAGGCGCTGCTTGGGAGGCAACCCAAGGGAAGTTTATTTTTATTCTCGCATTTTATTTTTTTGTTATTTTGTCTTTTCTTTGCATTTAATCATACATTGGGTACAATGTCTGTTTTAAGTGTGGGGGAAAGATTTAAATTTTTTTTTTAAGCAGTTTGAGTTTGTGTTTTTCTCAAAATAAAAATAAAAATAAATTAATAATAATAATAATTGAGATTTTTTTTTAAATAAAAGGATTTTGTTTTTGTGGTTTTTAATAATTTTTGGTTGTGTATGTCATGAGTAAGATTAAACTAAATTTGAAAAATTCATAACATGATTGAATAAATAAATTTTTTTTCAACTTAGAATTAATTAGTCTAGTTATTTTTTATTGAAAATGGTAGTATCTAAATTGGTAGACAAAAGCCAGTGAGGATTTGAGCCTTTAGACTGACACATCAGTCTCATTATTCTTTCATGAGAGATATTCTTCCACTGATTTGTTTCTCTAGAACTTGCTTTGATTCTCTTCGAGGTCACATTGACACATGCATGCATGAACATGATTAAGGCCATCTTTGCTATACGTTACATAAGCCAAATAGCCCACCTTGTAATTAATTTTCTTTTTGTTGAACCCCTTTGAGCTTTATTGCCTTTTTCTTGGTATACCCACATTACAAGCTTTCAACCAATAATATTTATACCTTTACCCAAGTCGCAAAGCTAGTGGAGCATTGTTGATCATTATGATATGTATGGGTGTACGAAAAAATAATTGTGGGGGTATCTAAATTTGTGGTTTGGTTATAACCAACAAAATGGAACATATTTTTATCCTCAAATTTCCTAAGTTCCATTATAGTTAAAAAAAAAAAAAGTAAAAAAAAAAAAAAAAGAAAGAAAAAAGAAAAGAAAAGAAATGGAGTGATTGATTTTGCATTGTTTAAATGCTTTAAAAGCCAAATTGAAGACGCTGCAAAATGGAGTGATTGATTTTACATGTTTTATATTGAGATTGAGTTGATTCATTTTTGCTCCACTAGTTTTGATGGCTTTTGAGCTACATTCCTAAATATATCCCACCTTAATCCTAAGCCATGTTACAACCCATGAAAAGTCCTTATGATTTATGTTATGCATGTGATCCCAGTGGTGGAGAATGAAAAAATATACAAGCTTATGGTAGAGCATTTCTTTTGGAATGAATTCGAGAGAAATATATACCTTCAAACACATGAGAGTTTAGTGTTTATTCCCGTGAGGGTCTACCTATTTAGTTTACTCCATTTTTCAAGTAAAAATACCTACTAAGTAATTAGAAGTTGTTTAAGAATATATGTTCATGATATGTTATGAGTTTTGAAGAACTTGGTTATTATTTATTTATGACATTGCAACCTTGATTTCTTTTTGGAAAAATAAATTAGAGTTTTGCCCGAGGACGAGCAAAGGTTAAGTGTGGGGGTATTTGATGAGAACATAAAATATCATATTTTTATTCCTTAATGTATACTCCTTTATGCTCATTTAATGTCTAAAGATACTCATTATTTTTATATTTTGATTTAGGATACAATTGGAGTCACTAAAAGCAAAATGGAGCTAATTATCAATTCTGGACAGTTCTGACACCTTGTAGAAAAATGGTCATAACTTGCTCATCCGAAGTCCAATTGAGCTGATCCAAATTGATTCGGAAAGCTAAGTGATAGAGGCACAATTTTGCTGTTTTGATTTTCCCGAGATTCTGGCTACATCATAGACCAAATCACGCTTGAAGTTGAGACAACTATGCTGTGCACAAAAAGTGGAGTTGATATAACCATTTCCCAACTTATTCAAAGATTTTATTTTATTGTTGGGTTGTTGTAACTCTTAGAGGATTTTTGGGAAGATATTGTGATCTTCAAACACTTATTTAGAGTGTATAAAAGGGGTAGAGATCAAGAGGAAAAAGGGGAACAACACACAACTCTTCTTCCTCTTCTCCAATATTCTTTTGAAGTTTTCTTGAACATGTGGAGCTAAAAGTCTTGTTGGTCGAAGGAAACGGAAGCCTCGGAATGAATAAAAACTTGTGAGATCTAATTTGTGTTTATATTTTTGATTTGTGCTTTAAGTATCTGTCACGACCCGCACCCGGAAAATCGGGCATGAGTCGTGGGTACGTCCAGCCTACGCCGCAGCATCGGCGGTAGAACGCTGTCTAGGTCAACTATCTAGATAATAATCTCACACAAAAAATCGGGCATGACCTTTCCAAAAGGAGGGCAACCACACAATCAAAATATAAACCTGTCAAGATCTCAACTCCAAACGGAGGAGCAAATATCATAATGATAATCATAATATACTCAATCACGAATTTAAGCACGATAAGATAACACAGAGATCTAACAACTATAAAGTCTAACCAACAACGACTACTACAACAACCACAACATCAAATAATAATAATACAACATCCAAAAATAATATACAAACAAGGTCTCAAACTAAAACCGGAGACAAATCCGGTGCTAAGGCTAATAAAACAACAACAAGATCCTAGTGATCCCGGCTACCAACCCGGAAATCACCCCTAAACTAGAGGGTCCCTGTCTGCACCATCGACAGGCTCAGGTCCATAGAACGTCGGACACCAATCCTCCGGATACTCTGGAAAAATATGTCCAGTCAGGACTGGAGCAAGTACATCTCTAACAGCAGTTCCATTTAAATGATAAAAACTATAAAACAGTTATAGCAAGTAGCAAGAAGAAAGAAGTAAGTATGAAACAGGAAATAAATATGTATCACTGGTGCATAAAGGTAAAGATGCAGGAATATCAGAAACAAGATAGTAGTAACTGCAAGATACAGAAAATCTAAGCTAAGATCAAGTCCGTGCACATGAACGTGTAGTGAGTCCAGCATGAAAAATATGTAGTGAGTCAAGTCCAGAAACATGTAAGTGAGACAAGTCAAGAAATGCATGAGAGTCCAGACTATAAAGAATGAACTCGGTGTCTTTGAAATACTTGTTTCGATATGTAAACGGCTAGGGGTAAGTACGGCTCACCGCGCACTGGGTGCGCGGCTGCTATCATTCCAGATTAGACCAGAGGGAGTGATTCCTGATGATGCCAGATAGGAATGTTTACATGTCTACTCGAGTATTTCCCCGCCCCGACTAATACAAGTGGATCCAAGACCCGACACGCAAATCAAGATGAGTCCAGCCTGATCATGAGTGATGCCTGTAGGTGATGCCAGTAGTGATTCCAGAATAGAGGCCAGAAACATGAAATGTACGTGTCGCAAGTAAATGAATCCAGAAATATCAGTCAGTGTCCCGTGTTGTGCCAGAATAATCATATGATACTATACTAGAAGCTGAATCATAATAATCATCAGATAATGAAAACTATCAGAGAATGTACTCGCCTGACGTCCTGAGCAACTGGCGATCCGAACTGGTGTCGCAAGGACCTAATACGAAAAGCAAGGTTAAACAGGGTTCTAATGAGTTAAACAGATATAAAATAACTAAAAATAGGCTTCTAGGGTCGTTCTAGGTCAAACGGGTCAAACCGGTGAAATCTGGGTCAAAAAGTCAACTCTGGGTCCAAAAAGTCAACTCTGGGTCAAAACTAGGTCAAAAGTTGACTTTGGCGGTCAACCGAGTCAACTACGGTCAAGTCTGGGTCAAACTAGGGTGCTCCTGAAATTCTAGGTCAAACCGAGCTCATTAAGCTAGAAAACTCACAAACTCGCCTCCTTGAGATACCGGGATACCCTCGGTATCCGATACCTCAACCTAGGCTACGCACCCCGCCTAAACCCGCTAAAACCTATACTAGCACGCGTAAATATATACACATAAGCATATAAAAATTACTCCAATACTATTCCTAGGCTATTGCTCAAAAACTCCGCTCGAAACCCAATACCTTGGTTATCTTAAGGTATTGAGATACCTCGGTATCTCAAGGTATTGAGATACCGCTCTAAACTCAACCCGACTACCCCTCTAGCTAACTAACTATGCATAAACATATATATCTAGCTATAATCTAGGCTAAAATATAGATATCTAATACATATAGGCATATACCTATATATCTATACCCAATACCTTACCTTATCTTACACATACCTTACCTTACCCTCCTCATAAATATATAAATATATCTATATCTAGATATCTAAACTATCTACCTAGCTATATATAGATATCTATATATAAATCTATCTATCTCTCTCTCTAGATATCTATAGATATATTTATATAGCTATAGGTATATATATATCTATACCTAGGTATTTACCTATCTAACTATATAACTATCTATATAGATATCCATCTATCTACCTATTTATGTATCTATCTATCTAGCTAGCTATATAACTATATATCTATCTATCTTTCTATTACCTATCTATTTATGTGTCTATCTATCAATCTAGTTATATATATCTAGCTATCTAACTATTTATCTAAATCTATCCAATACCTATCTATCTATTTAAACAACTAGGTAATTATCTATCTAACTATCTATGTCTATCTATCTATTTATCTACTATCTACATATATATCTATTTATCAATCTAGCTATCCATGTATCTATCTATCCATATATCTATCTATCTATCTATTTATATCTATGTATCTATCTATTTACCTATTTATCTAACTAGCTATCTACCTATCTAATTATCTATCTATTTACCTATCCAATTATCAATCCATTAATCTACCTATCTAACAATCTATCTATCTATATATATATACATACCCCTCTCTCTCGCACACTGCTCTTGCTAGCTGCTGCTGCTGCTTGTACTGCGGCTGCTGCTACCTAAAACTGCTGCTGGTGCTGCCCACATTGCTGCTGAAGCTGCTGCTTGCTGCTGCTGCACCTGCTGGTGCAGCAAGTTGCTGCTGCTGCAGCTGCTGTGCCAGTTGCTGTCCCCCCCCCCCTCTCATCTCACATACACACACACACACACTCTCCTATAAACACACACATATATATATATCTATATATATATATACATACATATATATATATACACACAAGCTCCTATATATATATATATATACACACACTAATATATCTACTAACACACACATATGTATAAGTACACACACACACACAAACACAAGCACACACACACACACATCCATATATATACATATATATATCACTATCTATCTATATATATATACATACATATATATCTATATATATATAACTAGATATCTATATATATATACACTCATCCACACACTCTAACACACACACTAACACACTCACACACTAATACACACACACACATAAATATATATACATACACACATATATCTATCTATATATATATATATATATATACACTAATATATATATATACACACACACACTCACACACTTAAACATATATATATATATATATCCTCACTCACACACACTCAACCTCACACACCCTCACACACACACTCACACACACAACCCCACACACAAACACTCCTACATATATATATAAATATATATATATATATACTCACTCAAACTCATATATATATATATATATAGGCACTCACTCACCCTCACACACACTCACCTACACACTAGCACACACTCACACAGCACTCACCTACACACATACACTAGCACTCACTAACACACTCACAAACACATAACCACACATATATATATAAATATATATACATAAACACACATACAAATATATATAAATATATATATATATATACACAAACACAACACTCACACAACCACGCACACAACACTCAAACCACACGCCCTACTCACGCCCAACGACCCCGACACTCACCAACATCCTAAAATATATATAATATAGCCCGAAAACTCTAGCACACACTCCCCGATACTAACCTAACGCGCACACAAGCCCGAAACGAGGAAACCAAGTCGAAATGGCCGTTCGGTCATTTCGACGAACACGTGGTGCGCGGCTCGGAAAACCTCCTGAAACGCACACCAAACGAACTCGGAATTGGCCCAAAATTTACCCACGCGCTCTACACGATGTCTAGATCCTAGAAAATGTGCTCCCGTGTCGATTCTAGGCCCGTGGCAGAAACGCACACGCACTTAGAATCGACGACGACGAATAGCCCCAATTTTGCCCGAAACGTCCGTTTCTTCGCGACGCGGCTTCCCGTGTCCGAACGGAGACATGCTCTCACCCTCAAGACACCCGACAACGTCTACCTAGGTCCATCTAACCTAGGGCATCACCCAAAATTGGGCCAAATTTGGATTCCACCCGAAATTGACACAAAACCTAGTGTTAAAGTCTCTAAACCCAACCAAACTAGTTCCAACTTCCTCCCACGGGTAGCCCAAGGGTCTAGGAAGGTTCTAAAATATTAATTACACTATAAAAGAGTAATTATAAGGGGAAATTTAGGGTTTACCTCTTGGAAGTTGGAATCCCAAGCCAAAATCTCCAAATCTCTCCAAATTCACCTCCTACAAGCTCCAAGCCTCAAATTCAAGCTCCAACACCAAATCTAGGCTCTACCCACCTAGGTTGGGGAAAGATCTAGGGTTAGGGTTACATAAAGAAGAAGGAATGGAAGAAAGAAGGAAGAAAAGTGAACTTACTTGAAGTAGGAAGGAGAAAGGAAGAAGAAGTGAAGAAGAAGAAGTAAAATGAAGAGGAATGAAGAAAGGGGGCTGTGGGGCTGCTCACGGGAATGGGGCTGCTGGTCTCACGGGTGGGGAGGGGTAGGTAGGCCGGCCAAGTGTAATAAAAAGGGTTACACTAAGTCCAAATGACCAAAATGCCCTCCCGTAACTCGATTTTGGGTTTCGGGTTCCAAATGCGCTCAAACTAGTTCCAAATCTCTCCAACTAACTTCCTAAAAATAAAATAAATATTCTAAGCCCCAAAATAATTCTCACAAGGGTGTGGGCTGGGTCGGACATGGGTCCACTAGGGTCTGACATGGGTCCAGGCTAGCCAAAATCCTAAAACAATCAATAAAAATATAATACAATCATTAATTAATTATAAATATAATTAATTAAAAATAATGCACAATTAACCAAATTAAAAAAAAAAAAATACCCGGCTCTGGAAATGGGGTGGTGACAAGCCTATCCTCCTTAGAAAATTTCGTCCTCGAAATTTAAAGTCAATCACACTCCTCTGGGTCAAACCCCCAACAATCACAGTCAAGAAATTCTACCTAAACAACATACAAGATCAGGGTCCTACTGGTCGTGTTATCACAGTCTCAATCAGGGTTACTACACTATCTACCACAGCACAAGAAAATCTAACAGTTACTAATGAAGCACACCACAGGAATGGAAAAGGACAGGAAGAAGAAACAAGAGACAGACCTGCTAACCCGACATCCGTAGCATCGGCCTCCTCGACCGTCAACGCATAAGCCCTGCCCTGCTGGGGTGTATCCCTCTGCTGGTGCGGGGCATGATGCTGTGCCACAGATGGCCTAGCTCCAACTCTCTGATCCTGTGCTCCACCCAATGGAGGTGCAGTAGGGCAATCTCGCATCTGGTGAGCAGCGAATCCACAGAACAAACACACCTTCAGCCTCCTCCTACAAACATCCCAGGTGTGTCCTGCCTTCCTGCAGTAGGCACAAGTGGGCACCCTCTGATCCTGACCCTGCTGCGCTGCCTTCTGCACATAGGGACGCTTAGCTGGTCCCGCACTACCACTGGCACTGCCTGAATCATCCCTGCCTCTCTTGGACTTGAGCTCCAAGTCATCCTCTGCTCTCTGAGCATCTCCTACTATCTGCTCAAAAGTCGCCTCGCGGTCGCTCCTGGTCAAAGACTTGACCGCCATGACCAAGCCCTTGCGAAACTTCCTCGCCTTGGCTGCCTCACTCAAGCCATCTACAAATCTGCCCAGACGGCAGAACTCCGCTGCGTACTCGTCCACCATCATGCTCCCTTGGACGAGTGCCTCGAACTGGCTCTCCAAAGCACTGAGCGCCACATCTGGAAAAAACTTATCCTTAAAAAGCCTCTTGAAGGCCTCCCAAGTAAGCCCTGGCGCTGCAATCCTCGTATCTGTGCGATACCACGTCAAAGCGAGGTCGAACATCTGGCTGCCCGCTGCCTCTATCTGCATGCTGTCTGGAATCTGCGCCAGCCTGAAGATCCCCTCAATCTGCTCTATCCAGTCATCCGCGTACAGGATCCCTTCTGTACCACGGAACTCCTTGGGCCGCATCCTCTGAAAATCAATGATGCTGCCCGGCCTCGGGTGCTGAATCTGATCTGCCTGTGGCTGAATCTGTGCCACCTTGTCCACTGCCGTCATGGCCACCTGGTGGGCATTCTCAATGCCCAGTCTCATCACATCCACCTGACGGTGCTGCGTGTCCATCATCTCCCTGAAGAACGCAAACAACTGCGCGACATCTACTGGAGCAGGAAGTGGTGGAGGAACCACCGGAACGACTGGGGTAGTCCTCGGATCGACAGGTGAAGGAGAATCCCCGAGAGAAGCAGATGCTCCCTCAACCGCAGAAGTGGTGAGTGGAGCGGTAGCAGCTGCCTGGATACGAGCTGGACGAGAGGTAGCAGACCTCTCCGAGGCAACTGCTGGAACGGTACGATGGGATCGTGTCTTCGGAGGCATCCTGAACACAGATCAAAAGAAGTCAATATGGTGCAAGATACGATATCATCAAAGAAGGACAGTAATATTTCAAAAGAAGCAATTTCAGAAAAATTAGATTGGAATTGTTCCTAGTCGTGATTGAGTACACTCTCATCCTAGATCCTAGATCCTATAGCAGGCTCGCAGCAGTACAACTAAGTTGTACCACCACGATATCGCACTAATTGCGAATGGAGACCTGCATGGGGCCGCCACCAAAAACGTGTCACGACCCGCACCCGGAAAATCGGGCATGAGTCATGGGTACGTCCAGCCTACGCCGCAGCATCGGCGGTAGAACGCTGTCTAGGTCAACTATCTAGATAATAATCTCACACAAAAAATCGGGCATGACCTCTCCAAAAGGAGGGCAACCACACAATCAAAATATAAACCTGTCAAGATCTCAACTCCAAACGGAGGAGCAAATATCATAATGATAATCACAATATACTCAATCACGAATCTAAGCACGATAAGATAACACAGAGATCTAACAACTATAAAGTCTAACCAACAACGACTACTACAACAACCACAACATCAAATAATAATAATACAACATCCAAAAATAATATACAAACAAGGTCTCAAACCAAAACCGGAGAAATCCGGTGCTAAGGCTAATAAAACAACAACAAGATCCTAGTGATCCCGGCTACCAACCCGAAAATCACCCCTAAACTAGAGGGTCCCTGTCTGCACCATCGACAGGCTCAGGTCCATAGAACGTCGGACACCAATCCTCCGGATACTCTGAAAAAATATGTCCAGTCAGGACTGGAGCAAGTACATCTCTAACAACAGTTTCATTTAAATGATAAAAACTATAAAACAGTTATAGCAAGTAGCAAGAAGAAAGAAGTAAGTATGAAACAGGAAATAAACATGTATCACTGGTGCATAAAGGTAAAGATGCAGGAATATCAGAAACAAGATAGTAGTAACTGCAAGATACAGAAAATCTAAGCTAAGATCAAGTCCGTGCACATGAACGTGTAGTGAGTCCAGCATGAAAAATATGTAGTGAGTCAAGTCCAGAAACATGTAAGTGAGACAAGTCAAGAAATGCATGAGAGTCCAGACTATAAAGAATGAACTCGGTGTCTTTGAAATACTTGTTTCGACATGTAAACGGCTAGGGGTAAGTACGGCTCACCGCGCACTGGGTGCGCGGCTGCTATCATTCCAGATTAGACCAGAGGGAGTGATTCCTGATGATGCCAGATAGGAATGTTTACATGTCTACTCGAGTATTTCCTCGCCCCGACTAATACAAGTGGATCCAAGACCCGACACGCAAATCAAGATGAGTCCAGCCTGAACATGAGTGATGCCTGTAGGTGATGCCAATAGTGATTCCAGAATAGAGGCCAGAAATATGAAATGTACGTGTCGCAAGTAAATGAATCCAGAAATATCAGTCAGTGTCCCGTGTTGTGCCAGAATAATCATATGATACTATACTAGAAGCTGAATCATAATAATCATCAGATAATGAAAACTATCAGAGAATGTACTCGCTTGACGTCCTGAGCAACTGGCGATCCGAACTGGTGTCGCAAGGACCTAATGCAAAAAGCAAGGTTAAACAGGGTTCTAATGAGTTAAACAGATATAAAATAACTAAAAATAGGCTTCTAGGGTCGTTCTAGGTCAAACGGATCAAACCGGTGAAATCTGGGTCAAAAAGTCAACTCTGGGTCCAAAAAGTCAACTCTGGGTCAAAACTAGGTCAAAAGTTGACTTTGGCGGTCAACCGAGTCAACTACGGTCAAGTCTGGGT
This sequence comes from Iris macrosiphon, assembly GCA_036927795.1. NCBI lineage: Eukaryota > Viridiplantae > Streptophyta > Magnoliopsida > Asparagales > Iridaceae > Iris > Iris macrosiphon. The sequence continues at coordinate 209,684,478 of JAYESA010000004.1, forward strand.
CAAACTAGGGTGCTCCTGAAATTTTAGGTCAAACCGAGCTCATTAAGCTAGAAAACTCACAAACTCGCCTCCTTGAGATACCGGGATACCCTCGGTATCCGATACCTCAACCTAAGCTACGCACCCCGCCTAAACCCGCTAAAACCTATGCTAACACGCGTAAATATATACACATAAGCATATAAAAATCACTCCAATACTATTCCTAGGCTATTGCTCAAAAACCCCGCTCGAAACCCAATACCTTGGTTATCTTAAGGTATTGAGATATCTCGGTATCTCAAGGTATTGAGATACCGCTCTAAACTCAACCCGACTACCCCTCTAGCTAACTAACTATGCATAAACATATATATCTAGCTATAATCTAGGCTAAAATATAGATATCTAATACATATAGGCATATACCTATATATCTATACCCAATACCTTACCTTATCTTACACATACCTTACCTTACCCTCCTCATAAATATATAAATATATCTATATCTAGATATCTAAACTATCTACCTAGCTATATATAGATATCTATATATAAATCTATCTATCTCTCTCTCTCTCTAGATATCTATAGATATATTTATATAGCTATAGGTATATATATATCTATACCTAGGTATTTACCTATCTAACTATATAACTATCTATATAGATATCCATCTATCTACCTATTTATGTATCTATCTATCTAGCTAGCTATATAACTATATATCTATCTATCTTTCTATTACCTATCTATCTATGTGTCTATCTATCAATCTAGTTATATATATCTAGCTATCTAACTATTTATCTAAATCTATCCAATACCTATCTATCTATTTAAACAACTAGGTAATTATCTATCTAACTATCTATGTCTATCTATCTATTTATCTACTATCTACATATATATCTATTTATCAATCTAGCTATCCATGTATCTATCTATCCATATATCTATCTATCTATCTATTTATATCTATGTATCTATCTATTTACCTATTTATCTAACTAGCTATCTACCTATCTAATTATCTATCCATTTACCTATCCAATTATCAATCCATTAATCTACCTATCTAACAATCTATCTATATATATATATATACATATCCCTCTCTCTCGCACACTGCTCTTGCTAGCTGCTGCTGCTGCTTGTACTGCGACTGCTGCTACCTAAAACTGCTGCTGCTGCTGCCCACATTGCTGCTGAAGCTGCTGCTTGCTGCTGCTGCACCTGCTGGTGCAGCAAGTTGCTGCTGCTGCAGCTGCTGTGCCAGTTGCTGTTCCCCCCCTCTCATCTCACATACACACACACACACACTCTCCTATAAACACACACATATATATATATCTATATATATATATACATACATATATATATATATACACACAAGCTCCTATATATATATATATATATACACACACTAATATATCTACTAACACACACATATGTATAAGTACACACACACACACAAACACAAGCACACACACACACACATCCATATATATACATATATATATCACTATCTATATATATATATACATACATATATATCTATATATATATAACTAGATATCTATATATATATACACTCATCCACACACTCTAACACACACACTAACACACTCACACACTAATACACACACACACATAAATATATATACATACACACATATATCTATCTATCTATATATATATATATACACTAATATATATATACACACATACACACACACTCACACACTTAAACATATATATATATATATATATCCTCACTCACACACACTCAACCTCACACACCCTCACACACACACTCACACACACAACCCCACACACAAACACTCCTACATATATATATAAATATATATATATATACTCACTCAAACTCATATATATATATATATATAGGCACTCACTCACCCTCACACACACTCACATACACACTAGCACACACTCACACAAGCACTCACCTACACACATACACTAGCACTCACTAACACACTCACAAACACATAACCACACATATATATATAAATATATATACATAAACACACATACAAATATATATAAATATATATATATATATATATATACACACAAACACAACACTCACACAACCACGCACACAACACTCAAACCACACGCCCCACTCACGCCCAACGACCCCGACACTCACCAACACCCTAAAATATATATAATATAGCCCAAAAACTCTAGAACACACTCTCCGATACTAACCCAACGCGCGCACAAGCCCGAAACAAGGAAACCAAGTCGAAATGGCCGTTCGGTCATTTCGACGAACACGTGGTGCGCGGCTCAGAAAACCTCCTGAAACGTACACCAAACGAACTCGGAATCGGCCCAAAATTTACCCACGTGCTCTACACGATGTCTAGATCTTAGAAAATGTGCTCCCGTGTCGATTCTAGGCCCGTGGCGGAAATGCACACGCACTTAGAATCGGCGACGACGAAAAGCCCCAATTTCGCCCGAAACGTCCGTTTCTTTGCGACGCGGCTTTCCATGTCCGAACGGAGACACGCTCTCACCCTCAAGACACCCGACAACGTCTACCTAGGTCCATCTAACCTAGGGCATCACCCAAAATTGGGCCAAATTTGGATTCCACCCGAAATTGACACAAAACCTAGTGTTAAAGTCTCTAAACCCAACCAAACTAGTTCCAACTTCCTCCCACGGGTAGCCCAAGGGTCTAGGAAGGTTCTAAAATATTAATTACACTATAAAAGAGTAATTACAAGGGAAAATTTAGGGTTTATCTCTTGGGAGTTGGAATCCCAAGCCAAAATCTCCAAATCTCTCCAAATTCACCTCCTACAAGCTCCAAGCCTCAAATCCAAGCTCCAACACCAAATCTAGGCTCTACCTACCTAGGTTGGGGAAAGATCTAGGGTTAGGGTTACATAAAGAAGAAGGAATGGAAGAAAGAAGGAAGAAAAGTGAACTTACTTGAAGTAGGAAGGAGAAAGGAAGAAGAAGTGAAGAAGAAGAAGTAGAATGAAGAGGAATGAAGAAAGGGGGCTGTGGGGCTGCTCACGGGAATGGGGCTGCTGGTCTCACGGGTGGGGAGGGGTAGGTAGGCCGGCCAAGTGTAATAAAAAGGGTTACACTAAGTCCAAATGACCAAAATGCCCTCCCGTAACTCGGTTTTGGGTTTCGGGTTCCAAATGCGCTCAAACTAGTTCCAAATCTCTCCAACTAACTTCCTAAAAATAAAATAAATATTCTAAGCCCCAAAATAATTCTCACAAGGGTGTGGGCTGGGTCGGACATGGGTCCACTAGGGTTTGACATGGGTCCAGGCTAGCCAAAATCCTAAAACAATCAATAAAAATATAATACAATCATTAATTAATTATAAATACAATTAATTAAAAATAATGCACAATTAACCAAATTAAAAAAAAAAAAATACCCGGCTCTGGAAATGGGGTGGTGACAGTATCGAATGTTTTCTTATGCATATTTTTATGATTATCTTGTTTAATGACTAGGATGCATACTAGTTTATTATTCATGACAATCTAATGCTAAATTAGATATCGAATCCGTAATTGTTCGATCCCTCTAATTTGTGAAGCAACCAAGATTTAATGAACTGCTTTGTTTTATTAGATCTTAGGAGGAAACTTTTGAAAAAAATTAAATGCAACCGCGTGTGCTTGTGTTGTTTTGCTTCATCGATCTCATCGAGTTTAATACGCTACTAGATTAAACCTTTAGCGCTTGTCTGGGGTTATTTAGTAGTTAAGGTTAATTAGATCGCTTGTTTTTAATTAATTGTGGCTAAAGGAGATAGGAAAATAATTCCAACGATGAATATTCAAAGTATGAATTAATATATACTTGCATCGATGATCAGTTTTAAGATTCCAATGGTGGATGTTGACTGAGACCAACATTTATTTCTTTGATTGTTTTAATACTTTAATTGTTTTTAGCTCTTTTTAATTTTCTTTGATCCAAAACTCTCCCCCATCTTATTTCACATAGCATAAAGATCAAACTAATTACTCTCCGTGGGAACGATCCTTACTCTCACTACTACATATTATTTCAAGAGTAAAGGTTTTATTTTTTGGGTGCCTACGACAGCACGCCATGTTCATTGACGACATCCTCATATATTCCAAGAGCCACGAAGAGCACGAGGAGCATCTCAGAATTGTGTTAGAGACCTTGAGACATGAGAAGTTATATGTCAAACTCAGTAAGTATGAGTTTTGTATGGACAAAGTGCCTTTCTTGGGACACATCATCTCAGGAGAAGGACTTTCCGTGGATCTAAAGAAAGTTGCGACAATAGAGACTTGGCCTGCACCCACATCAGTTGTAGAGGTGAGAAGTTTTCTCGGACTCGCGGGATATTATCGAAGGTTTGTAGAAAATTTCTCAAGGATTGCAGAACCGATGACGAAGCTGACACGTAAAGACCAGGAGTTTGTATGGACAGAAGATTGCCAGAAGGCTTTTGAAGAATTGAAGAGAAGATTAACAACAACACCTGTCTTGACTCTTCCTTCAGGGTCAGGAGGTTTTGTTGTTTACAGTGATGCATCAGGCAGTGGATTAGGATATGTTTTGATGCAACATGGCAAAGTTATTGCTTATGCATCAAGACAGTTGAAGGTTCACGAGAAGAACTACCCCACACACGATCTGGAGTTAGCAGCAGTTATATTTGCATTGAAGATTTGGAGGCACTACCTTTATGGGGAGAAAGTAGACATCTTTACAGATCATAAGAGTCTGAAGTATGTATATACTCAGAAGGAGTTTAACATAAGGCAGAGACGTTGGCTTGAACTGATGGTAGATTTTGACATAGATCTGCAGTACCATCCGAGAAAGGCGAATATCGTGGCAAACGCACTCAGCAGGAAGCCTACGGCTTATATCTTGACGATGCAGCCTGAGTTATTGAGAGATCTTTAGGAGCTTCAGATAGAGGTTGTTTTACCAGGGCAGAGTGGATTGCTGGCTAATCTTGAAATTAAGTCATCACTTGTGGAAAGAATTAAAGAGGCATTGCCCACCGATGCTAGATTTTGAAGACTGAAGGAGAGGACGGAAGCAGGCATGCAGACAGGACTTCGCATACATGAAGACGGGACATCGAGGTTTAGAAATCGCCTGTATATTCTAAATAGAGAATTGAGACAAGAGTTAATGACTGAAGCCCATAGTTCTATGTACTCTGTTCACCCAGAAGGAACCAAGATGTACCAAGACTTGAGACAGTATTATTGGTGGCATGGAATAAAAAGGGAGATTGTAATATTTGTGGCCAAATGCTTAGTCTGCCAGCAAGTAAAGGCCGAGCATCAGAGGACCGCAGGTATGTTACAGCCGCTTCCTATACCAGAATGGAAGTGGGAGCATATCACGATGGATTTTGTCACCCGATTTCCAAGGAGCCCCAGCGGAAGAGATGCAGTATGGGTTATCGTGGATAGACTCACTAAATCGGCACACTTCTTGCCATTTAGAGTTGGACAGTCCACAGAGGTACTAGCCGACATGTATATGCGATAAATCGTTAAATTACATGGAGTGCCTGTTAGTATTGTATCGGATCGAGATTTGAGATTTACATCTTATTTCTGGAGAAGCATGCAAGAGAGTCTGGGTACCAGACTCAAATTTAGCACGGCTTACCATCCACAGACAGATGGCCAATCGGAGCGCACTATTCAGATCTTGGAGGATATGTTGCGTTCATGTATGCTAGACTTTGGAGGATCTTGGGAAGATCATTTGCACTTAGTAGAGTTCTCCTACAACAACAGTTATCAGGCCAGCATTCAGATGGCACCATTCGAGGCATTATACGGAAGGAAGTACAGATCGCCTATATGTTGGAGTGACGTTGGTGAATGTCAAATACTGGATCCAGAATTGGTAACGCAAATAATGAAAAAGGTAAAACAGATTCAGAATCATCTTCGAGCAGCTCAGGACAGACAGAAGTATTGGGCAGATACACATAGACGTCCCCTAGAGTTCAAAGAAGGAGAGCACGTATTCTTGAGGATTTTGCCCACTCGAGGTACTATTCGATTTGGGAGCAGAGGCAAGTTGAGCCCAAGGTATATTGGATCATTTGATATTCTAGAGCGCATTGGTGAGGTGGCTTATCGTCTTGCATTACCTCCATCCTTAGAGGGAGTGCATGACGTATTCCATGTCTCACAGCTGAGAAGGTACGTGACCGACCCAAGTCACGTAGTCGATCATTCAGAGATCGCAGTAGGCCCTAGCTTGAGATATGAAGAACAACCAATTGGCATCCTCGACGTCAGTGAGAAGACATTGCGGGGACAGACAATCAGACTGGTTCGTGTAGCTTGGAAACATCATTCTCCTGGCGAATCGACTTGGGAACGAGAAGATAGTATGCGCCAGCGTTATCCTCATTTGTTCGAGAATGCAGTTGTAAACTAAGCAACCTTATATTTTTATAGTTCTTCCTTTAGTAGCTTATTCTTTGATTGCGAGGACGCAATCGTCTTAAGGGGGGTAGATTGTAAACACCCTGAATTTGAGAATAATTTTAAAATGAGTTATTCCGAATTTTCGGTATTTTTTTAGAATTTAAAACAAAGGTGATTATGATTTAAAGAATTTTAAGTGTTGCTAATTAGTGTTAAAATATTATAGAAATAATATTTTATGGTGTAAAATGGAAAACCGGACACAGGGTATTTTTCGGTGAATTTATTGGACTCCGGGGTCGCGTTTAAAGCCTTAAAAACTATTGGAATAATTAAACCGAGCCAAACCCGACCCGAAACCCAATTGGAACCCTAGCCTCCGTCGGATTTACTATGCATAGCCTATAAATTCTCACCTCGACATCCGTGCCCAGCCCTTGGAAAGCCCTAGCCGTCGCAGTCATCTTCCCCCAACTCGTCACTGCCGAAACCCTAGACAACCCCCGACTCCTCCTTCTTCCCATACGCACAGCCGCCGAGTCGACCCCGACTTCCCTCTCAACACCTCTGCCGCCCGCTGCACATCCCCCTCTTCTCGTCGTCGCCCCAGACTCTGACGCAGTCGACATCTCCGCGAGCGCCACCGGACACCCCGACGTAGCCACGACCCCAACAACCCGGTTTCTCCTTCATCCTCCGACCCTCCGCTCGGCCGCCCGACCTCGGCTTACTCCGCCACGACCCGAGCAACCGTTCGCCTCGTCATCCACCCTCTGCTCGGCCGCCCGACCTCGGCCCATCTCCGCCCTAGATGCCCGAGCAGCCGCTCGACCACCACATACAGCCCCGATCCTCGCTGCGGCCGTCGCGAGCTCCTCTCCGCCGGTCGACACAGCCCTAGCGGCGGACACGGAGCCCTCGACCTGGATGCGAGCAGCAGTATTCCACAGCAGACACCGGACACAGGACGCAAGGACACAAGAGTTCGACCAGGACATGAACAGTACCCTCGGACACGTAAGATTCAGCGTTCATGGAGCCCTGTTCAGGTACCGTTTTCTCTTACCTTGCAACTCCATTTTAGTTTCCGCCAGTCGCTACACGTAGACTGTATAACCCTCTCGGTGCCCGTGTAACCCGCTCGGTGCATCGCGTCATGTGGTGATCGCACACCGCGATCCAAAAACAAGAAAAATAACGCCATGTTTCAACCCGGAACTGAGTGCGCCCCGCCAAACGGGATAACTTGGTCGCACGCGGTCTTTACCGAAACGTGCGCGACATTGATACGGTGGTGTGGGATTTCGCAAAAGTCGATTCGGATGTGCGTGCACACCGGAATCAACGCATATCCGTCGACAACGCCCCATATCCGTCCATTCTGGAATACGCTGTAACTTTGTGTACATACGTCAGATCGAGACAAAACTTACGCCATCGGACTCATAGCAATACGCTGGTCCTGTGACCCAAGTTTGGTCTGATTCTGAGAACGTTGACAAAATTGCGTATCGTGGGCCCCATAACCTCCACTTGACGGACGATTTTGTGATCGGCTCATCGGAATCCAATTCTGTAAGTTCTGTTGGGTTCGTATCATCGTTACTGACTTGTAGACACTGAGTTTGAGGAATTTGGAGACCTTTGACCCTTACCCGCTTTTCGGTGCAAAGTGGCCCACATATGGAACCCGCTTTGGCCCAAAAATATTATTTTTGCCCTTGTGTCCAAATTGGACTCAAGGACAGGCATTTCTAGCTATTTGATATCTTCTGAGACTGTTGGTGATGTTTATTACAGCTTTTGGAGGAGTACCTACATGATCCACTGATACAGGGACGACTGTTGGTATTCGGACCCCAGGCAAGTGTACCTTGCCAAACTCTGCAGTATTGTTATATATTTTCTTTGCTTCATTTATATTGCTGTGCATGCTTAACCTAGGACCATGTGACTTACTTAGTGTCCAATTATCAGTCGGGTGCCAACACCGTACGCGGTGTTGTGTATTGTCATCTAGAGATGGATATTCGTGACACTTTATCTTCTCGTACTTGTCTTACCAAGTACACTATGACCCAGGACACTTGACACCATTCATGAGACAGGATATTCCCAAGATATTTGTGGTGATTCTGTATAGGATACAGGACTTGACAGAGATACTATACTCTTAGAAACATTATGACTTATTGCATTAGATATGATCCCGCTTGCCATGGACATGAGACGTTATGGTCATGATATGCGTGGTTACATTGGGTGGGGAGAGACACACAGGCTACAGGCTGATCATATATATACACCCCTATTATTGTGAGGCACAAGACTCTGAAGCCCGAGCTTGGCCCATTACTCATTATTACTGCTACTACCAGCTCCCCGACACTGAGCTTGTAGTGGCTTCAGCCTGAGTTCTAGTGCTGCTCTCATCTTGCATATCACTTAGCTGGTTATTTAGTATTCCCTTATTGTTCCATCTATTGCTGGAGAGACCCTCAGGCTACATGTTGATTATGTTATGCCGGCTACTTAGTCTCCCGCTGAGCTCCTTCTGTACCACGGAACTCCTTGGGCCGCATCCTCTGAAAATCAATGATACTACCCGACCTCGGATGCTGAATCTGATCTGCCTGTGGCTGAATCTGTGCCACCCTATCCACTGCCGTCATGGCCACCTGGTGAGCATTCTCAATGCCCAGCCTCATCACATCCACCTGACGGTGCTGCGCATCCATTATCTCCCTGAAGAACGCAAACAACTGCACGGCATCTACTGGAGCAGAAAGTGGTGGAGGAACCACCGGAACGACTGGGGTAGTCCTCGGATCGATAGGCGGAGGAGGATCCCCGAGAGAAACAGATGCTACCTCGACCGTAGGAGTGGTGAGTGGAGCGGTAGCAGCTGCCTGAATACGAGCTGGACGAGAGGTAGCAGACCTCTCAGTGGCAACTGCTGGGGCGGTACGATGAGATCGTGTCTTCGGAGGCATCCTGAACACAGATCAAAAGAAGTCAATACGGCGCAAGATACGATATCATCAAAGAAGGACAGTAATATTTCAAAAGAAACAATTTCAGAATAATTAGATTGGAATTGTTCCTAGTCGTGATTGAGTACACACTCATCCTAGATCCTAGATCCTATAGCAGGCTCGCAGCAGTACAACTAAGTTGTTGTACCACCACGACATCGCACTAATCGCGAATCGAGACCTGTATGGGCCGCCACCAAAAACGTGTCACGACCCGCACCCGGAAAATCGGGCATGATTCGTGGGTACGTCCAGCCTACGCTGCAGTATCGGCGGTAGAACGCTGTCTAGGTCAACTATCTAGATAATAATCTCACACAAAAATCGGCCATGACCTCTCCAAAAGGAGGGCAACCACACAAACAATATATGAACCTGTCAAGATCTCAACTCCAAACGGAGGAGCAATATCATAATGATAAACACAATATACTCAATCACGAATCTAAGCACGATAAGATAACACAGAGATCTAACAACTATAAGGTCTAACCAACAACAACTACAACATCAAATAATAATACAACAATATCCAAAATAATATACAAACAAGGTCTCAATCCAAAACCGGAGACAAATCCGGTGCTAAAAGCTAATAAAACAACAACAAGATCCTAGTGATCCCGGCTACCAACCCGAAAATCACTCCTAAACTAGAGGGTCCCTGTCTGCACCATCGACAGGCTCAGGTCCATAAAACGTCGAACACCAATCCTCCGGATACTCTAAAAAATATGTCCAGTCAGGACTGGAGCAAGTACATCTCTAACAGCAGTTCCATTTAAATGATAAAAACTATAAAACAGTTATAGCAAGTAGCAAGAAGAATAAAGCAAGTATGAAACAAGAAAATATGTATAACTGGTGCATAAAGGTAAAGATGCATGGATATCAGAGCAAGATAGTAATAACTACAAGATACAGAAAATCTAAGCTAAGATCAAGTCCGTGCACATGAACGTGTAGTGAGTCCACCATGAAAAATATGTAGTGAGTCAAGTCCAGAAACATGTAAGTGAGACAAGTCAAGAAATGCATGAGAGTCCAGACTATAAAGAATGAACTCGGTGTCTTTGAAATACTTGTTTCGACATGTAAACGGCTAGGGGTAAGTACGGCTTACCGTGCACTGGGTGCGCGACTGCTATCATTCCAGATTAGACCAGAGGGAGTGATTCCTGATGATGCCAGATAGGAATGTTTACATGTCTACTTGAGTATTTCCCTGCCCCGACTAATACAAGTGGATCCAAGACCCGACACGCAAATCAATATGAGTCCAGCCTGAACATGAATGATGCCTGTAGTGATGCCTGTAGGTGATGCCAGTAGTGATTCCAGAATAGAGGCCAGAAACATGAAATGTACGTATCGCAAGTAAATGAATCCAGAAATATCAGTCAGTGTCCCGTGTTGTGCCAGAGTAATCAGATGATACTATACTAGAAGCTGAATCATAATAATCATCAAATAATAAAAACTATCAGAGAATGTACTCGCCTGACGTCCTGAGCAACTGGCGATCCGAACTGGTGTCGCAAGGACCTAATACGAAAAGCAAGATTAAATAGGGTTCCAAAGAGTTAAACAGATATAAAATAACTAAAAATAGGCTTCTAAGGTCATTCTAGGTCAAACGGGTCAAACCGGTAAAATCTGGGTCAAAAAGTCAACTCTAGGTCCAAAAAGTCAACTCTAGGTCAAAACTAGGTCAAAAGTTGACTTTGGCGGTCAACCGAGTCAACTACGGTCAAGTCTGGGTCAAACTAGGGTGCTCCTGAAATTCTAGGTCAAACCGAGGTTATTAAGCTAGAAAACTCTCAAACTCGCCTCCTAGAGATACCGGGATACCCTCGGTATCCGATACCTCAACCTAGGCTACGCACCCCGCCTATACCCTCTAAAACCTATGCTAACACGCATAAATATATATATATAAACATATAAAAATCACTCCAATACATTTCCTATGCTATTGCTCAAAAACCCCACTCGAAACCCAATACCTTGGTTATCTTAAGGTATTGAGATACCTCGGTATCTCAAGGTATTGAGGTTTCGCTCTAAAACCCCTCTAACTAGCTATCTAGCTACTAATTATGCACCTAGTTATTAATCTAGGCTAGGTAGTAGAGATATCTACCATATTTATATATATCTAAGTAGGTATATACCTATATATATAGATATCCACACACATATATACTAATACCCATTTACCTTACCCATACACATATATATATATCTAACTATAATATATATCTAGCTCTAGGTATATATATATATATATATATATATATATATATATATATATATATATATATATATCTATGCATATAGATATAGGTATCTACCATATACCTACCTATCTATCTATCCATAGATAGATTTATCTATCTATGTATCTACTAACTACCTATCTATCTTATTTACCTAACTATCTATGTATCTATTTACCTATGTATCTATCTAACCATTTATGTATCTATTTAACTATCTATCTAAATATCTAACTATCTATCTATCTATCTATCTATATATCTTATCAATCTATCTATGTATCTAATATCTATTTATCTAGCTAGCTATCTATTTACCTAGCTATTTAACTATCTAACTATCTAATAACTTATCTATCCATCTACCTATCTATCTATCTATTGATATATCTATCTATCTATCTATCTATCTATCTATCTATCTATCAACATATATATATATATATATCAATCTCTCTTCCTCCCTCACTAGCCCTCGCTACTCTGGAGCTTGCTGCTGCTGCTAGCGCTGCGTTTGCTGCGGCTGCTACTGCGTATGCTGCTGCCACTGTTGCTGGATTTGCTGCTGCAGCAGCTGGCTAGGCTGCTGCTGTGGCTGCTCTTGCTGCCTGCTGCACAGTCCAGTCCCCCCCTCTCATCTCACACACACACACACGACCACATACTCATATACACATATATATATATATATATATATATATATATATATATATATATATATATATATATATATATATATATATATACATACATATATACATATATATATAACTCTATAGATATATATACACACTAACTTATATACATACTAACACACACTCAAACACAAATCAACACACACACACACATAATTATATACAAACACATATCTATATATACATACACACATATATCTATCTATATATATATATATATATATATATATATATATATATATATATATATATATACACTAATATATATATATATATATACACACACACACTCACACACTTAAACATATATATATATATATATATATATATATATCCTCACTCACACACACTCAACCTCACACACCCTCACACACACACTCTCACACACACTCTCACAAACACACAACCTCACACACAAACCCTCATACATATATATTTATAAATATATATACATATATACATAAACTCATATATATACACCTATAAACACTCACTCACACTCACACACACTCACCTACACACTCACACAAGCACTCACTCACACACACTCACCTACACACATACACTAGCACATAGATATAAATACACACACATATATACAATTATGTATACATAAACACACATACATATAATTATATACATATATATATATATATATAGACACATATACACTAACACAACACAACACACAACAACACACAAACAACACACCCCACTCACGCCCAATGACCCAGACACTCACCAACACCCTAAAATATATAAAATATAACTCGAAAACTCTAGCACACACTCCCCGATACTAACCCAACGCGCGCACAAGCCCGAAATGAGGAAACCAAGTCGAAATGGCCGTTCGGTCATTTCGACGAGCACGTGGTGCGCGGTTCGGAAAATCTCCTGAAACGTACACCAAACGAACTCGGAATTGGCCCAAAATTTACCCACGCGCTCTACACGATGCCTAGATCCAAAAAATGTGCTCCCGCGTCGATTCTAGGCCCGTGGCGGAAACACGTACGCACTTAGAATCGGCGATGACGAAAAGCCTCAAATTCGCCCGAAACGCCCGTTTCTCCGCGATACGGCTTCCTGTGTCCGAACGGAGACACGCACTCACCCTCTAGACATCCGACAATGTCTACCTAGGTCCGTCTAACCTAGAGCATCACCCAAAATTGGGCCAAATTCGGATTCCACCCGAATTCGACACAAAACCTAATGTCAAAGTCTCTAAACTTACCCAAACTAGTTCCAACTTTCTCCTACGGGTAGGCTTAGGGTCTAGGAGGGTTCTACAACACTAATTACACTATATAAAAATAATTACAAGGGAGAAAAATTAGGGTTTACCTCTTGGGAGTTGGAATCCCAAGCCAAAATCTCACAATCCCTAGAAATCACCTCCCTCAAGCTCCAAGCCACCAACTCTAGCTCCCACACTAGATCTAAGCTCCTCACACCTAGGTTGGGGAAGAATGTAGGGTTAGGGTTCACAAATAAAGAAGGAATAGAAGAAGGAAGGAAGAAAATAGGAAGAACTTACTTGGGAAGGAGAAATGAAGGAGAAGAAGAAGTGGAGAAGAAGAAGAAGTGAAGAAGAAGTGGAATAAGAAGAGGGGCTGCTGTAAAGGGCCGGCCACACTAATTATAGGTCACATAAAGTCCTCAAATGACCAAAATGCCCTCCTAAGTTGGGTTTTGGGTTCCGGGGTTCCAAAAGCACTCAAACTAACTCCAAATCTCTCCAACTAACCTCCTAAAAATAAAATAATAATTCTAAGCCCCAAAATAATTCTCACAAGGGTGTGGGCTGGGTCGGACATGGGTCCACTAGGGTCTGACATGGGTCCAGGCTAGCCAAAATCCTAAAACAATCAATATAAAAATAATACAATCAATAATTAATTATAAATATAATTAATTAAAATAATGCATAATTAACTAAATTAAAAAATAAAAAATACCCGGCTCTGGAAATGGGGTGGTGACAAGGATTCCACAGCAGATACCGGACACAGGACGCAAGGACACAAGAGTTCGACCAGGACACGAACAGTACCCTCGGACACGTGAGATTCAACGTTCATGGAGCCCTGTTCAGGTACCGTTTTCTCTCACCTCGCAACTCCATTTTAGTTTTCGTCAGTCGCTACGCATAGACTGTATAACCCTCTCGGTGCCCATGCAACCCGCTCGGTGCATCGTGTCACGCCCCAGTCCCAAAATGACAAGGGACTGAGCACGTGGGCAATGGCCAGCAGCACGCACCGATGTACAACCCAATTTAATGGATCCATCAGGGCATGCTTAAGCTGTAGTCTAGCAGTAATATGTTACAAGTCTCAAGTATTTCTAATCTCATCCACCGAACAATACAGATTAATGCCAGAAATATTGCAATAGAAATAAATAAGCAATATTAAATAAGGTTATCTCGGGAGACAAAATCCGAGAATTATTCTGTTACATTTAAGAAGAAAGACAGAAAATAAAATACTGAAATGGAAATACTGTGTATATGAAGCGGTGCTCAGGAGAAGTCTTCTGCAACTATCTCGTCCTCTGCTCCTGGTTCTGCTCCAAGGAGTGCTCCTGTACCGTACACCTCGGGGTAGATCTCTGCGGCTATACCTGGGGACATAGTCCATTCCAGGTCCTCAGGGGACATAACAAGGTACAGAAAATACAAGCCAAAATATAAGCAGTGCAGCAATAAAATAAACAGCAGGGTACATATATAAACCAGCTAGTGATATGCACGTGAGAGTTTTAGTCATACTCAGGCTGAGACTACTACAGGATCAGTGTCGAAGAAACCATAGCAGTATTTTCTCGAAGAGCCAATAAGGAACCAAAGATCTGTATCAGAGTCTAAGGCACCGCCAGATAAAAGTATTTATATTATATTCAGCCTTGATATGATAATACTCTCCCCACCCCATGCAATCTCACGTCACAGTTCCAGAATATCACAGGTATAAGTCACGCAAGATTGAACTAATGTAATGAATCATGATAGAATCTAAGCATGTAAACTGTAAATGACATGAAAATATATCCTATACGAAATCACCAGGTATATCTCAGGCAATTCCGTCACATGAATAGTGTCCGGTGTCCTGGGTTGAGCAGTTGAACAAGTTTACATATGCATCTACAAGAAATCAAGTAAAATACTACAACCAGGAATATCTGATAAACGGCAAGCTTTACTTGCCCACTGATATATAACTAAGTCCAGGAAATAGGTAGCAAAGCTGCAAGTTTTGGCAAGGTACACTTGCCTGTGGTTCCGGCTATGTTTGCAGTTCTGACTTCGGCGGGAATTGCAGGCGGTACTCCGGTTGCTGAAACAAACATCACCATCAGATCCAGAAAATATCAATCAGCTAGAAACGCCTATCATTGGGTCCAATTTGGAGACAAGGGCAGAAACGGCAGTTTTGGGTCAAAACGGGGTCCACATGCGGGCCCGCTTTGCACCGAAAAATGCGTCCGGGTCAAAGGTCTCCAAATTTATCAAACTCAGTGTCAACAGGTCAGAAATGCTGATACAAACCCAACGGAACTTTCAGAATTGAATTCCGATGAGTCGAACACAAAATCGCCCGTCGAGCGGGGCCTGTAGGGCCCACGACACGCGATTTCGTCAACGTTCTTAGAATCAAACCAAACTTGACCCACAGGACCAGCGTATTACTACGAGTCCGATGGCACAAGTTTCGTCTCGATCCGACGTGTGTACACAAAGTTAGGGCGTGTTCCAGAAAGTACGGATACAGGGCGATGTCCGCGGATACGCGTTGACCCCGGTGTGCACGCACACCCGAATTAACTTCTGTGAAATCCCACACGTCCGTATCGACGACGCGCACGTATCCGTGAAGACCGCACGCGACCAAGTCGTCCCGTTTGGCAGGGTGTACTCAGTTCCGGGGTAAAACAGGGTCTGGTTTTTCCTGTTTTTGGATCGCGGTGTGCGATCACCACAGGACGCGATGCCCCGAGCAGTTTATCCGGGCACCGAGAGGGTCATACAAGCTTCGCAACGCAATTTGCGGAATCGAAAACAGAGCTACGAACAAAAAGTTACAAGTACCTGAAGGGGACCAAAAAAACTGGGGTCGATCGTGTCCGACACGTGTACGACACGTGTCGGATTCGGGAAGAATCTAGGGTTAGGGCTAGGGCACGCTGCGGCGGCCGGAGGACCGCCGGAGAGGGCTGGGGGCAGTCGGGTCTTTCGCCGGAGGCGGCTCGCGGAGGCGGCGGCGCTCGAGGGGCGGCGGCGCTGAGCTCGGGCGGCTCCGGCGGGCTGCTGCGGGGGCTGCGGGCCGCTGGGGGAATGGGGAAGGAGGAGGAGAGGGCCGGGGCACGGCGAGGCGGGTCGGCGAGGTGGCGGTGGCGGTTTGTGGTGGCGGTGGCGGAGAGGAGCGGTGGCGGTTTGTGGTGGCGGCGGGGAGATGATCGGAGGCGGCTGGGGAGGGGTATTAATAGGGGGAAGAGGCGAGGGACGGCCGAGGGAGGCGGTCGACGTGGGCGCGGGGAAGGCGGAGCCCGCGGGGGTCGTGGCCGAGCGGAGCGCGGGGCGGCGGTTGCGTGGCCGGAAGACGCGGGCGGCCGCCGGAGAACGCGGGCGGTGCGGGTTCGTGGGGGGGTGAGGAGTCGGGTCGGGTTCGCGGGTTCGGGTCTGGCCGACCCGACCCGATAGCTGAGCGGGTCTTGGGCTGCGGGTTCGGGTCGCGGGTTGGCCCGGATCCGACCCGCAGCGGACGGGCTGGGCTGGACCTAGCGGGCTGGGCCCATTGGGCTAGGGTTTAGTAATAGAAATAATAATAATAATAATATTTAAAATAATAATTAATTAATTAATAAATAAATAATTTAAATAAATAGTTTTTAGGTGTTTTAAAATAGGTCCGGGGTCCGATAAATTACAGAAAAATTATCCTAAGTCCAGTTTTTCATTTTACACCCAAAAATATTATTTTCATAAAATTTAATATCATTTATTATTATTTAAAAATTATTTAATAATAAAAAACCTGTTTTTAATTTACAGAAAATTCCCAGAAAATTCCAGAAAATTGTGAAAATCCAGTTTTTAAAATTTTGAAAAAAATAGAAGGTTTATAATCTACCCCCCTTAAGAGGATTGCGTCCTCGCAATCAAAGAATAACCGGTCAACAGAGATGACGCGGTCGCAAGCATCGTTTGAAAACACATCCCTAGATACTTCAGGGAAATACCGTTTCCCTAACAATGAAAGTTATGCACTTCCAGAGAAATCTAGTTAAAGCAAAAAAATTACAACTTTTATGAAAATCAGGTTGTTATTAACAAGTTGCAAATTACTAGGTTGGGGCTGAGGTCACGAACCAGGAGGCACGAGCTACAACAAGACTAAAAACGGAAAACTACGATCACTTACTCGCATCAGCGTCCTCCAAAGTCATCGCGTAAGCCTGCTCTCGTCCTTGAGGTAGATTCCTCTGCTGTTGCTGAGCTTGCTTGTAGGGTGCTGCTCGAGGTGCTGGTGGAGTTTGCTGGTTCGCCCTTGGTGCTCCTTCTCTACGCTCAGGGCAGTCTCTCACTGTATGCTGTCTGGATCCGCAGCCTAAGCATAGTCCGAGTTTACGTCTACATTCCTTCTCGACATGGCCTATCTTGCCGCAGTGGTAACAGGTAGGAAGGTAGAAGGCTTTTGGTGCTGCTGCTGGTGGCGAGCTTATTTGTTGACGCTTTGCAGACTCCTCTTGTGCTGCTTTGGTTGGTGCGGATGGGGACGGCCGCTTCAGTCTGGTCTCTCTCTTGGTGACGCGCTCTATGCGTCGAGCCGCAGCAAGAACGTCCGAGTATGATGTTGGTGCGTTGGACCCAATTAGTTTCTGCAGCTCAATGTTTAGTCCGTCGAAGAATTTCTCGGCCTTCTCTTCCTCAGTCGGGATCAGGGTGGGGGCAAAGCGGCTCAGACGAATGAATTCTGTGTTGTACTCTTCCACCGTCATGGAGTCCTGAGTGAGGCGATTGAATTTGTCCCGCAGTTCTGATCGAGCGATGGCAGGTATGTACATCTCCTGGAAGAGTCTGGAGAACTCCTCCCAAGTGACTCGGTCTGGTCCGAGCCGTGTCTCTTCGGATAGCCACCAGTGATGGGCATTGTCCGTCAATTGCATTCTGACGGCTGTCATCCAGCGTTCCCGTGGAAGCTCGGCTGCTTCAAGTTGATGCCGTATGTTGGTGAGCCACTCGTGAACTTCTGTGGGCTCCTCTTTTCCAGAAAAAGTGCGGGGCTTCAGTTGACGAAAGTCAGTGATTGAGCCTGTAGTTGGCCGTCGAGCTGGTAGGTTGGCCTGCCCCAGTGCAGTTACGATGCTGTCCCTCAAGAAATTAGCTTCGCGACGCTGAGCCTCGTGTTGGACTTGTTGCTGAGCTTGCATCATCACGTAGATTATTTGGAATATTTGCTGCCCGTCGATCGGCTGTCCTGGTGGGAACACGGGCATTGGTGGGACGAACTGCGGCGGAGGTGGGATGTCATCGCGCCTGAATCGGGAGGTAGGTTGACCTGCCTGCTGGCTCTGTTGAGTTGGTGGAACTCCTCCGACTGGTGTCACTTCGTCGTCATAGGTGACACCTGTAGCTTGGGGTGTTCCGACGGGAGTCTCGTTGCATTCTTGTGGGTCCATTTCCCTGTATCCAAAATAACCAATAAGAGGCGCACAGGAATCAAGGCAAGATGCAAATTCAAATTAGTCCGAGTACGATACAGATATCAAAAACGATTCAAGCAAGTGGATGAGATCCTAAAAACTTATCCTATCTTATTGCAGGCCTGTTCGGTCCCTCAGTTGAAACCGAATAATTTAGTCGTAGACCTGCATGGGCCACCACAAAAACCATGTCACGCCCTAGTCCCAAAATGACAAGGGACTGAGCACGTGGGCAATGGCCAGCAGCATGCACCGATGGACAACCCAATTTAATGGATCCATCAGGACATGCTTAAGCTGTAGTCTAGCAGTAATATGTTACAAGTCTCAAGTATTTCTAATCTCATCCACCGAACAATACAGATTAATGCCAGAAATATTGCAATAGAAATAAATAAGCAATATTAAATAAGGTTATCTCGGGAGACAAAATCCGAGAATTATTCTGTTACATTTAAGAAGAAAGACAGGAAATAAAATACTGAAATGAAAATACTGTGTATATGAAGCCGGTGCTCAGGAGAAGTCTTCTGCCACTATCTCGTCCTCTGCTCCTGGTTCTGCTCCAAGGAGTGCTCCTGTACCGTACACCTCGGGGTAGATCTCTGCGGCTATACCTGGGGACATAGTCCATTCCAGGTCCTCAGGGGACATAACAAGGTACAGAAAATACAAGCCAAAATATAAGCAGTGCAATAATAAAATAAACAGTAGGGTACATATGTAAACCAGCTAGTGATATGCACGTGAGAGTTTTAGTCATACTCAGGCTGAGACTACTACAGGATCAGTGTCGAAGAAACCATAGCAGTATTTTCTCGAAGAGCCAGTAAGGAACCAAAGCTTTGTATCAGAGTCTAAGGCACCGCCAGATAAAAGTATTTATATTATATTCAGCCTTGATATGATAATACTCTCCCCACCCCATGCAATCTCACGTCACAGTTCCAGAATATCACAGGTACAAGTCACGCAAGATTGAACTAATACAATGAATCAGGATAGAATCTAAGCATGTAAACTGTAAATAACATGAAAATATATCCTATACGAAATCACCAGGTATATCTCAGGCAATTCCGTCACATGAATAGTGTCCGGTGTCCTGGGTTGAGCAGTTGAACAAGTTTACATATGCAACTACAAGAAATCAAGTAAAATACTATAACCAGGAATATCTAAGAAACGACAAGCTTTACTTGCCCACTGATGTATAACTAAGTCCAGGAAATAGGTAGCAAAGCTGCAAGTTTTGGCAAGGTACACTTGCTTGTGGTTCCGGCTATGTTTGCAGTTCTGACTTCGGCGGGAATTGCAGGCGGTACTCCGGTTGCTGAAACAAACATCACCATCAGATCCAGAAAATATCAATCAGCTAGAAATGCCTGTCCTTGGATCCAATTTGGAGACAAGGGCAGAAACGGCAGTTTCGGGTCAAAACGGGGTCCACATGCGGGCCCGCTTTGCACCGAAAAATGCGTCCGGGTCAAAGGTCTCCAAATTCACCAAACTCAGTGTCAACATGTCAGAAACGCTGATACGAACCCAATGAAACTTTCAGAATTGAATTTCGATGAGTCGAACACAAAATCGCCCGTCGAGCGGGGCCTGTAGGGCCCACGACACGCAATTTCGTCAACGTTCTTAGAATCGAACCAAACTTGACCCACAGGACCAGCGTATTGTTACGAGTCCGATGGCGCAAGTTTCGTCTCGATCCGACGTGTGTACACAAAGTTAGGGCACGTTCCAAAAAGTACGGATACGGGGCGATGTCCTCGGATACGCGTTGACCCCGGTGTGCACGCACACCCGAATCGACTTCAGTAAAATCTCACACGTCCGTATCGACGACGCGCACGTATCCGTGAAGACCGCACGCGACCAAGTCGTCCCGTTTGGCGGGGCGTACTCAGTTCCGGGGTAAAACAGGGTCTAGTTTTTTCTGTTTTTGGATCGCGGTGTGCGATCACCACAGGACGCGATGCCCCGAGCGGTTTGTCCGGGCACCGAGAGGGTCATACAGGCTTCGCAACGCAATTTGCGGAATCGAAAACAGAGCTACGAACAAAAAGTTACAAGTACCTGAAGGGGACCCAAAAAACCGGGGTCGATCGTGTCCGACTCGTGTCCGACACGTGTCGGATTTGGGAAGAATCTAGGGTTAGGGCTAGGGCACGCTGCGGCGGCCGAAGGACCGCCGGAGAGGGCTGGGGGCAGTCGGGTCTTTCGCTGGAGGCGGCTCGCGGAGGCGGCGGCGCTCGAGGAGCGGCGGCGCTGAGCTCGGGCGGCTCCGGCGGGCTGCTGCGGGGGCTGCGGGCCGCTGGGGGAATGGGGAAGGAGGAGGAGAGGGCCGGGGCACGGCGAGGCGGGTCGACGAGGTGGCGATGGCGGTTTGTGGTGGCGGAGAGGAGCGGTGGCGGTTTGTGGTGGCGGCGGGGAGATGATCGGAGGCAGCTGGGGAGGGGTATTAATAGGGGGAAGAGGCGAGGGGCGGCCGAGGGAGGCGGTCGACGTGGGCGCGGGGAAGGCGGAGCTCGCGGGGGTCATGGCCGAGCGGAGCGCCGGACGGGCGGTTGCGTGGCCGGAAGACGCG
Organism: Iris macrosiphon; assembly: GCA_036927795.1. Taxonomy (NCBI): domain Eukaryota; kingdom Viridiplantae; phylum Streptophyta; class Magnoliopsida; order Asparagales; family Iridaceae; genus Iris; species Iris macrosiphon. The sequence goes on from JAYESA010000004.1 coordinate 209,706,243, forward strand.
GGCGGCCGCCGGAGAACGCGGGCGGCGCGGGTTCGTGGGGGGGGGTGAGGAGTCGGGTCGGGTTCGCGGGTTCGGGTCTGGCCGACCCGACCCGACCCGATAGCTGAGCAGGTCTTGGGCTGTGGGTTCGGGTCGCGGGTTGGCCCGGATCCGACCCGCAGCGGACGGGCTGGGCTGGACCTAGCGGGCTGGGCCCATTGGGCTAGGGTTTAGTAATAGAAATAATAATAATAATAATATTTAAAACAATAATTAATTAATTAATAAATAATTAATTTAAATAAATAGTTTTTAGGTGTTTTAAAATAGGTCTGGGGTCCGATAAATTCTAGAAAAATTGTCCTAAGTCCAGTTTTTCATTTTACACCCAAAAATATTATTTTCATAATATTTTAATATCATTTATTATCATTTAAAAATTATTTAATAATAAAAACCCTATTTTTAATTTACAGAAAAATCCTAATAAATTCCAGAAAATTGTGAAAATCCAGTTTTTAAAATTTTGAAAAAAAATAGGGGGTTTCCACATCGCGTCCTGTGGTGATCGCCAAAAACAGGAAAAATAATGCCCTATTTCACCCCGAAACTGAGTGCGCCCCGCCAAATGGGAAGACTTGGTCGTACGCGGTCTTTACCGAAACATGCGCGACGTTGATACGGTTGTGTGAGATTTTGCAGAAGTTGATTCGGATGTGCGTGCACACCGGAATCAACGCGTATCCGCCGACAACGCCCCGTATCTGTCCATTCTGGAACACGCTGTAACTTTGTGTACACACGTCGGATCGAGACGAAACTTGCGTCATCGGACTCATAGCAATACGCTGGTCCTGTGACCCAAGTTTGGTCTGATTCTGAGAACGTTGACAAAATCGCGTATCGTGGGCCCCACAGGCTCCACTTGACGGACGATTTTGTGATCGGCTCATCAGAATCCAATTCTGGAAGTTCCGTTGGGTTCGTATCATCGTTCCTGACTTATAGACACTAAGTTTGAGGAATTTGGAGACATTTGACCCTGACCCATTTTTCGGTGCAAAGTGGCCCACATATGGAACCCGCTTTGGCCCGGAAATGTCAATTTTGCTCTTGTGTCCAAATTGGACTTAAGGACAGGCATTTCTAGCTATTTGATTATGATAATGCCGGCTACAGGTTGATTATGATATGCCGGCTCAGGCTACAGGTTGATTATGATATGCCGGCTACTCAGTCTCCCGCTGAGCTAGACCACCTCATGATATCACTGCTACCGGCTCCCCTACACAGAGCTTGTAGTTGTTTCAACCTGAGTACTATTGATTTTTTCTTCTGCATTTCACACAGATGTTTACATACTTGCCCTATTTATTCTATTTATTTTCTGCACTGCATTTATTCTGGCTTGAGCTTTCTTGAACCTTGCTATGTCCCCTGAGGACCTGGATCCGGATTATGTCCCCAGGATTTGAGGGCGAGATCTATCCCGAGGTATACGGGACCGCAGCAGGAGCTGATCCAGGAGCTGTACCGTCATCCGAGGTCGAGCTGTTAGCTGAAGACTTTTCCTGAGCATCCATGTTTCATGCTCAGTATTTATTATTTATTTCATTCATTTATATTTCTGGTCTGTTGAACCATTGTATCAGATATTTATCGGATTGTTCCCCGAAGCACTTTGTTGAGACTGGTTGATGATTTACATTCCTTATATTCTGTGGATCATATTTTATATCTTGTGTGGATGAGATTAGTTGTGCCATGATTATCGTAGACTTTGTTTTACAGCTTAAGTATGCCCTGATGGATCCATTAAATTGGTTTGTCCATCGGTGCGTGCTGCTGGCCATTGCCACGTATCTGGTCCCTCGGTATTTTGGGACTGGGGCGTGACATGGTTTTTGTGGTGGCCCATGCAGGTCTACGACAAAATTGTTCGATTTTAACTTAGGGACTGAACAAGCCTGCCCTAAGGATAGGATAAGTTCTAGGATCTCATCCATTAATTAAACCATGTTTGAACTATATATCGAACTCGAAACTGTTACTTGATTTGCAACCTGTTTGATTCCTCTGAGCGTTCTTACAGTTTATCTTTTGATTGCAGAGTAATAGACCCCAGGAACGGAGACAAGATTCCTTTGGATACGCCACACGACGCTGTGGTTATTTATATAGACGGAGTGACCCCAGGGAATGGAGGACAAGCATCGCAGAGCGATCAAACCGGTCAGCCTAATCCAAGGTTCCGGAGAGATGACATCCCACCTCCACCACAGTTTACTCCCCAGATGCCAGTTTTCCCGCCCGGACAAGCCATGGACGGGCAACAGATGTTCCAGATGATGTATGCTATGATGCAAGCCCAGCAGCAGATTCAGCAAGAGGCCCATCGGCAGGAGGCCGAGTATCTGAGAACCAGCCTGGTAACCGTATTGGAGCAGGCAAATCCACCAGCGAGGCGATCAATGACGGGATCTATCACCGACTTCCGTCAGCTCAAGCCTCGTACATTTTCTGGTAAAGAGGGGCCAACAGAAGTTCATGAATGGCTCACAAACATTCAGCATCAGTTGGAAGCCGCTGAACTTCTGAGAGAGAAGTGGATGACTGCAGTTAGAATGTAGTTAACTGAAAATGCACATCACTGGTGGTTAGCAGAAGGGAGGAGGCTCGGACAGGACCGAGTCACTTGGGAAGAGTTCTCCAGACTCTTTAAAAAGATGTATATTCCCGCAGTAGCAAGGTCAGAGCTCAGAGACAAGTTCAACCGCCTTATCCAAGGCAATATGACAGTGGAAGAATACAACGCAGAATTTATTCGCCTCAGTCGCTTTGCCCCAACCTTGATTGTGACAGAGGAAGAGAAAGCTGAGAAGTTCTTTGACGGACTAAAGTTTGAGCTCCAGAGATTGATTGGATCGGTCGCACCTACATCTTACACCGACGTTCTCGCAGCAGCACGACGCATGGAGCGCGTCACTAGAAGGGAGTCGAACCTGAAGAGGCCTATCACCTCAGCACCATCTAGGACAGGACATGGGGATTCAGCAAAACGGTCCCAAAGGAGTATGCCAGAGAGGACACAGGGCCATATCTCTTCCTACTTGTCACCACTGCGGCAAGATAGGTCACATTGAGAGAGAATGCAGACGCAAGTTGGGACTCTGTCTGGCTTGCGGGTCCAACCAGCATCAGACCAGAGACTGCACCGAGCGCAGAGAGGGAGCACCGAGATTAGCTTTACCTGTACCACGACCAGCTTATCCAGCAGTAGGAGCACAGTAGGCAGGAGTTGGAGGCGTCAGGCCACCAGCCCCAGGAGGGAATCAGCAGAGACCACCCCTGGCACCACAGGCAGCTCTATTTCAGCAGGCTCAGAAGCAGCAGAGAGGTCCAGCTCAGGGACGAGGACAGACATTCACATTAGCTGTTGCGCAGGAGGCTACGGTAGGCGAGATCATCGCAGGTACTATTTTAGTAGCTTCATTACCAGCTGTAGCATTATTTGATTCTGGAACATCGCATTCATTTATAGCAGCTAGCTTTGTAGCCACCCATAGAGTAGCTACCGCACCCCTTCCGAAGATGAAGAGAATTCTTACGGGAGGTAGAATTATTCCGTTTAATGACGTCTGTAGATCATGTTCTGTAGTAGTTTATGGAAGAGAAATGCGAGCTCAATTTTTAATCTTTTTCATGCCGGATTATGATATCGTACTTGGTATGGACTGGTTAAGTCAGTACCATGCGACTCTTGATTGCCGACTTGGGCGGGTTATATTTAGACCGCCTGGACATCTAGAATTTGGGTTTCTTCGAGGAGCAGTAGAGCAAGGAGTTCAGCCTACTCTTAGGGTACTATCTGTAGAAGGGGAGACATGTTACCCAAGAGTCATATCAGAATTTGTGGATGTATTTCCTGATGATCTTCCAGGTTTACCGCCTGATCGGGAAATAGAATTCATAATAGACTTAACTCCAGGAGCAGAGCCTATCACTTCATCAGTATATCGGCTAGCACCTAAGGAGTTAGTGGAGTTGAAAGAACAGGTTGATGATCTTCTGGAGAAGGGTTTTATTCGGCCCAGTGTTTCACCTTGGGGAGCACCCATATTATTTGTGCTGAAGAAGGATGGAACAGTACGGTTATGCATTGACTACCGGGTACTAAATGCTGTGACCATCAAGAACAGGTATCCCTTACCATGCATTGATGATCTATTCGATCAATTGAGTGTTGCAAGGGTATTCTCGAAGATTGACCTTCGATCCGGCTATCACAGATCAAAGTAAGGAAGGAAGACATACCAAAGACAGCTTTCAGGACCAAGTATGGACATTATGAGTTCTTGGTGATGCCGTTTGGTTTAACCAACGCGCCAGCAGTGTTTATGAGTTTAATGAACAGAGTCTTTCATCAGTTCTTGGATAAATTTGTGGTTGTGTTCATTGATGACATCCTCATATATTCCAAGAGCCACGAAGAGCACGAGGAGCATCTCAGAATTGTGTTAGAGACCTTGAGACAGGAGAAGTTATATGCCAAACTCAGTAAGTATGAGTTTTGTATGGACAAAGTACCTTTCTTGGGACACATCATCTCAGGAGAAGGGTATTCTGTGGATCCAGAGAAAGTTGCGGCAATAGAGACTTGGCCTACACCCACATCAGTTGCAGAGGTGAGAAGTTTTCTCGGACTCGCGGGATATTACCGAAGGTTTGTAGAAAATTTCTCAAGGATTACAGAATCGATGACGAAGCTGACACGTAAAGACCAGGAGTTTGTATAGACAAAAGACTGCCAGAAGGCTTTTGAAGAATTGAAGAGAAGATTAACAACAGCACCTGTCTTGACTCTTCCTTCAGGGTCAGGAGGTTTTGTTGTTTACAGTGATGCATCAGGCAGTGGATTAGGATGTGTTTTGATGCAACATGGCAAAGTCATTGCTTATGCATCGAGACAGTTGAAGGTTCACGAGAAGAACTACCCCACACACGATCTGGAGCTAGCAGCAGTTATATTTGCATTGAAGATTTGGAGGCACTACCTTTATGGGGAGAAAGTAGACATCTTTACAGATCACAAGAGTCTAAAGTATGTATATACTCAGAAGGAGCTTAACATAAGGCAGAGACGTTGGCTTGAACTGATGGTAGATTTTGACATAGATCTGCAGTACCATCCGGGAAAGGCGAATGTCGTGGCAGACGCACTCAGCAGGAAGCCTACGGCTTATTTCTTGACGATGCAGCCCGAGTTATTGAGAGATCTACAGGAGCTTCAGATAGAGGTTGTTTTACCAGGGCAGAGTGGATTGCTGGCTAATCTTGAAATTAAGTCGTCACTTATGGAAAGAATTAAAGAGGCATTGCCCACCGATGCTAGATTTCGAAGACTGAAGAAGAGGACGGAAGCAGGCATGCAGACAGGACTTCGCATACACGAAGATGGGACATTGAGGTTTGGAAATCGCCTGTATGTTCCAAATGGAGAATTGAGACAAGAGTTAATGACTGAAGCCTATAGCTCTATGTACTTTGTTCACCCAGGAGGAACCAAGATGTACCGAGACTTGAGACAGTATTATTGGTGGCATGGAATAAAAAGGGAGATTGCAAGATTTGTGGCCAAATGCTTAGTCTGCTAGCAAGTAAAGGCCGAGCATCAGAGGACCGCAGGTATGTTACAGCCGCTTCCTATACCAGAATGGAAGTGGGAGCATATCACGATGGATTTTGTCACCGAATTTCCAAGGAGCCCCAGCGGAAGAGATGCAGTATGGATTATCGTGGATAGACTCACTAAATTGGCACACTTCTTGCCATTTAGAGTTGGACAGTCCACAGAGGTACTAGCCGACATGTATATGCGACAAATTATCAAATTACATAAAGTTCCTGTTAGTATTGTATCGGATCGAGATTCGAGATTTACATCTCATTTCTGGAGAAGCATGTAAGAGAGTCTGGGTACCAGACTCAAATTCAGCATGGCTTACCATCCACAGACAGATGGCCAATCGGAGCGCACTATTCAGATCTTGGAGGATATGGTTGCTGGGGTCCATTACTCTGCAATCAAAAGATAAACTGTAAGAACGCTAAGAGGAATCAAACAGGATGCAAATCAAGTAACAGTTTTGAGTTCGATATAGAGTTCAAACATGGTTTAATTAATGGATGAGATCCTAGAACTTATCTTATCCTTAGGGCAGGCTTGTTCAGTCCCTAAGTTGAAACCGAATAATTTTGTCGTAGACCTGCATGGGCCACCATAAAAACCATGTCACACTCCAGTCCCAAAATGCCGAGGGACCAGATACGTGGTAATGGCCAACAGCACGCACCGATGGACAAACCAATTTAATGGATCCATCAGGGCATACTTAAGCTGTAAAACAAAGTCTAAGACAATTATGGCATAACTAATCTCATTCACACAAGATATAAAATATGATCCACAGAATATAAGGAATATAAATCATCAACCAATCTCAACAAAGTACTTCGGGGAACAACCCGATAAATATCTGATACAATGGTTCAACAGACCAGAAATATAAATGACTGAAATAAATAATAAATACTGAGCATGAAACATGGATGCTCAGGAAAAGTCTTCGGCTAATACCTCGTCCTTGGATGGCGGTACAGCTCCTGGATCAGCTCCTGCTGCGGTCCCGTATACCTCGGGATAGATCTCGTCCTCAAATCCTGGGAACATAATCCGGATCCAGGTCCTCAGGGGACATAGCAAGGTCCAAGAAAGCTCAAGCCAAATAAATGCAGTACAGAAAATAAATAGAATAAATAGGGCAAGTATGTAAACATCTGTGTGAAATGCAGGAGAAAACATCAATAGTACTCAGGTTGAAACAACTACAAGCTCTGTGTAGGGGAGCCGGTAGCAGTGATATCATGAGGTGGTCTAGCTCAGCGGGAGACTGAGTAGCCGGCATAACATAATCAACCTGTAGCCTGAGGGTCTCTCCAACAATAGATGGAACAATAAGGGAATACTAAATAACCAGCTAAGTGATACACAACACCGCGTACGGTGTTGGCACCCGACTAATAATCGGACGCTAAGTAGGTCACACGGTCCTAGGTTAAGCATGCATAGCAATATAAATGAAGCAAGAAAAGTATGTAATAATACTGCAGAGTTTGGCAAGGTACACTTGCCTGGGTCCGAATACCAACAGTCGTCCCTGTATCAGTGGATCCTGTAGGTACTCCTCCAAAAGCTGTAATAAATATCACTAACTGTCTCAGAAGATATCAAATAGCTAAAAATGCCTGTCCTTGAGTCCAATTTTGACACAATGGCAAAAATGACATTTTCGGGCCAAAGCGGATTCCATATGTGGGCCACTTTGCACCGAAAAGCGGGTCAGGGTCAAAGGTCTCCAAATTTCTCAAACTTAGTGTCTACAAATCAAGAACGATGATACGAATCCAACGAAACTTCCATAATTGGATTCCGATGAGCCGATCACAAAATTGCCTGTCAAATGGAGCCTATGGGGCCCACGATACGCGATTTTGTCAACGTTCTCAAATCAGACCAAACTTGGGTCACAGGACCAGCGTATTGCTATGAGTCCGATGGCACAAGTTTTGTCTCGATCTGACGTGTGTACACAAAGATACAGCGTGTTCCAGAATGGACGGATATGGGGCGTTGTCGGCGGATACGCGTTGATTCCGGTGTGCACGCACATCCGAATCAAATTCTGCGAAATCCCATACGACCGTATCAATATCGCGCACGTTTTGGTAAAGACCGCGTACGACCAAGTCGTCCCGTTTGGCGGGGCACACTCAGTTCCGGGGTGAAACAGGGCATTGTTTTCCTTATTTTTGGATCGCGGTGTGCGATCACCACAGGACGCGATACACCGAGCGGGTTGCACGGACACCGAGAGGGTTATACAGTCTACGCGTAGCGACTGACAGAAACTAAAATGGAGTTGCGAGGTGAGAGAAAACGGTACCTGAACAGGGCTCCGTGAACGCTGAATCTCACGTGTCCGAGGGTACTGTTCGTGTCCTGGTCGAACTCTTGTGTCCTTGCGTCCTGTATCCGGTGTCTGCTGTGGAATCCTGCTTCTCGCATCCAGGTCGAGGGCTCCGTATCCGCCGCTAGGGCTGTGTCGACCGGCGGAGAGGAGCTCGCGGCGGCCGCAGCGAGGATCGGGGCTGCGTGTGGTGGTCGAGCGGCTGCTCGGGCGTCTAGGGCGGAGATGGGCCGAGGTCGGGCGGCCGAGCGGAGGGTGGATGACGAGGCAAACGGTTGCTTGGGTCGTGGTGGAGTAAGCCGAGGTCGGGCGGCCGAGCGGAGGGTCGGAGGATGAGGGGGAAACCGGGTTATTGGGGTCGTGGCTACGCCGGGATGTCCGGTGGCGCTTGCGGAGATGTTGACTGCGTCGGGGTCTGGGGCGACAGCGAGAAGAGGGGGATATGCAGCGGGCGGCGGAGGTGTTGAGAGGGAAGTCGGGGTCGACTCGGTGGCTGTGCGTGTGGGAAGAAGGAGGAGTCGGGGGTTGTCTAGGGTTTCGGCAGTGACGAGTTGGGGGAAGATGACGGCGGCGGCTAGGGCTTTCCAAGGGCTGGGCACGGATGTCGAGGTGAGAATTTATAGGCTATGCACAGTAAATCTGGCGGAGGCTAGGGTTCCAATTGGGTTTCGGGTCGGGTTTGGCTCGGTTTAATTATTCCAATAGTTTTTAAGGCTTTAAACGCGACTCCGGAGTCCAATAAATTCACCAAAAAATACCCTGTGTCCGATTTTCCATTTCACACCATAAAATATTATTTCTATAATATTTTAACATTAATTAGCAACACTTAAAATTCTTTAAATCATAATCACCTTCATTTTAAATTCCAGAAAAATACCGAAAATTCGAAATAACTCATTTTAAAATTATTCTCAAAATTATGGTGTTTACAATCTACCCCCCTTAAGAGGATTGCGTCCTCGCAATCAAAGAATAGCTACTAAAGGAAGAACTATAAAAATACAAGGTTACTTAGTTTACAACTGCATTCTCGAACAAATGAGGATAACGCTGGCGCATACTATCTTCTCGTGCCCAAGTCGATTCGCCAGGAGAATGATATTTCCAAGCTACACGAACCAGTCTGATTGTCTGTCCCCGCAATGTCTTCTCACTGACGTCGAGGATGCCAACTGGTTGTTCTTCATATCTCAAGCTAGGGCCCACTGCGATCTCTGAATGATCGACTATGTGACTTGGGTCGGTCACGTACCTTCTCAGCTGTGAGACGTGGAATACGTCATGCACTCCCTCTAAGGATAGAGGTAATGCAAGACGATAAGTCACCTCACCAATGGCTCTAGAATATCAAATGGCCCAATATACCTTGGGCTCAACTTGCCTCTGCTCCCAAATAGAATAGTACCTCGAGTGGACGAAATCCTCAAGAATACGTGCTCTCCTTCTTTGAACTCTAGGGGACGTCTGTGTGTATCTGCCCAATGCTTCTGTCTGTCCTGAGCTGCTCGAAGATGATTCTGAATCTGTTTTACCTTTTCCACTGTCTGCGTTACCAATTCTGGACCCAGTATTTGATATTCACCAACGTCACTCCAACATATAGGCGATCTGCACTTCCTTTCGTATAATGCCTCAAATGGTGCCATCTGAATGCTGGCCTGATAACTGTTGTTGTAGGAGAACTCCACTAAGTGCAAATGATCTTCCCAAGATCCTCCAAAGTCTAGCATACATGATCGTAACATATCCTCCAAGATCTGAATAGTGCGCTCCGATTGGCCATCTGTCTGTGGATGGTAAGCCGTGCTGAATTTGAGTCTGGTACCCAGACTCTCTTGCATGCTTCTCCAGAAATATGATGTAAATCTCGAATCTTGATCCGATACAATACTAACAGGCACTCCATGTAATTTGACGATTTGTCGCATATACATGTCGGCTAGTACCTCTGTGGACTGTCCAACTCTAAATGGCAAGAAGTGTGCCGATTTAGTAAGTCTATCCACGATAACCTATACTGCATCTCTACCGCTGGGGCTCCTTGGAAATCCGGTGACAAAATCCATCGTGATATGCTCCCACTTCCATTCTGGTATAGGAAGCGGCTGTAACATACCTGCGGTCCTCTGATGCTCGGCCTTTACTTGCTGGCAGACTAAGCATTTGGCCACAAATATTGCAATCTCCCTTTTCATTCCATGCCACCAATAATACTGTCTCAAGTCTCGGTACATCTTGGTTCCTCCTGGGTGAACAGAGTACATAGAGCTATGGGCTTCAGTCATTAACTCTTGTCTCAATTCTCCATTTGGAACATACAGACGATTTCCAAACCTCAATGTCCCGTCTTCGTGTATGCGAAGTCCTGTCTGCATGCCTGCTTCCGTCCTCTCCTTTAGTCTTAGAAATCTAGCATCGGTGGGCAATGCCTCTTTAATTCTTTCCACAAGTGATGACTTAATTTTAAGATTAGCCAGCAATCCACTCTGCCCTGGTAAAACAACCTCTATCTGAAGCTCCTAAAAATCTCTCAATAACTCGGGCTGCATCATCAAGAAATAAGCCGTAGGCTTCCTGCTGAGTGCGTCTGCCACGACATTCGCCTTTCCCGGATGGTACTACAGATCTATGTCAAAATCTACCATCAGTTCAAGCCAACGTCTCTGCCTCATGTTAAGCTCCTTCTGAGTATATACATACTTCAGACTCTTATGATCTGTAAAGATGTCTACTTTCTCCCCATAAAGGTAGTGCCTCCAAATCTTCAATGCAAATATAACTGTTGCTAGCTCCAGATCGTGTGTGGAGTAGTTCTTCTCGTGAACCTTCAACTGTCTCGATGCATAAGCAATGACTTTGCCATGTTGCATCAAAATACATCCTAATCCACTGCCTGATGCATCACTGTAAACAACAAAACCTCCTGACCCTGAAGGAAGAGTCAAGACAGGTGCTGTTGTTAATCTTCTCTTCAATTCTTCAAAAGCCTTCTAGCAGTCTTCTGTCCATACAAACTCCTGGTCTTTACGTGTCAGCTTCGTCATCGGTTCTGCAATCCTTGAGAAATTTTCTACAAACCTTCGGTAATATCCCGCGAGTCCGAGAAAACTTCTCACATCTGCAACTGATGTGGGTGTAGGCCAAGTCTCTATTGCCGCAACTTTCTCTGGATCCACGAAAAGTCCTTCTCCTGAGATAATGTGTCCCAAGAAAGGCACTTTGTCCATACAAAACTCACACTTACTGAGTTTGGCATAAAACTTCTACTGTCTCAAGGTCTCTAACACGATTCTGAGATGCTCCTCGTGCTCTTCGTGGCTCTTGGAATATATGAGGATGTCGTCAATGAACACAACCACAAATTTATCCAAGAACTGATGAAAGACTCTGTTCATTAAACTCATAAACACTGCTGGTGCGTTGGTTAAACCAAACGGCATCACCAAGAACTCATAATGTCCATACTTGGTCCTGAAAGCTGTCTTTGGTATGTCTTCCTTCCTTACTTTGATATGATGATAGCTGGATCGAAGGTCAATCTTCGAGAATACCCTTGCACCACTCAATTGATCGAATAGATCATCAATACGTGGTAAGGGATACCTGTTCTTGATGGTTACAGCATTTAGTGCCCTGTAGTCAATGCATAATCGTACTGTTCCATCCTTCTTCGGCACAAATAATATGGGTGCTCTCCAAGGTGAAACACTGGGCCGAATAAAACCCTTCTCCAGAAGATCATCAACCTGTTCCTTCAACTCCACTAACTCCTTAGGTGCTAGCCTATATACTGATGAAGTGATAGGCTTTGCTCCTGGAGTTAAGTCTATTGTGAATTCTATTTTCCGATCAGGCGGTAAACCTGGAAGATCATCAGGAAATACATCCACAAATTCTGATATGACTCTTGGGTAACCTGTCTCCCCTTCTACAGATAGTACCCTAAGAGTAGGTTGAACTCCTTGCTCTACTGCTCCTCGAAGAAACTCAAATTCTGGATGTCCAGGCGGTCTAAATATAACCCGCCTAAGTCGGCAATCAAGAGTCGCATGGTACTGACTTAACCAGTCCATACCAAGTATAACATCATAATCCGGCTGCTGCGAGAACGTCGGTGTAAGATGTAGGTGCGACCGATCCAATCAATCTCTGGAGCTCGAACTTCAGCCCATCAAAGAACTTCTCAGCTTTCTCTTCCTCTGTGCAAATCAAGGTTGGGGCAAGGCGACCGAGGCAAATAAATTCTACATTGTCATATTGCCTTGGATAAGGCGGTTGAACTTGTCTCTGAGCTCTGACCTTGCTACTGCAGAAATATACATCTCTTTAAAGAGTCTGGAGAACTCTTCCCAAGTGACTCGGTCCTGTCCGAGCCTCCTCTCTTCTGCTAACCACCAGTGATGTGCATTTTCAGTTAACTGCATTCTGACTGCAATCATCCACTTCTCTCTCGAAAGTTCAGCGGCTTCCAACTGATGCTGAATGTTTGTGAGCCATTCATGAACTTCTGTTGGCCCCTCTTTACCAGAAAATATACGAGGCTTGAGCTGACGGAAGTCGGTGATAGATCCCGTCGTTGATCGCCTCGCTGGTGGATTTGCCTGCTCCAATGCGGTTACCAGCCTGGTTCTCAGATACTCGGCCTCCTGCCAATGGGCCTCTTGCTGAATCTGCTGCTGGGCTTGCATCATAGCATACATCATTTGGAACATCTGTTGCCCGTCCATGGCTTGTTCGGACGGGAAAACTGGCATCTGGGGAGTGAACTGTGGTGGAGGTGGGATGTCATCTCTCCGGAACCTTGGATTAGGCTGACCGATTTGATTGCTCTGCGATGCTTGTCCTCCATTCCCTGGGGTCACTCCGTCTATATAAGTAACCACAGCGTCGTATGGCGTATCCAAAGGAATCTCGTCTCCGTTCCTGGGGTCCATTACTCTGTAATCAAAAGATAAACTGTAAGAACGCTCAGAGGAATCAAATATGATGCAAATCAAGTAACAGTTTCGAGTTCGATATAGAGTTCAAACATGGTTTAATTAATGGATGAGATCCTAGAACTTATCCTATCCTTAGGGCAGGCTTGTTCAGTCCCTAAGTTAAAATCGAACAATTTTGTCGTAGACCTGCATGGGCCACCACAAAAACCATGTCACGCCCCAGTCCCAAAATACCGAGGGACCAGATACGTGGCAATAGCCAGCAGCACGCACCGATGGACAAACCAATTTAATGGATCCATCAGGGCATACTTAAGCTGTAAAACAAAGTCTACGACAATCATGGCACAACTAATCTCATCCACACAAGATATAAAATATGATCCACAGAATATAAGGAATGTAAATCATCAACCAGTCTCAACAAAGTACTTCGGGGAACAACCCGATAAATATCTGATACAATGGTTCAACAAACCAAAAATATAAATGACTGAAATAAATAATAAATACTGAGCATGAAACATAGATGCTCAGAAAAAGTCTTCGGCTAACACCTCATCCTCGGATGGCGGTACAGCTCCTGGATCAGCTCCTGCTGCGGTCCCGTATACCTCGGGATAGATCTCGTCCTCAAATCCTGGGGACATAATCCGGATCCAGGTCCTCATGGGACATAGCAAGGTACAAGAAAGCTCAAGCCAAATAAATATAGTGCAGAAAATAAATAGAATAAATAGGGCAAGTATGTAAACATCTGTGTGAAATGCAGGAGAAAACATCAATAGTACTCAGGTTGAAACAACTACAAGCTCTGTGTAGGGGAGCCGGTAGCAGTGATATCATGAGGTGGTCTAGCTCAGCGGGAGACTGAGTAGCCGGCATAACATAATCAACCTGTAGCCTGAGGGTCTCTCCAGCAATAGATGGAACAATAAGGGAATACTAAATAACCAGCTAAGTGATATGCAAGATGAGAGCAGCACTAGAACTCAGGCTGAAGCCACTACAAGCTCAGTGTCGGAGAGCCGGTAGTAGCAGTAATAATGAGTAATGGGCCAAGCTCGGGCTTCAGAGTCTTGTGCCTCACAATAATAGGGGTGTATATATATGATTAGCCTGTATCCTGTGTGTCTCTCCCCACCCAATGTAACCACGCATATCATGACCGTAACGTCTCATGTCCATGGCAAGCGGGATCATATCTAATGCAATAAGTCATAATGTATCTAAGAGTATAGTATCTCTGTCAAGTCCTGTATCCTATACAGAATCACCACGAATATCTCGGAAGATCCTGTCTCATGAATGGTGTCAAGTGTCCTGGGTCATAGTGTACTTGGTAAGACAAGTACGAGAAGATAAAGTGTCACGAATATCCATCTCTAGATGACGATACACAACACCGCGTACGATATTGGCACCCGACTGATAATCAGACGCTAAATACGTCACACGATCCTAGGTTAAGCATGCACAGCAATATAAATGAAGCAAGAAAAATATGTAATAATACTGCAGAGTTTGGCAAGGTACACTTGCCTGGGGTCCGAATACCAACAGTCGTCCCTGTATCAGTGGATCCTGTAGGTACTCCTCCAAAAGCTGTAATAAACATCACTAACAGTCTCAGAAGACATCAAATAGCTAGAAATGCCTGTCCTTGAGTCTAATTTGGACACAAGGGCAAAACTGACATTTTTGGACCAAAGCGGGTTCCATATGTGGGCCACTTTGCACCGAAAAGCGGGTCAGGGTCAAAGATCTCCAAATTCCTCAAACTCAGTGTCTACAAGTTAGAAACGATGATACGAACTCAACGGAACTTCCAGAATTGGATTTTGATGAGCCGATCACAAAATCGCCCGTCAAGTGGAGCTTGTGGGGCCCACGATACGCGATTTTGTCAACGTTCTCAGAATCGGACCAAACTTGGGTCACAGGACCAGCGTATTGCTACGAGTTCGTTGGCACAAGTTTCTTCTCGATCCGACATGTGTACACAAAGTTACAGCGTATTCTAGAATGGACGGATACGGGGCGTTGTCGGCGGATACGCGTTGATTCAGGTGTGCACGCACATCCGAATCGACTTCTGTGAAATCTCACACAACCGTATCAATGTCGCGCACGTTTCGGTAAAGACCGCGTGCGACCAAGTCGTCCCGTTTGGCGGGGCACACTCAGTTTCGGGATGAAACAGGGCGTTGTTTTTTCTGTTTTTGGATCGCGGTGTGCGATCACCACAGGACGCGATGCACCGAGCGGGTTGCACGGGCACCGAGAGGGTTATACAATCTACGTGTAGCGACTGACGAAAACTAAAACGGAGTTGCGAGGTGAGAGAAAATGGTACCTGAACAGGGCTCCGTGAACGCTGAATCTCACGTGTCCGAGGGACTGTTCGTGTCCTGGTCGAACTCTTGTGTCCTTGCGTCATGTGTCCGGTGTCTGCTGTGGAATCTTGCTGCTCGCGTCCAGGTCGAGGGCTCCGTGTCCTCCGCTAGGGCTGCATCGACCGGCGGAGAGGAGCTCGCGGCGGCCGCAGCGAGGATCGGGGCTGCTTGTGGTGGTCGAGCGACTGCTCGGGCGTCTAGGGCGGAGATGGGCCGATGTCGGGTTGCCGAGTGGAGGGTGGATGACAAGGCGAACGGTTGCTCGGGTCGTGGCGGAGTAAGCCGAGGTCGGGCGGCCGAGCGGAGGGTCGGAGGATGAGGGGGAAACCGGGTTGTTGGGGTCGTGGCTACGCTGGGGTCTCCGGTGGCGCTCACGGAGATGTCGACTGCGTCGGGGTCTGGGGCGACGGCGAGAAGAGGGGGATGTGCAGCGGGCGGCGGAGGTGTTGAGAGGGAAGTCGGGGTCGACTCGGCGGCTGTGCGTGTGGGAAGAAGGAGGAGTCGGGGGTTGTCTAGGGTTTCGACAGTGACGAGTTGGGGGAAGGTGACGGCGGCTGCTAGGGCTTTCCAAGGGCTGGGCACGGATGTCGAGGTAAGAATTTATAGGCTATGCACAGTAAATCCGGCGGAGGCTAGGGTTCCAATTGGGTTTCGGGTCGGGTTTGGCTCGGTTTAATTATTCCAATAGTTTTTAAGGCTTTAAACGCGACTCCGGAGTCCAATAAATTCACCGAAAAATACCCTGTGTTCGGTTTTCCATTTTACACCATAAAATATTATTTCCATAATATTTTAACCCCAATTAGCAACACTTAAAATTCTTTAAATTACAATCACCTTCGTTTTAAATTCCAGAAAAATATCAAAAATTCGGAATAACTTATTTTAAAATTATTCTCAATATCAGGGTGTTTACAACAACTACAACACAACATGGCACATGTTCCAACAAAAGTGAAAGACGAGTAACCCGACATGCATATCTTATATCAAAGATACTTGGCTAGAACCACATAAAGAATAATTCGTCTTAGCATGGACGAACATGGTGAAGCATTATGGCACCATTACTATGAACCGGGTCGAAGGATCACACTCAAGTTTAAAAAGATATCTACGGTCATTGGTCGGTAATTTTGTCTTCGTTTGGCAATCGATTCATTTGATGATTATTTCTATGGTGAACGAGATTGTAGCATCATTTGAGATGAGCCTCAATATTGCAAAGCATGAATACAAGCATGAACACCTCTTGGATGGTTTAATCCATGTAGTATCGCACAAGGCCTTGGGCTTATTGTTTGAGGAGATTGGTAGGTCGAAGTTGGTTGGTTATGATCCCGAGGTTTGCAGTTGTTCATATCGATATTCACTCGGCCTTCCTTGTGCACATGAGATTAACGAATATCGTTGTCAATCTATACCTATTCCAATAGATAGTGTTGATCAACGTTGGAGACAGCTGTCGATAATGCCGACGGTGGAAGTTCACGATGATTTCTTTTGTTTGCCATAAGTGAAACTCCTGCACGCAAGGTGGTGTGTCACATCGGAACCGGAGAGAAGATCCATTGAGGTTAAAATCCAAGAAATTGCAGTCCCGTCAACAACTCGATTGCAAGAGCCATCTGTTGTTCGAACTCCTAAGGGAAGACCACACTCAAGAATGAGTAGAGCAAAAAAAAAGGAGATGGAGTCAACTAAAAGAGATCCATCCTTGTTTGAACATATTGAACGCAATTTGGAGAAAGTTGAGGCAAAGTTGGTTATCGAAAGTGTGATATTTTCGCAGAAAAAGAGTAAGCTTACTATTCGAAGGGGGAAGAAACAGAAAATGAACGATGCAGTCACGGTAGAGGGTTTAGATAACTTCTCTGATTCATATAGTCTATACATTCAAAATTTTCTACCTGAGATACGGGATTTTATTTGGTCTATTGTTGATGTTCCTAAGGATGGCCATTGTGGATATCATACACTAGCAAGACAACTAGGCTATTCAGTTGAAGCAGGATGGATACATGTTAGGAAAGAGCTGTACGAGGAGTTGGAGTCTCGTCTACCCTTCTATAGGCAGATACTCGACGAAAAAATTATTGGAGATTTGTTGGCAAGCATACCTTATACGAAAACAGTTACCGGACCAGACCATTACATGGATGTCCCGCCTGTTGCATACGTATTCTCTAATAGGTATAAGATGCCTATTGTAATTATCTCACAAGGCATTAACAATACTTTTTTTCCAATGTGCCCTCCCCCGGTCGAACACGGACTATCCAATCTATGTTCGATAGGGCTTGTCGGACAACACTTTGTCATCCTAAGGTTGATCGATCATTCTCCTATTCCTCCACCTTCTACGCTTTGGTATAAACACGCACCAGAGGAAGCGATCGCATGGATGACACCCTACACGGATGCAATTGCTGGCTATAAGAAGATGATTAAGATGGAGGATACAAAAATCTTGCCGAAGGACTACTTTGATATTCTAATTGATTGATACATCTTATATTGTATGTTGTGCAATGAGCCATATATGTTGAACTGTATATTGAACTATATGTTGTGCAATGAGCCATATATGTTGAACTGTATATTGAACTGTATGTTGTGCAATGAAAGAAATAAAACTAGAACTGTATATTGAACTGTATGTTGTGCAATGAGTCAAAATATGTATAAAACTAGGACTGTCAAATTCTGGACAGTCCCACAAGCTAACTGGACTGTCAAAATTTTGACAGTCCTAATTTTAACCCCATTGTCTCTGCCCAATTATATGTGAATCTAGGACTGTCAGGATTTTGACAGTCCCGAAAGCTATGAGGACTGTCAAAATTCTGACAGTCTTAATTTTAACTCACTGGAAATTTTATATAAAACTAGGACTGTCAGAATTTTGACAGTCCTACAAGAAATTAGGACTGTCAAAATCTTAACAGTCCTAATTTTAACCCACTGTCTCTGCACATTTATATGTAAAACTAGGAGTGTCAGGATTTTGACAGTCCCAAAAGCTATGAGAACTGTCAAGGTTTTGACAGTCCTAATTTTAACTCACTAAAAAATTTATATAAAACTAGGACTGTCAGAATTTTAACTCACAACCCGCACCCGATATAGGAGTACGAGTACGTGGGTACGTGTCACGCCCCAATCTCCCACAAGCTCAATAGTCTCCGCTGAACGTGAATCACCACATTGCGGCTCTTCCGTGGGACAATCGTTCTCTTCGGGACGTGATGCCGTACGAGCCTGGAGTTGCGCTCGTACAAGGCAACATTGTTAAACACCAAAGTTATCATCGAAATGACCAAGTTACAGCAGAAGTCATATTGTGTACCAAGCACACATCAGAGTAATACGCAGCGAAGCTCTCGATAGGGTCCAAATGAAATACCCCGAAGGCAATGCCACAAAGGCGATGCCACGAAGACGATGAAACACTCTTGATCTTTCTCTAGCCCACAAAGGTACTTACAGTTTATACATCATGCCTCTTATATCCAAGCAGCGCCACTACGCCTGCGTACCTAAAATATTGCCCACAAACGTGGGTCAGTACACAGTCGTACTGGTGAGCGGGGTAACCCACTCGTCTAAGCCGACACTAAGTAAAAAGTGAATGCAAACAGTTATATGGTGATCTTTCTAGTTGAATCCTAGATTCATTTTATGGCATATGGATGACATATTAAGGAAAGCTGTAAAGCAGTTTAAGCATGCAAGTATTCAACTCAAACCAAACGACAAGCAATATATATATCCAACCCGAAGGTAACTAGCATGCAACCCGTCCTACTCAATTCCATCGCTCGCACGATAACATATCGAACCATAAGCCAAACCTCAAATCCATCCTCAACCGAAGTTATATTCCAAACTCGAGTGCACACTCTTGCCGAGGCAAGGTGGCCGCGCCTACACGAAGCAACAAACCAACCAAAGTAAAGCAAACCAACTCTTATCTATATGAAGTCACTGGCTAAGCCATACAGGACATATCCAAGCATTTACGGTGCGCCCTATCAGCCCGAGTAGCAAGCCCCACTGAAGGTCCCGTAATGCATCGTGACTAGCACGAATCAAATATTTCCCTCCGGATCGATACGGTTCCAGTGCCCCGGAAAGCCGTTTCTGTAACGCCCCACAACCGTACGGTGCGTTACGCTGAGTCGAATTGAATCAAACAAATGCTGGTTATATTTAATTTGTTGGATTTTGGGAATAAGTATTGATTGAGTTATTTTATGTGCAGATGGCTAGCGGGTTCGATGGAAATTAGGTGTTCATTCAGAGCAGTACTGAGATAGCTGGGTTGGAATGATAATGCCATCTTTCTTAGTCCGATCGGTGGGATGATTTATAGAGCACGGCCTGCTCGCACGGTCATACCAGTTGAGTAGATTGTGCTTGCATTGGACCACGGGTTCAAGGGATTTGGCCGTATCGGCAGGACAGGATGCTTAACGGGATCAAACATTATGAGTGGGCTCTTTCCCTTCTCCTCTACTCCTTTATGCCTAATAATATGGAAAACACGTAAAAGGCTTGAATACTTGGGCTGAAACATTGGGAATCACTACACTGAGGCGTGCATGGAGTATACGTCGTTTGCTTGGTAGGATTGTGGCTTGATTTGGTTTACGCGTTGGATAGTTGGAGCTAGAGTTAGATTATTGCATTTGAGGCAGTTGGTTGAATAATTGGGATTATGCTTGGACAGTTGGAATGATACATTGAGGCATTAGAAATATCGAGAATTCGGGCGAACGAGCGTGCATCCGTGCACGGGTATCACTTGGTCGCTTTGTCGTGCAAAGCGAGCAGTTGTGGTTCAAAACCGAACAACTGCATCGGCGAGGGTGTTGTGCCACTTGATGGGGGCATTGTGCCACTGTTGGGGCATTGTGCCATGGGATTGCTTTGAGCATGGGTGTTGTACCAATTTAAAATACATTGCTGAGAAGCGGCATTGTGAATATGGGATAACTTGATATTTGGTGCCTTGGGCTATATGTTGATGAATGGTTATGGATGTTTTGGTTGGATATTTGGTTATGGATGTTTTGGTTGGATAATTCATGGAACGAGTCTAGGATCGCTTGGTGGGGCGAGAATGTCCGATCCTCTCGTCATACCTACTTTCTGCATGTCACGGACAACCTGTGTACACAGGGTTTGACATTTCCTCGAAACGGCATTCCAGGGCACTGGAACCGTATCGATCCGGAGGAAAATATTGATTCGTGCTAGTCATGATGCATTGCGGGACCTCTAGCAGGGCTTGCTACCCGGGCTGATAGGGCACACCGTTAATGCTTGGAATATGTCCTTTATGGCTTTGCCAGTGACTTCATATAGATAAGAGTTGGTTTGCTTTACTTTGGTTGGTTTGTGCTTCGTATAGGCGCAGCCACCTTGCCTCGGCAAGAGTGTGCACTAACAAGATTGGATTGTATAAGTTGGTTGAGGACGGATATTGAGGCTTGGTTGATGGTTCGATACGATAGTCGCGTTGCTTGGGTTTGAGCATGATGGTTTGCATGCTAGAATCCTTCGGGTTGGTTATATTTGCTTGTCGTTTGGTTTGAGTTGAATGCTTGCATGCTTAAAATGCTTTACAGCTTTCCTTAACATGTCATCCCTATGCCATAAAATGATTCTAGGATTCAACTAGAAAGATCACCATATAACTGTTTGCATTCACTATTTTTACTTAGTGTCAGCTTAGGCGAGTGGGTTACCCCGCTCACCAGTACGGTTGTGTACTGACTCACGTTTGTGGACAATATTTTAGGTACGCAGGTGTAGTGGCGCTGCTTGGATATACGAGGCATGATGTATGAACTGTAAGTACCTTTGTGGGCTAGAGAAAAGAGCAAGAGTATTTCATCGTCTTTGTGGCATCGCCTTCGTGGCATTGCCTTCGGGGCATTTCATTTGGACCCTATCGTGAGCTTCACTGCGTATACTCTGATGTGTGCTTGGTACACAATTCTTGACTTCTGCTGTAACTTGGTTGTTTCGATAATAACTTTGGTGTTTAACAACATCGCCTTGTATGAGCGCAACTCCAGGCTCGTACGGCATCACGTCCTGATGAGAACGATTATCCCACGGGAGAGCTGCAACGTGGTAATTTCACATTCAGCAGGGACTATTGAGTTTGCGGAAGATTGGGACATGACAAATTGGTATCAGAGCCTGGTTCATTTCTTCGGACTTAGTCCTTCGCTTCATCACAAACTCTAAATAGCTTCCGCGTGTCGTCTAGCTCTTGACTCTACTCGGTGCCGCATTGGATGTTTCATATAATAAGTCTATATATTGCTGGTTGTGGCTGCATGTTATTCTTGGTTGCGGTTCCTTGGTTGGTTTTTTGTTAGATCGCTTAGCCTCGTTAGGCGTTGTTGCATTCGTGCAGCAAGTTGGGTGGCATTGTTGCATTTGTGCAACAAGTTGAGAGCTTTTGTTGGGTTGGCTTGGCTTGTTGTTCGGGGAGTTTCTGATTGCATCAGTGGATCAGTTGGTTGGCATACGAGATTGGTTATGCGGCATATTGTGAATAGAGCATCGATTGAGAATGGATCGTTGCACGAGTTGCTCGTGTAGCGATTGTGTTGGATAGAAGTTGGAATTTTGGCTGTGGCGCATTGGTTGAGCATGTTTGAGTTTGGCTTGGGAATATCAGGATAAGTTTGCATGAGTTGCTCGTACAGCAAATGTGTGGAACAGTTGGATATTGGGTTGGACTACTTGGGAGAGATCGTTGCACGGGATTGCTCGTGTTGCGAAAGTATCAGACGATTTTGAGGATAGCTGAAAACATTGAGAATGGAACATAGCACAAGTTGCATAGCGAGATTAATGGAAAAGCTTTGGATGGTTCCTGCATTGGCTGAGTTTTGTGTCAGATTCGAGTTATGGATAGTAGGATCACGCATGAAGGATGGCTCGAGCGGATCTTGGATCAGTACAAAGAAATCGTAATGCGAGTAGCGACTTGATTCAGAGTGGTATATGGGATACCACATAATAAGCAAGGCATTGAAATAATTTGGTTGGACACCAACGGGAATTGCCTGAACGGACTCGGCTAACGGGAATACAAGTTGGTTGGTGCACATCGACTGAGTTGGGAAGAATAAAAAATGAAGTAAGCGATATTGAGTTGAGCATATCGAGAACGGACTTGTGCAAATTAAAGCATCGTTGAACTTGAGAGATGGACGAGATCGGAACGAACAGTTGGGATACGCTTGAGCGAAGCGATTGGTAAATTGAAGGAAAACGAGCATGGACTACGATTTTGGGCAACATATTTGAGCTATTGGTTGAGTAATGAAACACGATATTGGCTTGGAGGAACAATGTAATGGTTTCACACAGACTTGAAGGATTTTGAATATTACTGCTCAAGAAGTCGACTCAGGTTTAGTGGAAGTAGAATTTTGGGCAAGATGGTGCAACAAGCTTAGACGGATTCTCTAGAAGACGTGGACGGATTGTGGAAACAACTGATGGCAATGATTATGGCGGACAGACTTTTAAAGATAGCTAAATATGGGAGCAACATCGGAACAAATCACTGTGCTGCTCGAGTAAGTGGAACACGCGTTGTGGAATGCGGCAAAGGGATAAGAATTGGAGCAAGTCTTTGGTTTCGAGAATCATTGTAATTTGTAGTACGAGAGACAAACATGGCAATTCAGAAATTCGATGGATTCAGGGCAAAACGACGGATTAATGGAAGACGATTTCAACGAGCGTAGTTCTCGAACTGTGGCTCGGATAGATAGCAAGACTCTAGGTGGCTAAGCGGCATTGGTTGACAGATCATCAAAGGTAGTGCATGAATTGCTCGGATTCGGAAGTTCGCTCGGATGGAATGGTTGGATTTTGATTCGGATTTACAGATGAGTTATAACATGGTTCATAGTGACTGTCCATCGTGATAATTACAATTATCGAGCGTAGCTTCGGGACAGCTGACCCTAGCGACTTGACCGTCAAATCGGAGATGAATATGGTAGACCCATAGAACGACCCTTGAAGTGGCGTATTTGGGGATGCGTCAAGGGCAGATGTGAGTAGTGTGTGTTGGAGATTTGGCTTATTGACTGAGTGTTGGATTTGAGAGACCCTTGGGATAGCCTTCAGCTGAAGATGCAGCCGGAAGATCGGAGCGATGGTGGGAATAGCCTAGTCAAATGATGAGATTCAGAGTCGCAGATTTTTATCGATGGCATCGCCTCTGACTCATTGTGCCCTGGAAGGGAATAGCATTCATATGAATTGACGACTGTGAAACAAGCTCGCGAAGTTAAAAAAATGGCTCGTTCAGATCAAATCCTTGCAAATACTGGAAGGGGCAGGCGTGCCTCAGATTTACAAGATGCATCGGAACTTAGTCTAGGAAGCGTGCTTGTTCGGAAGGCAAAGGTGATATCCTATGCTTCGAGGCAGCAGAAACAGTGTGAAGAACTATTCCATGCGCAACCTAGGAATTATGGCGAGTGTGTCCACGTTGAAATCGTGGCGACACTATCCTTTTGGCGTGGCGGCGAGATCTTCGTGGATCACACGAACCTCAATATAGATGTTCACCCAGCGAGGTATTGAGATTGAGGATAAGGTGTTGGGCTGAGATGATCTGAGCAAAGTTGATATTTGGGTAAGTCGCATAGCTAGGGTAGTATCAGTTGAGTTGATCGTTCGGTGCAGGAGATATATTTGGAGATGTTGCTAGTATTGATTTCAGAAATAATTGGATGGATTGAGTTGGAACACGAACTGATTGAGTCAGTGGAAAATAATTATATTTGTGAATGGTGCTTAATCGAATATGTTGGAATGGAAATCATGATTTGGTTAAACTGGGAGTAAAGCAAATGGATGCCTCGGACATAAAGATACCCTTGCAACTTGTTCAAATTTGCTATCGCAAGGCTCGGCTGAAATGCATGTATTTTAGGGACGCCTTAAATATATGTACGATCCAAAACTAAGGGATACGAGAAATTCGTATTGAGCTGCAAGGAGGATATGGGAATTCAAAAATTTGTACGAGCGTTCAGCAGAGCGAGATACTGAGTCTGGATCAGGATAATATGAGTTGCATAGAGCAGATCTATGGAATCGGACAAACGGCATGTGATAGGAATGAGTACCAGCACGGTTCATAGACGAACCTGATTCTAAGTGGTATATTATGTAACGCCCCACAATCGCACGGTGCGTTACGCTGAGTCGGATTGAATCAAACAAATGCTGGTTACATTTGATTTCTTAGATTTTGGGAATAAGTATTGATTGAGTTGTTTCATGTGCAGATGGCTAGCGGGTTCGATGGAAATCAAATGTTCGTTCAGAGCAGTACTGAGATAGCTGGGTTGGAATGATAATGCCATCTTCCTTAGTCCGATCGGTCGGATGATTTGTAGAGTATGGCCTGCTCGCACGGTCATACCAGTTGAGTAGATTGTGCTTGCATCGGACCACGGGTTCAAGGAATTTGGCCGTATCAGCAGGACATGATGCTTAACGGGATCAAACATTGTGAGTGGGCTCTTTCCCTTCTCCTCCCTTCTCCTCTACTCCTTCATGCCTAATAATATAGAAAACACGTAAAAGGCTTGAACACTTGGGCTGAAATATTGGGAATCACTACACTGAGGCGTGCATGGAGTGTACGTCGTTTGCTTGGTAGGATTGTGGCTTGATTTGGTTTGTGCGTTGGATAGTTGGAGCTAGAGTTGGATTATTGCATTTGAGACAGTTGGTTGAATAATTAGGATTATGCTTGGACAGTTGGAATGATACATTGAGGCATTAGAAACATCGGGAATTCGGGCGAGCGAGTGTGCATCCGTGCACAGGTATCACTTGGTCGCTTTGTCTTGCAAAGCGAGCAGTTGTGGTTCGAAATCGAACAACTGCATCGGCGAGGGTGTTGTGCCGCTTGATGGGGGCATTGTGCTACTGTTAGGGCATTGTGCCATGGGATTGCTTTGAGCATGGGTGTTGCACCAATTTAAAATACATTGCTGAGAAGCGACATTGTGAATATGGGATAACTTGATATTTGGTGCCTTGGGCTATATGTTGATGAATGGTTATGGATGTTTTGGTTGGATATTTGGTTATGGATGTTTTGGTTGGATAATTCATGGAATGAGTCTAGGATCGCTTGGTGGGGCGAGAATGTTCGATCCTCTCATCATACCTACTTTCTGCATGTCACGGACAACCTGTGTACACAGGGTTTGACATTTCCTCGAAACGGCATTCCGGGGCACTGGAATCGTATCGATCCGGAGGGAAATATTGATTTGTGCTAGTCACGATGCATTGTGGGACCTCCAGCGGGACTTGCTACCCGGGCTGATAGGACGCACCATTAATGCTTGGAATATGTCCTTTATAGCTTTGCCAGTGACTTCATATAGATAAGAGTTGGTTTGCTTTACTTTGGTTGGTTTGTGCTTCGTATAGGCGCGGCCACCTTGCCTCGGCAAGAGTGTGCACTAACGAGATTGGATTGTACAAGTTGGTTGAGGATGGATATTGAGGCTTGGTTGATGGTTCGATACGATAGTCGCGTTGCTTGGGTTTGATCATGATGGTTTGCATGCTAGAATCCTTCGGGTTTGTTATATTTGCTTGTCGTTTGGTTTGAGTTGAATGCTTGCATGCTTAAACTGCTTTACAGCTTTCCTTAACATGTCATCCCTATGCCATGAAATAAATCTAGAATTCAACTAGAAAGATCACCATATAACTGTTTGCATTCACTATTTTTACTTAGTGTCGGCTTAGGAGAGTGGGTTACCCCGCTCACCAGTACGGTTGTGTACTGACCCACGTTTATGGGCAATATTTTAGGTACGCAGGCGTAGTGGCGCTGCTTGGATATACGAGGCATGATGTATGAACTGTAAGTACCTTTGTGGGCTAGAGAAAAGAGCAAGAGTATTTCATCGTCTTCGTGGCATCGCCTTCGTGGCATTGCCTTCGGGGCATTTTATTTGGACCCTATCATGAGCTTCACTGCGTATACTCTGATGTGTGCTTGGTACACAATTCTTGACTTCCGCTATAACTTGGTTGTTTCGATGATAACTTTGGTGTTTAACAACATCGCCTTGTACGAGCGCAACTCCAGGCTCGTACGATATTACGTCTCGATGAGAACGATTGTCCCGCAGAAAAGCTGCAACGTGGTGATTTCACGTTCAACGGAGACTATTGAGCTTGCGGGAGATTGGGGCATGACAGTTTCGAGGAAATGCCAAAACTTGTGCACAAGTTGTACGTGACATACAAACACGTAGGTATGACGAGAGGATCGAACATTATCGCCCCACCAAGCGATCCTAGACTCGTTCAACCGATATCCAACCGAAGTATCCAACCAAAGAATCCATAACCATTCTTTCAACATATCCATCCAAGGATTCCAAAACCAAACCTCAGCATATAGCCCAAGGCACCAAAATATCAAGTTATGCCCATAGGCACAATCTCTCAAGTTGTGCCCAAGTTATGCCCATATGCATAATATCACTTCTCAACACAGAGTCCAAATTGGGTGCAACACCCCAACTCAGAGCAAACCCATCCAACAGTGGCACAATGCTGCTTCAGTGGCACAATGCCCCATTCGTGGCACAATGCCCCATCAAGCGGCACAACACCCTCGTCGATGCAGTTGTTTGGTTTCGAACCACAACTGCTCGCTTTGCAAGATAAAGCGACCAAGTGATACTCGTGTACGGATGTACGCTCGCTCGCCCGAATACCCGATATTCCCATTTGCCTCAATGTATCATTCCAACCATCCAAGCATAATCCCAATTATCCAACCGACTGCCTCAAATGTATAATCCAACTATCGCTCCAACTATCCAACGTGTAAATCATTTCAAGCCACAATCCTATCCAAGCCAACGACGTACACTCTATGCACGCCTCAGTGTAGTGATTCCCAATATTTCAGCCCAAGTGTTCAAGCCTTTTACGTATTTTCCATATTATTAGGCATAAAGGAGTAGAGGAGAAGGGAAAGAGCCCACTCACAATATTTGATCCCGTTAAATATCCTGTCCTGCCGATACGGCCAATCCCTTGAACCCGGGGTCCGATGCAAGCGCGATCTACTCAACTGGTATGACCGTGCGAGCAGGTCGTGCTCTCCAAATCATCCGACCGATCGGACTAAGAAAGACGGCATTATCGCTCCCATCCAGCTATCTCAGTACTGTTCTGAATGAACACCTGATTTCCATCGAACTCGCTAGCCATCTGCACATTGAAACCAACCCATCAATCCTTCTTTCCGAAATCCAACAATTCAAATGTAACCAGCATTTGTTTTATTCAATCCGACTCAGCGTAACGCACCGTGCGGTTGCGGGGCATTACAGTACGTCCAGCCTACGCCGTAGCATCTGCAGTAGAATATTGGCTCGATCTTCTATACTATCTAACATCTCACACAATATATAAAATATCTGTCATTCCATCTCAACTCCCAATGGAGGAGCAATATGATGATATAATAAATGGTAGTTAATACTCAATCACATATAAAAACTAAATAAAGATTTAAGTACGATATGGAATGGAAAGAAAAGAAGTACAAGTCTCAATACATCACAGGTCCAACTCAATATCTAAACACAACTCGATATCTCAAAATAATAATATAATCTGAAGTCTAAATAGAAACAACTACTACAAGATATGAAAATTTAAATGGCCCCAGTATCTGACACTACATCCTCGGGTGACACTCCATCTGTTAGCCCGTAGTAGGTGGGACACATCCTCACACACCAGTCATCTGAAAAAATATCCAGTCAGGATTGGAGTGAAGTACAAACCAATAGCAGTTCCAATTAATTGATAATGACTATAAACATAAATAGAAAATATAATACAAGACGAGAAACAATGAACAATATCATACTATGGTAGAAGAAACAGGTAAACAAGAGCAATATGGTATATACTGATAACAATAAAATAAAATAAGAC
This sequence comes from Iris macrosiphon, assembly GCA_036927795.1. Classification (NCBI taxonomy): domain Eukaryota; kingdom Viridiplantae; phylum Streptophyta; class Magnoliopsida; order Asparagales; family Iridaceae; genus Iris; species Iris macrosiphon. The sequence continues at coordinate 209,734,635 of JAYESA010000004.1, forward strand.
AATAAAATAGAATATGGTGAAGAAATGTAACTATACTAAGTGTTCGAAATACTAGTTAGATATGTGATCGGCTTGGGTTGAACATTGTATACTTAACGTTGGATAAACATTGTCTAACTTAAACTAGACATTGAACATTGTCTAGGCTTTGATCATATATCTAGCTAACACTTTCTCCTTCCCCGACTAGTACAATGGATCCAACCATGACACGTTACGATGCAAGATACTCAAGGCATTGTAAAATATTAAACATTGAACATTGTCTAATATTAAACATTGTCTATTAACCATATAAGAACAAGAGAAACAATAAAATAATAAATAATATCCCATGACTGAAGATCCATGTGTATACTAGTCCGTGTACCAATGTGTCAGAAATCAAGTAATACATTTCTAAATACTTGCATTATAGTAATTATCAAATAATAAAAACTATCAGAGAATGTACTCGCTTGAGGTCCAGAGCAAATAATACGAAACGGTATCCGAACTGGTGTCACATAGACCTATATATGGAATATTAATATTATATTAATACAAGATTTTGGAATGAAAATAAGTTAAACTAGTCAAATTCTAGGTCATAAAGCCATTTCTAAATTAAAACAGTCAAACTAGATCAACTCTAGGTCAAACTTGGTCAAACTAGCTATTTCTATGTTGTATGAGCCCATCTCTAGGATATTGGGTCCATACACTATGTAACTAGGCTATACTAGCTATGTTAGGATACTATGATACCAACACTATACCGTATCATAAGATACATAAATTATTAGATATACAAATACAATAATATATATATATATATATATATATATATATATATATATATATATATATATATATATATATACAAGATGAAAATATATAGTACCCCTAGCTAAACAAATGCTAAGTGGATACCTTGGCTTTGAGCCAAATACGGTATCACACCACCTACACACCCCTCTTGATACACAAACCCAATACCTTGAGTATAAACCAATACCTTGACATTACCTTGGTATCACAAGGTAATCCAATATCTAGCCATACACACCTCACTATACACTAACATGCATTTATACTCATAACTTATAACAATATTATACCAAACTAACATACTAACATACCCATTTGATATTCAATATCCATACCCTATGATACCTCAACTCTCATTACCTTGGTGTAACTCAAGATAAACTAGAAATAATATTAACCAATGCTAATGCTAACTAGTGCTTATATATATATATATATATATATATATATATATATATATATATATATATATATATATATATCAACTAACAATATTAACTAACTTAGTTTATACATACAACTAAATCTCTAATGCACTTGTGCTATACACTATTTCTACTGCTTTTGCTTATTGCTGCTGCTGCTTATTGTTTCTGATGCTGCAGTTTTTGCTTATTGTTTGCTGCTGCTGCAGCTTACTGCTTATCGCTGCTGCGGCAGCTGTAGCTGCTTCTGCAGCTTACTGCTTTTGCTGCTGCTTATTGCTCCCCCATAGCTCACATGCACACACACACACATACACTCTCACACACACACACACACACACACACATGTTTGCGGAGATAAACAAAGAGGTTTGCACGAAACCTTTGCTTACAAACTAGAAAAGAGAAAAGTACAATTAATCCTATACGAGGATGTTAAGTACAATAAAAATAATTTTGGGGAGTATTGCTATGGAAGTCTGATCTGCGGTCGATCACTTTGTTCCGTGGACTACACGATGATGAAGAAGTGCTGTAGAAGAAGCTTCAAACTTTCTCTGAACTAGAGGCAAAAGCCGGTCAAAGGAAAGTTGCAAGAAGGGTCGAATTCCTGTTGCCAAAGTTGTCAGCCAAAACACCTTTGTCTCCTCTTTTTGTTTTTGTCCTTGTCACTCTGTGCTCTCTGTGTTGTGTCTTCTTCTCTTTGGTCCGACTAGGAGTCTCTATTTATAGAGATCAACCCAATAACTACCTGGTTGGCATAAAAGTCAAATAACTGTCTTGTTGGCGTAAAAGGCCAAACTATGAAAAAGATTGTCTCATTTATGCTGCGGTTATAATAACTGCTACCTACGTTCAAATGATCTTCTGAATCTGCGTATGACACGTATCATATTATAAGGTAACGCGTATAACTGTTTCTCGAAGTTCATGGCATGCAAGTCACGTAGGTAACTGCCTGGTTGGCGTAAAGTTTGATGATTCATGAATAATAGATAACCAGCGTAAAATAGCCAATTATCCTTCACGACTGAGGTCTTGAGCGTATTCTGGGCTAAATAGCCTTATCCACGTACCTTTGCAAATATAGCCGAGTTGGCGTATTTCGAGGAGATAGCATACGACGTACTCCTATAGTTGAAAATAGCCTGGTTGGCGTAAAATGCAAGAATGGTGATGTGAGCGTATTAGTCTCAGTCTTAGCTTTCCCAGTCATGACAAATTTTGAACATAGAACAAAATTTCGTGCATTAAATGCAGAGATATGCTTTGAGTTCTGTACAAGAAACAACTTTTGACGTGGTGTCTGATTTTGTCTTATCTTGAGCGTAAAAACTCATTTCTATCAATGTAGAATAGGCAGCGTATTCTGAAGACTCCATTTCTCTTCCTTTGAATGCGTAAAAATGACTTGTATCAAGAAATATGTCACAAAACGACAACTTGGGTCTCTGTGCCAAAATTATCATCACAGATGTTCTCTCTGATCATCGTGCAGTACTTTTGTCGAATGTCAGGTTCACTGATTTGACTGACAAATTCATCCAAGGAATACGAAGAGTTCCTCGTACAACTTTACGCTGCATTAAAAACAACGTATTTTAAACTTTACGCAAGAAGGTATAGCAACCTTTTACGCAGAACAACATTGAAACTCTGCTTTACGCGGACAGCTCTGAAGCCATATTTTATGCTAAACAGCCTTGAAGCTCTGTTTTACGCAGAGAGGTATGAGGCCCTATTTTACGCCAAACAACCTTGAAGCTCTGTTTTACGCAGAGAGGTCTGAGGCCCTATTTTACGCCAAACAACCTTGAAGCTTCTGTTTTACACGGGGAGGTCCGAGGCCCTGTTTTACGCTAAACAACCTTAAAGCTCTGTTTTACGCAGGAAAAGACTTCATGTATGTTGACTGTAAAATACGCGAACAATTTTCCAACATATTTCATGCTTCTACAACACACACACACACACACACACACACACACACATATATATATATATATATACATATATATATATATATATATATATATATATATATATATATACATATATATATATATATATATATATATATATATATATATATATAAACTATAATTATAATACTCCAATAGTTATAACCATGGTAATTTAAATTAGAATGCAAAGTATCAAACACGTGTAGTGCACCACATCCGTATCATACTCAATCTATGATACGCTTGTAAAACGGCTCCACCAAACCACCAAACGTATCCCGAAGGACACGAACAAGTCTAGAATCATAATTAGAAGCAACAGAAAGTGTTAGCTACTCTTTTATGTGCCCATGTCAAAATGTGACATGCTCAAACCCTTGTGTCGGAAGAAAATCTCCCAAATCAACCAGTATCATCAAATTGTCGTGATATGGCCTACACATATCCAATTATGGACACGACACTAGTCTCACATAACCAAATACATGTCAATTTGGTCTAATTGACCTATTGACAATCATATGATGTGCCAATCTCAAAATTCTTCCAAAGTTGATACAAAATACCACATAAAACTCATAATACATAGCTAAATAGCCTAGAACTTATTTCTATAGGTAGTCATATTCCATGGGGTCATTCCTAATGGTCAAGTACATGACTAAGAGGATATAATGAGAGAAAAATTCAGGAATTACCAATTGGGAGATGGATTTCCAATAAAAATATAATTGGATACGATCCGGACACGATCTCTTTACCAATGCTCTTCCTCCTTGTGCTCCTTGCTTTTCCAAACTCCAAGGCTCCAAGAGTGATGAAGATGAGAGGTAATTGAATAAATTTGGGAATAATTGATGGAGGAATTGTGTAAAAAATTAATGGAGGGAAAATTGGGGATCTCAAAATGAATGAACAATTGAGAGGAGAGAGAGAGAGAGAGAGAGAGAGAGAGAGAGAGAGAGAGAGAGAGACTCTATATGTGGCCGGCCGGCCCCTCCTTTCCCCCTCTCTAAGAAATGTACAATGATCACTATGCCCCTGCATGCTAATATGAGAAATAATTATGAAAGGAGTATTTTGGGAAGTCTCTAACTAATTGTAATTAAACTAATTCTCTTTAGTTAATTAGTAGGAATGGGTTAATTGGGCTTAGTCCATGTTGGCTCACTATTTGTCATGACAAGTCTAATTTAGGTCCACTAATGTCAAGTCAAATTAAATAGGCTAGTCCACTAACTAAATTAAATGCTATAAGCCTTTAATTAAATATATGGCACTCTAATAATTAAATAACTAATACAAGCATCAAATAAATATACATGGCTCACTAATATTATATTCCTAAAATTAAATAACTAGACTAAATTACCAAATTACCCCTAGCTGAAAAAGTGGGGGTGACAATACCCCTCCCACTTCAAACTTCATGGTTAGATTTTGAAAGTTCCAAGTGATATTACCTAGTGTACTCAACCAATTTGCACCAAGTACTATCTGACACCCAATGATAGGCAGGTGTAATAGATTGGCTACAATTTTATTACCTTGGCAGTCTATGATGACATTTTTGCTTATTCCCTGGCTGTAAAGCTTCTCTCCATTTGCCACCATCACCTCAAAAGATTTATCTTCATCCTTGTGCAACCCCATTCTCTCACTAAACACACTGTCAATAAAACTAGGCTAGTGATAAGGGCACTACACATTTTACTTGGGGCTATCCCATTGAAAATTTACCAAAAATTACAAGTTTCCCATTCTAAAAGTTACTTGGGACTAGCCCAAATTTTTATCATTGATAATTACAAGTTTGCCACTCCCAAAATTCACTCGGGACTGTTATAATCAGGACTGTCAAAATTTTGACAGTCCTACCACTTGGAAGGACTGTCAAAATTTTAACAATCCTACAAATTGTTAGGACTGTCATAATTTTGACAGTCCCACAAGCTATGTCGACTGTCAAAATTTTGACAGTCCTAATTTTAACCCACTGAAAAATTTATATAAAACTAGGACTGTCAGGATTTTGACAGTCCCACAAGCTATGAGGACTGTCAAAATTTTGACAGTCCTAAAAATATATATTAATTTTTTAGGACTGTCAAAATTTTGACAGTCCTTCCAATTGGTAGGACTGTCAAAAGTTTGACAGTCCTAAAAATATATGTTAAATTTTTAGGACTGTCAAAATTTTGACAGTCCTTCCAATTGGTAGGACTGTCAAAATTTTGACAGTCCTAAAAATATATGTTGATTTTTTAGAACTGTCAAAATTTTGACAGTTCTTCCAATTGGTAGGACTGTCAAAAATTTGACAGTCCTAATTTTTTTATTTAAAACATGCTAAGAGAATAAGGAGTTTAACTACATGGCTTAAAACTCAACATGCTTCCATTTGTGGGTTTTTTAGGATGTGGAGTATGTGTGTTTACAGATGCCTGATTGGCACAACATGCAAATCTAGATAGTAAACATGCAAATCTAGATAGTGATACACGCTGATGCAAATATATATTTATGATGCTAGAGCCACACACTAAACTCTCAATTCAATAGATGTTGCTTTTGTGTTGTTCATCTGGTCAATGCAAAATTAGCATGCTTTACTCTCTATATTTAGATACAGCCTTAATTAGCAAGTTTCCATATGACCAACTTCACTGACAGAAGCATGGTCCGGTCCAAGGAAAGTTAAATAGAGTATGTTTTGCTCATAACTTGATGAACTCAATATCATAACCCTTATTAGGTCATAACTTGATGAACCCCTAACAAAAGCTACTTCATACAAGTGATAGGAAAATAATTTCTTAGAAGGCATGTCTTTCTTATTAGTTACTCCAAGCTAATACAAAGGACAACTAGTTGTAGGGGTCTACATTAAGTAAAAAGGAAACAAAAAGGTTTCCAAATAAGGTGTGGATTTTAGTAAATTCATCTTCAGTCCTGATTTTTTTAGGACTGTCAAAGTTTGCCAGTCCTAAAAATATATATATTAATTTTTTAGGACTGTCAAAATTCTTACAGTCCTAATTTTAACCTACTGAAAATTTTATATAAAACTAGGACTGTCAGGATTTTGACAGTCCCACAAGCAATGAGGACTGTCAAAATTTTGACAGTCCTAAAAATATATATTAATTTTTTAGGACTGTAAAAATTTTGACAGTCCTTCCAATTGATAGGACTGTCAAATTTTTGACAGTCCTAAAAATATATGTTGAATTTTTAGAACTGTCAAAATTTTGACGGTCCTTCCAATTGGTAGGACTGTCAAAAGTTTGACAGTTCTAAAATTTTTGACATTGCCATTTACCCATCTTAACTCACCCTATTAGCAAGATTTTGCTCATACTCCTTGAACATTCTCTAATGTTTGTGAATGACTCATTCTTTTTTATCGTTTTGCCACTTATCCATCTAAACTTCCCACTTATCCAACTACTATCCTTTCACCTCAAATTATTTTTTATCATTTTGCCACTGACTCATTTTCTATGTTAAATTTTTAGGACTGTCAAAATTTTGACAGTCCTTCCAATTGGTAGGACTGTCAAAATTTTGACAGTTATTTCAATAGTGTATCCTTCCAATTTTGACAGTCCTGATTTTTTTTACAGTCCTCCACAACGCTGGAGTGGAGGACCGGGGGGTAGCGGCGGAGGAAGGAGGGGAGGGAGGAGCGGCGGACGCCGAGGGTGTCGAAGTAGTCGAGCTTGAGCTGGGTGAGGGTGTGACGGGGATAGAGGGAGGTGGGAGGTAGGTTCGGGTGGTAGATACTACGTGGTGGTCGAAAGGGAGGACGCAGCGGAGGAGCGGAAGGGGAAGGAGGCGGTGGGGGAGGAGACGGAGGCGGCGACGGGAGGTGGCGGTGGAGGACGGAGGAGGAGGAGGCGGAGGCGGAGGCGGAGCGCTCACGCGGTGGGGCGGCGGTGGAGGACGGGGAGAGCAGGAGGAGGGAGGTGAAGAGTTTGGGCTAGTATGAGTAAACTTTTGGGATAGTATGAGTAAACTTCATTCATTATGGGCTAGACCCCAATCCTGAGCTAGTCCCAAGTAAATTGTGTAGTGCCCTTATCAACAGCCTAAAACTATGGGTAGAGCCAGAGTCCACTAATATGATGACTGGCCTGTGTAACACAGTGCCTCTCATCTTCATGGTGGAGTGATGAGTAATACCTGAGAGGGCTTGTAAAGATATGGCAAAAGAGTCTTGTGGTTCTACCACCCCAGAGTCACCCATTTGCTGAATTACTTCACAGTTATCATTCTCTTCTTCATCAGCAGAGAACATGTAGAGCTTTTTCTCCTTACATTTGTGGCCCTTAAACCACTTTTTCTCACAAAAAAACACAATCCCAAGTCCTTCCTCCTGGACACTTCACTGGGAGAGATGGATGGGTATTGTTTCTTCACTGCATGTGGAGAAACTGCTGTTATGGCATTCCTCTGACTGCCTGTGTGACTGGAGTTGGTATCCCAGTTGCCTGTGTTACTTGAGTTTTGACTAATGGTTCCTTTTGCTGGTACTGAGGATGTTTTGTAGGACTTCCTGATAGCTGAATTCTTAGCTTTATGCATTATGGCTAGTTGTATTGTTGTAGGTAAAGTAGTTGGGCTAGTAATTTGTACTTCATACCTCAGTTCCTCCTTCAGTCCTCCCATGCACTGACTGATTAAACAAGGTTCATCAGTTCCCTATATTTTCTTTGATATCTTCTGAAATTGGAGGTTGTAGTCTTGAACACTTCCCTCTTGTCTCAAGAGTTTGAGTTCCATAACATAATCTGTAAGTTGAGGAGGCCCAAAATCTATACGAATAGAGTGGCAGAATTCATCCCAACTCAAGCATCCCCCTTGATTTTTAATGCCCAGTCCAACCAGTGAGCAACCCTTCCCTTCAATTGCACTGAACAAATCGTCACCCTATCATTCTCTGGTATGTTGTAGAAGTTAAAATAAAGTGTGGCCCTCAATAACAAATCATCCACCTCCATCTGCCTATAAAACTCTGGTAACTTCAATCTAGCTGCAGGAGGCCCCCAATTTTGGGTTTGGTGGTGGGAATTTGGTGCCCCCAAAAATGGCCAATAGGTGGAGTTACTGTTACTGTGGGGTTGGTGTATGATGATTGATTATTTTCAGGTCGACAATTGGATCTAGGGTTCATACCCTGTGGATAGGTGTTCATAGTTGGGTAAATTGGACAATTATACAGTCCCATTGATGAAAAATTGGGAGGAGTTCCTGGAAAACTCATCTGCACACTTGAATTTATCAATTGGTTGGGAATATTTTAGGCTTGTGCATTGGTGACCTTGCTTAGGTCAACAAGAATTTGAGGATTCTCATTCTCCTTTCTAGATCTACCCATCATTCTCCTTTCTAGATCTACCCATCTCATCTATGAATCGGTCTATTTTGTCATTCATTCTCTCAAATTTATCAGTAAGGAGAAGAATATTACCCTCAATTGTGTGGAATCTCTGCTCATAGGGAAATAGCTCCTTGTCACTCGGGGATCCATGCCTCGATCCATAGCAACTGGAGCTGTGATCTTCATTCCCTTCTGTTGAAATTAGTTGATTATTTTATTGATTGTCTCATTGGCATTATATAGCCTTACAGTCATTAATACAATGATCTCAATCATTATGACAATAATCTCATAATGGAATATCCTGTGACATATTCTGGCATCCCAAATATGTCCTCAGGATATTCCCATGTGCTTATACTATACTTAAATATGACACCCAACATACCATATCAACACTCCCCCTCAAGATGGGTGAAAGATATTCACTAAGCCCATCTTGTCACATCCTCTAATCATGCTCACTGAGGCGAGTCCCTTGGTTAGTCCATCTGCTACTTGATCCCTGGTTGGAACATGGCCAAGCTCCAGTAATCCACTATCCAACTTCTCTTTGATGAAGAATCTATCAATCTTGATGTGTTTGGTTCTGTCATGTTGTACTGGATTGTTGGCGATACTAATAGCTGACTGATTGTCACACCACAGCTTCATCTTGGCTCCTTGATCCAGCTTCAGCTCCACCAGCATATTCTTCAACCATAGTAGCTCTGTAACTCCCAAGGCCATAACTCTGTACTCTGCTTCAGCTGTCGATCTGGCCACCACAGACTGCTTCTTACTCCTCCAGGAGACCAAGTTACCTCCTACAAATATGCAATATCCCGAGGTAGACCTCCTGTCATCAGCACAACTAGCCCAGTCAGAATCACAGTAGCCCTCGATGCTCACATGATTGTTCTTCCTGAATATTAGTCCCTTCCCGGGAGCACCTTTCAAGTACCTCAGAATCTAGTACACTGCATCCATATGACCCTTCCGTGGGTCTTGCATGTAGCGGCTCACCACACTTACTGCAAAGCAGATATCAGGACGTGTGTGGCTCAAATAGATCAACTTGTCAACCAGTCTCTGGTATCTGTCCCGATCAACTGGTTCTCCAGCCTCAGCATCAATCTTGAACCTCTGATCTATTGGTGTCGCTGCAGGTTTGCACCCCAACATCCCAGTTTCTGTGAGAAGGTCCAGTGCATACTTCCTTTGAGAGAGAACTATCCCCTCTGCTTTTCGAGCAATCTCAATCCCAATGAAGTACCGAAGAAGGCCGAGATCCTTCACCTCGAATTCCTTGCCAAGCTTTCCTTTGAGTTGGGCGATCTCCTGCTCATTATCTCCTGTGATAATCATATCGTCCACATACACCGCAAGCATGGTGATGTGGCCTCCACTCCGACGGAAGAACATAGTATAATCAGCATTGATCTGCTGATATCCCATCCCTATCATCGCCCTTCTGAATCTGTCAAACCACGCTCGAGGAGACTGCTTCAGTCCATAGAGGGACTTCTTCAACCTGCAGACCTTGCCTTCTGTCTGATTGGTGCCAAATCCTGGTGGTATCTCCATGTACAACTCCTCCACTAGATCTCCGTGAAGAAACGCATTCTTCACATCCAGTTGGTGTAGCTTCCATCCACCATTCGCTGCCAGAGAAATCAGAGTCCTGACAGTGCTCATCTTTGCAACTGGTGCAAAGGTCTCGTCATAGTCGATGCCGTACGTCTGATTGTATCCTTTGGCTACTAGTCGAGCTTTGTAGCGCTCAACCTGTCCATCTGGGTTCTGCTTCACGGTAAAGACCCACTTGCATCCAACTGCTCTCTTTCCCTCTGGCAGTCTCACAAGCTCCCAAGTGTGGTTCTTCTCCAAAGCTCCCAACTCCTCGTGCATTGCCGCTTTCCACTTTGGATCGTTCTTGGCAACCTGCCAATTGTTAGGTACAGTAATACTATCTAAATATGCTACAAATGCTCCATAAGAAGAAGGGATATGGTCATAAGAAATAAACTGAGCAATATCCCAACCATATCTGTTTGGAGGATTTCCTGCATTGCTGCGAGTGGTCCTCCGTACAGATAGTGGTGTGGGAGGAGTAGAAGTAGGAGGAATGATATCTTGTGAAGGAGAGGGTATCACCTGAAGGGGGGTTGATGTCGGTGCCTCAGGAGTTAGGACGAACGCAGGCAAGGGACTTGGCACTGGCATTGTCGGTACTGGTCCTGCAGTTTGCTTCTCTCTCCTGCTGTAGATAAGTAACTCTCCCTGAGCCGTAGGCCTAACACCTTCACCTTCTTGTCCCTTCTCCATGCCTCCATGCCAAACTTCTAAATCGGTTACCACCAAGTTCTCCATCTCCCCCTCTCGCCTAATACTGGCAGTATTAGGGGTGTTGTGTGAAGTTCCATCCTGGCGGTAGTATGGCTCATGCTCCCGAAAGTGGATATCCATACTGACAAACTTCTTCTTCTCTACTGGACTCCAGCACACATACCCCTTCTGGGTCGCCTAGTAGCCTACGAAGATGCATTTGACCGCTCTAGGGTCAAGTTTCCCAACTGATGGCCTGTTGTCCTTCACAAAACACACACACCCAAACACCTTCAGTGGGAGTATCCCAGTATTATTGCCTTGTAATACCTCACATGGGGACTTCCATCCAAGGACCTTCGAGGGCATCCTGTTAATGAGTTGAGCTGCTGTCAACACTGCATGCCCCCACAGACTCTGTAGGATATTCATGTCGATCATTATACTTCTTGCGACCTCCAGAATGTGTCTGTTTTTTCTTTCTACAACTCCATTTTGTGCTGGTGTGTATGCACAGGTGGTCTGATGCTGTATTCCGTGTGCTGACAGGTATTCTGCAAGCGTCCTATTGGTATACTCTGTTCCATTGTCAGACCTCAGTACCTTCACAACTGCTTTGTACTGAGTCTGGACATGCTTATGGAAATCCCGAAAACAAGCAGGTACATCATTCTTATTTTTTATCAAATATAACCAAGTAACACGAGAGGCACACTCAATGAAAGAAACAAAGTACTTATAACCATTCATAGTGTTAGTAGCACATGGACCCCAGACATCAGAATATACTACCTCAAAAGCAAAAGTGCTCCTATGACCCGTGCCAACATATTAGCTCCTAGTAAGTTTTCCTAACTCGCACGTATCATATACTAATTTCTCTTTATTTATTTTTGCATAAATCTCTGGATACAACTTACTTAGAGTATCAAAGGAAGAATGTCCCATCCTCCGATGATGGAGTATCAAGGTATCCTCAGTCCTCTACTGCAGTCCTTCCATGCTAGCCTTCTCTGCCATAGATACCAATGCTGAGTCCAGTCCTTCTCGATCTAGGTACCACAGTCCCTCATGCCAAGTGCCAGTCCCAAGTCTTCGTCCTGTCCCTTTCTCCTGGAAGGTCACCTTAGGAATATCAAAAGAAACAATGCATTTAAGTTGGAGGATTATAGAACTAATGGACAAGAGACTGACTGGAAAGGATGGAGCATGTAAAATATTGGATAATCTTACTGAACCTGTACAATTAACAGTACCCTTACCGACCACTGGTTGGAAAGTGCTATCAGCTGTCTGAATGCTGTCTGCTGATGCTAGGTGAGTGTAGGAAGAAAACTCACTAGCATTCCCCGTCATATGCCGAGATGCTCCCGAGTCGATAATCCAGTCTGATGATTTAAGGGAAGAGATAGACGCAAGGGCAAGTGATTCGTTAGTACCTTCTGATGGATGAGCATACATGGCAGCGTTGCCCCTAACAAAGAATGAGGTGGACGCCTCCTCTGTTCTACTCCTCATGTCTCCCAGTGCCTGGTCCTCCACAGTAAAGGTGCCATCAGCTTCTCCGTTCCCTTCTGATATCAGGAGGTTCGCCCGATAACCTCCTCGGCCGCCTCGTCTACCCCCTCGACTACGACAACGTCCTCCATTATATCCTCGTCCGGCGAACGGTCCTCGTCCACCACCTGAATCTCCCTCCTTAGGTGGTTTGGTACAAGCATACCGATGATGACCCATCTTCCCACAGTTGTAGCACTGCCGGTTATGCTGCCAGGGCTCTCCCTTAGATCCTGTGTTACCTGAGCTGGTGATCGCTAGTGCTGACTTTGCTTCGGGGGGACCACCTGTCCCGGCTTGCAGCCTGATGCGTGTCTCCTCCTGGATCATGGCTGAGATAGCCTCCTCAAGGCTAGGGATCTTTGGTTGGGCTAGAAGTAGGGCCGTCCTCTGTGCGAAAGCTGCAGTCATCCCTTTGAGGAACTTCATCATCCTCTTCTGCAGACACACCTGTCTCTCCTTATACTTAGGGTCCCCGCAGCTCGCCCGATCTGATGAGTGATCATAATCCAACCACAGACGCTCCAACTCCGTGGCATACTCCTGCACCGTCTTCTCACCCTGTACGGTGTCATCAATCTCCCCCTTTATCTGGAAGACCTGTAAGTTGTTCCCCACACCATCATAGGTCATTCTCAACTTCTCCCACACATCTTTCACCATCTCAATACCGTCTACTGTGGCGGCAATAGACTGGACTAAGGAGTTGAGAACCAGAAGTAGATCACCATATGAGTGGACTTCCACTCATCGCGTCCTGTCGAGCCCTCGTCCGGCTCTGTCGCCTCGCCCGTCAGGAACCCCTCCATGTTTTTTCCTGCGAGGGTTCTTCTCACCCGCCGTGACCAACTCAGATAGGTGGCTGGTCCATCTAATTTCAGATCGATGGAGGAAAGCTTCAACTCTGGCGACGTTCATGTCGTGTTCTCACCAGCCGACATCGTCAACAACTTCATCAACGTCGCCACCTCTGCAGAATCTAGCTTCTTGATGATCTCCTCCATCGATGCGTCGTCTATCCAATCATGTCACGTCCGCTCCACGACTCACGCTCGTCCTCGTCGTCCGCTCCTAGATCCGAACATGTCCCCCCTTTTTTCAGATCTAGGCATTCCTATTAGGCGCTGTCTCGTGCTGGTGCGGAGGAGGCGGCAGCACGCATGTCACAGTCGCCGTCGCAGCAGTAGCAGCAGCAGCAGTCGCAGCAGCTGCAGCAGCAGTAGTAGCCGCAGCAGTAGCGGGACGGGGCAACAACAACGAAGGGCTGCCTGCGAAGGGCGGAGAAGGGAAGAAAGGGGGGGGGGCGTGGAAGAGTTCGGTGGAGGAGATCTAGGAAATCCTCCTGTGGGTTTGTGGAAGCTTGGTGACGACTAGGGTTTGTGGAAACTTGGCTCTGATACCATGTTGAAATTAGTTGATTATTTTATTGATTGTCTCATTGGCATTATATAGCCTTACAGTCATTAATACAATGATCTCAATCATTATGACAATAATCTCATAATGGAATATCCTGTGACATATTCTGGCATCCCAAATATGTCCTCAGGATATTCCCATGTGCTTATACTATACTTAAATATGACACCCAACATACCATATCAACACCTTCCACCATGGAGTCGATCTGCTCTGATACCAAATTGTTAGGCCTCCGGCCTAACTGACCCGCCATTGCAGCAACTCGAGAAGTATTAGCCATGGAAACAACAGTGATGCAGTGAAGAACTAAAAAAGGAAGATGGAAGCTAGGGTTTCTTTATTGAAATTGGAAAGGAAAATTGCAAGACAATGTAAGTAATTGCAATGGAATAGAAAAACTAAGCAATTAGGAAAACAATCATCAACTGTCTCTCCCTTTATTCTTTTCCTTTATATATTGCTGATACTCTCTTCTCTGTGTGTAACAGAATTGCAAGTAATTAGCTGATGTGACTGATTGCTAACTGAAAGGCTTGTTGACTTAGCTGATTGCTAACGGAAAGGTTGAGGTGGCAATGTGGTGGCAATGTGCCAGCTGACTCATTAATGAAGCTGAACTGGCAACTGAAACGAAGCTCATCTGATACTTATATCAGTTGAATTGCTCTGATACTCTCTGTATCTGACACTGCACATGAAGCTTCTAATTAGGTTCATAACATCCACGCTCCCATTCTCTCTCAAGACCTCGAGTTCTCGATTCGGGTCTTTGAGAACTCACCGGAATTTCGAAATTGTGAGGCTCCCTCGGCGGAATCCGACCACCAAGAGGCTTCCAATCGGCGACGATTTCTCTCGATTCGAGGTATTCCCATTGTCCTCGAAAAAAGAGTGATTTGTTTGCTTTTTTTTTTATATTTGATATGTAATGGTCTGATGATTCTGAAATAATTGCATGGAGTGAATTAATTTAGGATTTGGCTACAGATATCATGCAATAGTGTGCGGAAACCCCTGATTTTTCACATGGAAACCCTTGAAATAAATGAAAAATATGACCCTTTTTTATATAATATTATTGGTGATGTTCAGTTCTATAGCAAAGACCTGGTGGAGTGATGTGTAGTAGCTCATTACTCACTACCTTATAATTTACCAATTCTCACATAAGCAGTGTACAGCAAGTATTAGTGGCCAGAGGAAGAGCATATAGCAGAGTATCAGACTCAGAAGCTCCAGCTCACCATCATTGCCAGCCTGCCAACTCCTAAACCTTGCCAGCTCAGCCAGAGTATTCCAGCTCGTCTCCAACCGAATAAACAACCAAGGGGTATCAGAGAATCATGTATCATAACCATATAAATAGGAGATAGGCAAGAGAATCACTCAGGTTGGAAAATGTACTTATCTTTAGTATTGTCTTCTTCTTCTTCTTGAATTGTAACAGAATTCATCTTCTTCAATAAAACCCTAAATCCTTTTCCCCAAATTGAGTGTTCAATCTTCAAATCTGCCATTAAAATGACAGGAACAGTTAGGTCTCCACCAGGCCCAATCCAGTTTGGGTCGAGACCTAACAACGTGATATCAGAGCCGCTCGACCCGGTTCTTGAAACCAGTTGAGAGAATAGTTCGAGTAGTCAGAGCTCTCGACGAGGATCATCGGAGAGCCGCCGGAGCGCCGCCGGGGAGGAACGATTACTGGCTCTTGAAGGTACAATCCTCAATCTCAACTCCAAGTTTGATAGAATGTTGGAGAATAATTCCAAAGTTGATCGAATTCTAGAGGAGTTGACCAGGAATAGGGGGAGTGGTGATGATGTTCCACCTGTTGTCACCACAACACCACCACCACCGCTGCCGCCACCACCTCCACCGTTACAAACCCCACATACATCTCAGTTCCCCCCCCCCCCCCCCCCCCCCCCCCCCCCCCCCCCCTTCCTTCTCAAGGCTTTCATCATTTACCAACGTTTTGGGACTAGTTCCATGGGATTATTGTATCCTACTTGTCTTCCTGAACCCAATTTAACTAGTCCCCAGTTCAATGCCAATATGAGACCCAACTTAGGGCTAGCACTATAGTTTGATCAGAGGAGAATCCCTGGCAATCAGAATTCAAGAACATTTTCTGGGTACACTCCAGTTACTCAAACTGCAACATCTCCTTTCATATCCACACCAGTACTTAGGGGATCTCAGTTTGGAGTGCAATTGGGCAGTCCAACATGGAACCAACCCCAAGTGAGACTTAAACTAACCCAATTCAGTGGAGAAATAGATGTAGAAGAGTGGCTCCTACGAGTAAACCACTATTTTGGACAAAATTAAAATATGCTCAGTTTAGTTGCAAGGGACAGCAGCATATTGGTTTGATTGGTTGATGAAGGTAAAAAGAGGTATAATAGGGTGGGATGAGTTCTGTCAAGCCATCAAGATGGAATTTGGACCCTCCCAATTCACTGATCGTGTTATAGATCTGAAATTGCTAAGGCAAGAGGGAACAATGCAAGATTATACCTTCTTCCGATGAAAGACCTGGTAGGTCGGATCGCACCTCACCAAGTGAAGGAACTTGAGAACCTCGAGAACCAAAGATATAAACTGAAAGATAGGCCCGCGTCAAGCGGGCTAGCGCGCGTAGGGTGATTTGGAGCAAGGGGAGCGGCCAAGCCGACCGCTCTTCGCTACTGCAGAAGGCTACTTCGTCAGCATCATACAGACTTAGTTACACTGAGTTTTCAGAAATTATCCAAAGAAGTGGTGGGTCTGTGTGAAAAATGCCTCGTCAGTATATTGGAGGGTTGAAAGAGGATGTGAGATATGAAGTACAAGTGGCTAACCCCCTTAGCCTACCTGTAGCAATGCAAATAACCAAATTATACGAGGCTAAGTTGTTGGCAGTAAGAAAAAGTTACAGAATTGCTGCTTACCTTACCAGAGTTCCATCCTTGATAACCAGTAGCCAGACAGTGCCCCCAGATGCACAGAAGATGGCTACCTATCAGAATCAGATGACGGGAGCAGGACATCAAACTGGAGCTAATCCCACTATTTCTCCTTCTGTCATCCAGATTCTTTACAATTTGTACTAGCATTTCTTTAAAGCATGGGAAAGCCTAAAGCAATTGAAAATGGCTAGTTAAACATCATCAGGTTTCATTTCTTTTCAAATTGGCCGAGGATCCAGAAATGCTGCATTAGCTAATAGTAACAAATGCTCTTATTACCATTTAATCCAAATGGATCGTATACACTTACAAAAGGATTATTCTGATGGTTTCTCTTATTTTTTGAAAGAGTAATCACAATGGTGCATATGGAAGCAATGTAGCTCAAATTTCATAGATGATAACACCAGTTATTGTTGGAAGTGGAACGAATGGATCTATGACTGGCCTTTTCCGGACTCCTATTGATGGTGGGGTACAATGTGCAACCTTCGCTAATAATTTGCCTAGACCTGCCTTGGTTGTTCGCTAATAATTTTCCGGACTCCTGTTGTTAAGTAGGGAATTACACCAGCACAACATATATCTTTTAAGTTTTTTTTTTCCCTCTCAATCTTGGGTATATTTTTTTCTAACTGGATACTCTAGTTAAACTTGATTATTTATTTATTTTCCTCACATAAATGAAGGCAAGGTTTGCTCATCTCTGCACTATAACATCTGGAATGCATCATCACCGTGTAGGATACCCATTTGGTTCATTCGTTGATTTTACACCTGATTCAATTGGTCGTAAGTAGTAGTACATTTTATTTTCAAGCACATCCAAGAAGGTTCTTGCTAATTGCTATATAGGGTGTGTTACTATATTCCAATTTTTCATGCAGATCCAATTATTTTGCTCTCGCCATTGGCAATCCACACACGGAATTTGTTGGCGAATTCCAGATGTACACTTGGTGTGCAGGTGCAAAATCTACCTTTATGCTTACATTGTTGTTTTAGGTAATTCCTTGTTTTCACTCAGCGGAGAGCTTGTTTTAGTCATAGATACCCGGATGGAGTGGACTGTCAAATGCACATGCAACAATATTTGGTGATGTCATCCCACTCCCACCTGACCAACAGGTTTCTTTTTCACATTATTCTTTTCATTCTTGCATTTTCTGTGCAAGCTTTTATTACATTACTAATGAACGGTCACATGTATGGCACCAATTTTATACTTTTAGTATGTTTGAGCTTACTTCAATGAGCATCTTGTTCCACCATGTTCCACTATATATTTGGTCCATGATAACATAGATCTGTAAATTTGCAAATTTGACAAGAACATTATAAGTTCAACATCTTTTATGGATCATACATGGACCCATGGGCATGAGGCAAGTATAGATGAGCAGTCATGTTTGCATAGAAATATTGTGTCTGTATCAGTATCGTGTTCATACCCGTGCAACATAGGAAATTATACCATAGCTATCTGAAAATGTCCGTATCCCGTATCCATGTTGTGTCCTTATCCATATCCGTGTCGGTACTCGTGCAACATAGGTAAGGTGGGAATGGGATATATGGCATAAGATACAATACAACAAGAACAAAGCTTCATCCCAAAGATTTTTAGGTAGGCTGCACAAATTCTTTTCTTCCATTCAGCTATGTTAAGGGCCACCTCCTCCTCTATAACTTTAGCAAAATTGGTAATCTTCTTCACAGTATTGATCCAAGTTCATTAATCCATCATTTAATTCTTGCAAATCATTTAACTAAGATTCCGATGCAACTATTGATCTCTGTTGCATGTCTCCACATATCCTCAATTGACAATGCTCGAAGTCCTCTTGGGTAACTTTTTTTATGTAATCATTTAATGTAATGACAGTTATACATCTAAGATTTTCATTCTAGTTATGCTTAGGACTTGTTTATTATTTGGCCACCATTTCGACCAATAAAGCCTGACTCAGTGTCTTGTATATATTTTCTTACGACGAACCAAAACTGGTTCTCAAGAACACATTTGTGTATTTTATTAGTATTAGGCTATTTGCTCACTTACCATTCTCAGAGTTCATAGCGAGGTTCATAATTATGATTTTCCTCGTTGCAATACAACTCTATTTGTACTCTCTTTATCTTCCTTTTTTCCCAAGTACTTGCATCCTTCTCCATCAATTAGGTGTTTTTCTAGTTTTTTTACATTTTGTTTTAGTTAGTTGACTATATTAATCCTTTCTTCCAAACACTTTTATATCTAGTAATATCATCAAGTCCTACAACCTTCCAAAATTGTTTCTTTGAAACAACATTAAACAATAACTTTGTGAATGACGACGATACCAATACTTTTGACATGGTGTGTTGAGTTATGTGTTAAGTTGAGTTTAGTCCCACATCGGGAAGACTAATAGGGAGAGGGGTTAGCCTCTCCTATATAATGTACTCCCCTCTCCTCTTAATGAATCAATCTATCATTCATATTCTACATGGTATTAGAGCAATAACCCATCCACCTCTCTCTCTCTCCCCACAAAAAAAAAAAACTCTACCCCAAACCTTAGCCGCCAACCCCAACCCCCCTTCACCCCCCCCCGCCTCCTGCCCGCTTCCCTGGCGCTCCCCTGCCTCCTTGCCGCCAACACCCCCCCTCCCCTGCCTCCCTATCGCCACCCCCCCTCCTGCCCGCTGTTCCCCCCCTGCTCCAGCAGGCCGCCAGCCCCCCCCGGCCCGCCCCCCAGCCCCCCCCCCCCTCCGCTGCCCCCGACCCCACTATACACCCCAAAAATCCTAAACCCTAACCCTCGGCCGCCATCCATCCTTCCTGTAACACCCCGTTTCGTTCAAGCGGACTGCCGATTCAAACGGCAAAAGTGCAATGTCCCGACCCGCTTTGCTCAGGCGAGAATACTCGTTTGAGGCAAAGGATATCCAGACTTGTCCCTACAGGAATTCAGCTTAGGCTTTCAGAGGCTCACTTGACGTAACGTTCAACCGAGGCGAATCATCGCTAAGGTGGGTGGCTACGGTGAACTTGTCTTTGCTTAGCCAGCACACATAAAAATGTGGAATGATACATGCTAGTCGCTAGATGAATCACCCATGCATGCTAATAAGAATGCAACGCACCTAGCTAAGGGAATAATCCCAACTTGTATTGCTTATGCTAGAACATGGAAATGAAACACTGCTTATATATATATGTTCAGACCCTCGCATGCAATCCTAGAACGTGTCGCTCGGGAAGTCCCTAACGATCTCACTCCTCGGCTTACCTTCGGGCCCGAGCTAACGTGAATACTTGTGTTTATACAAATGCATGCTTGTCTGCTTGTATGTTGCCTTGTTTTCATTCAAACCCCGGGAGACTACTACGTAGTCGTTCCGTGCCTGAATGAACCTGCAAGTATCCGGGACCGTTAGGTCACCAAGGCATCCCCGAACCAGGGGCACGCATCAAGGCAAGTGAATACTGAACGAGAATCATGTCATGTTGCAACTGAATGATAATCACATCAAGTTTATATCTGAACGAGAATCACGTCATGTAACGAATGAATCCCAGCTCATGAATGCTCGGTTCATATCACGAATCATGGACTATCATATCAAGTTATGGATTTGGAAAGACTCTGACCTGCATGTCGCGGACAACTTGAAAAAAGGTTATCTTCGGATCTCGTTCCACGGGCGGTCTCCGGGGCACTGGAACCGATCCGATCCGGATGGAACTTCACGATAGTCTCACGTGCGGACAGGATAGCGTGTAGCGCCTCACGTGCTTTCGTTGTATACCATCCTTGTTCAAGACTAAAATGGTCTTTTATGGCTATGCCAGCGACAAACGTTCATATAGATAAGTCATCCTCGCTTAGCGGCTATCCGCATGCGAGTCATTGCATCGCATCAAATGAAACAACTGAACACCTGAACGATCATGATACAACTCTCGTGTTTGCATATGCTATGCCTCCTGAATGTTTATACTTGCTCGTGCTTGAATTTACAATGTTTGCCTTGGACAGGGAAGGACAAACGGTAAGTTGGTAAGTCTCGCCGTGTTTCCTCTCATGTCGCACGGCGCACTGCCACACGAACTAGGCTATTCAAATCTTGCATGAAACTGATCCTAAGGCAAACTAGAAAGACAACTTAATAGTTGGTGCACGGAACCTATGTTACGTGTTTGAATTTGTCGAGCAGGCGAGTAGCCTCCCCACCAGTGCATTCAATGTACTGATAACCCACCAGATCGTTTGCAGGGTGCGGGAGAACCTCGTTCGGTGCGGATGCCTCCTTCGTGCGTGCTAAGGCCAGGAGTCCCTTCTGAAGCCTTGGAGCGCTGCGTCCGGAACTGAAGCACATATACAAGACATAATGTTGGAACTTGCCTGAACATCGCCTGTACAATCATTCCACAATTGTAGCCACTTGGCACGCTTTTACTGTTTCAGAGAGAGAGGCTTGAGCGACTTGTAATCTCAGCCAAGCGCCGTCTGTAACACTTATTTATATAAATAAAAGAGTTTGCTTTACTTCAACTTGTGTTATTTAATGCTTCCGCTATATTGTCAACTCAGTGAACTTGTTACCAATCGCCTATGCGTTCATGACTCTGCTGCACTCGGACAATCTGTGCGACTCTGTGGCTTAGAACTCTTACCGCCAGCCAATGAACTACGGTCTTGCACGGGCGTGGCTCACGCTCGTGCGGCATCACGCCCGTATGGATCAAAGTGATCGTTCCGCAGGAGCGCTGGCGCGGTGATTCTCGCCTAGCGGGAACGGCCGATTTGTCTGCGGGAGATCGGGGCATGACAGAGTGGTATCAAAGCCTGGCTTCTATGCCTTTGGACTTTATTTCGATTATCTCAGTTTTGAAAGCTCGTTCGTGGGTTATGTGTACGCTCTCTCTCAATGTGTCATACCCCAGTCCCAAAATATCGAGGGACTAGACACGTGATAATGGCCAGCAGCACACACTGATGGACAAACCCAATTTAATGGATCCACCAGGACGTACTTAAGCTGTAATACAACAATAAATAGGTCCAATGATACAAGTCACAGTCTATTCTAATCTCATCCACAACAGATAATCACAGATCAAATGCCAGAATAAATACAAATAAATATAATCTAACATATCTCAATAAAAGTGTCTCGGGGAACAACCCGAGAATAAGACTGATACATCAATGCAATAGACAGGAAATAAAGTAACTAGAAACAGAAATAACTGAGTATATAAATCCAATACTCAGGAGAAGTCCTCTGGCATGATCTCGTCCTCGGGTTCTGGTACTGCTCCAATGTATGCACCTGTTCCTGCTAATGCTCCGGTCCCGTATACCTCGGGATAGATCTCGTCTGCTAATCCTGGGGACATAATTCGGATCTAGGTCCTCAGGGGACATAGCAAGGTACAAAATAATTCAAGCCAAAATAAATACAGTGCAGCAATAAATGAAACATTAGGGTAAATATATAACCAGCTAAGTGATATGCAAGTGACAGTTTTAGTCATACTCGGGTTGAGACTACTATAGGCTTTGTGTCGGGGAAACCCATAGCAGCATTAGTATTACGACTCCAGTATATATGCCAAAGCAAGTAGTATCACGACTCCCGTATATGTGCCAAAGCACCTCCAGACAATAATATATGTAATATAATCAGCCTTTGATATGGTAATACTCTTCTCACCCAATGTAATCACACGTCTCATATCCATGACACGCAAGATCAAAACTAATGCAGCAAGTCATATAATGTCTATGAATATAATGTCTATGTCATAAAACCTGTATCCTATACAGAATCATCTTGAATATTTCAAGAAGATTCTGTCACATGAATAGTGTTCAGTGTCCTGGGTTATGATGTACTTGATAAGACAAGTACGAGAATGTAAAGGGTGACGATATCCATCTCTAGGTGACGTTACACAACTCCGCGTACGGTGTTGGCACCCGACTATTAATCGGACGCTAAGTAAAGTCACACGGTTCTAGGTCAAGCATGTACAAGAGATAAATAAGACAAATAAATATGTAACAAGAACTGCAATGTTGGCAAGGTACACTTGCCTGTGGTTCTGGCTCCAACTGTAGCTCTGGTCTCAGTAGGACTTGCAGGTACTCCTCCGGTTGCTGAAATAAATATCACCATCAGATTCAAAAAATATCAAATATCTAGAAACGCCTATCCTTGAGTCCAATTTGGACACAGGGACAAAAATGACAGTTTCTGGTCAAAGCGGGGTCCACATGTGGGCCGCTTTGCACCAAAAAACGTGTCAGAACCAATGGTCTTCAATTTCGTCAAACTTAGTGTCAATAAGTCCAGAACGATGATACGAACCCAAAGGAACTTTCAGAATTGGATTCCGATGAGCCGATCACAAAATCGCCCGTCAAGTGGAGCCGCGGGACCCACGATACGCGATTTTGTCAACGTTCTCAGAATCGAACCAAACTTGGGTCACAGGACCAGCATATTGCTACGAGTTCGATGACGCAAGTTTTGTCTCGATCCGACGTGTGTACACAAAGTTACAATGAGTTCCAAAACAGGCGGATACGGGGCGTTGTCGGCGGATACGCGTTGATTCCGGTGTGCACGCACATCCAAATCAACTTCTGCGAAATTTCGCACGTCCGTATCAATGGCGAGCACCTTTCGGTGAAGACCGTACGCGACCAAGTCGTCCCGTTTGGCGGGGCGCACTCAGTTCCGGGAGAAAATAGGGTATTGTTTTTCCTGTTTTTGGATCGCGGTTCGCGATCGCCACAGGACACGACGCACCGAACGGGTTGCACGGGCATCGAGAGGGTTACGCAGTCTACGCGTCACAATAGACGGCACAAAAAACGGGACAACTAGGAGAGAGAAAAGGGTACCTGAACAGGGCTCCGTGGAAACTGGGATTCTCGTGTCCGTGAGTCGACACGACACAAGGGGACACTGTGTCCACTGTAGCTAGGGTTAGGGTTAGGGTTAGGGTTCCGGTGCTGGGGTTGGGGGCTTCGCCGGAGTCGGGGTCGTTGGTCAGCGGGGCGGCCGGAGAGAGCCTGCACTGGGCTCGGGCTGCTGTTGGAGATGGCGAGGTCGGCTGGGAGTTCGTCGAGGTCGTCGGCTGAGGGCGGCCGGGACTAGGGCAGGGAGGATGGCGAGGTCGGCTGGGAGTTCGTCGACGGAGTGGGGCGGGGAGTCAGGGCGGCGCTGGGGAGAGGGGAGTTCTGGTCGTCGAGGCTGCGGGAGGGGGTCGTGGCAGAGCGGGTGGAGATGGGTGAGGCACGGTGAGGTGGGGGTTGGAGTCGAGGCGGTCGGGGCTCGACGGGGACGACGGTGGCGGGGTCGGGGAGAGAGAGACAGAGGCGAGCGGCGGAGGCTCGTCGGAAAAGACGGTGGAGAGGGAAGGCGGGGGAGCTGGCTAGGGCGGCCGAGGGGAGAGGGGGTTCGTCGGGAGGAGGAGGTTCTGGAGGAGGAAGGCGGTGTCAGGAGGCGACGGTGGGTGTGGTGGAGCTAGGGTTCAGGCGACGGAAGAGGTTAGGGTTCCGGCGTCGAGGCGGGGGAGGAAGGGGATTAAATAGGCACCGGAACAGTAAAGGGATTAGGATTCGGTTTAGGTTTCCGGCCGGGTTAACGGGTCCGGGTCGGGTTTAATTCGGATCCGACCCGACCCGTTAAGAGTGGTTTCGGTTCGGTTTGGTTCTCCTCGGTTCGGTTCGGGTTGGTTTGGTTTATTTCAAAATAAATCGGATTTAATTCAGGGTTTATTTAGGGTTAATTACAACTTGGTTTTTAGAGCTTTAAAAATATTTTCGGGGTCCAATAAATTTCCGGAAAATTATCCTATTTTTTATTTTACACCAGAAAATATTATTTTTATAATATTTTAATATTAATTAACACCACTTAAAAATCATTTAATTTCAACAATACCTTGATTTAAATCCCAGAAAAATCCAAAAAATTGTGAAAATTGATTTTAAAAATCCAGAAAAATCAGGAGGTTTACACAATGCCTCAATGGAATGTTCCAACAATAAGTCTAAATACTTTCAAAATACATTTTGAATGATATGAATGCTTGTATGAATCGTGATGCGAGTGGCCTTTGTGCCAACCTGTGCGAGACCCTAGAGAGTATCGAAGTAGCTTGTCCGATTTCACTAACTCTAAGTTTGGTTGAATGCATATGTTTGAGGGACGTCTTGAACTTGTGCACGATCCAAGACTTAAGAAAAGGTGAAACTCGAGTGCTAAGACTTCGCTATCGCCGAGTTGGTGAAATGCATGTATTAGAGGGGCACTTCGAGTATGTGTACGATCCACACTCACGATATGCTGATCTCAAATGCTTGTGCAAGTGAATATCCAAATTAACAAGTACAACGACTTGTATAGGTTTGCCTCAGCCTTGTATCGTTAAATCAAAATTGATTAAAACGTACTGCTTGTCCTCAGTAAGTCTCGAGGACGAGATTTTTTCTGAGTTGGGTAGGATGTAACACCCGGTTCCGTTCAAGCGAACTGCCTATTCAAACGACAAAAGTGCAATGTCCCGACCCGCTTTGCTCAGGCGAGAATACTCGTTTGAGGCAAAGGATATCCAGACTTGTCCCTACAGGAATTCAGCTTAGGCTTTCAGAGGCTCGCTTGACGTAACGCTCAACCGAGGCGAATCATCGCTAAGGTGGGTGGCAACGGTGAACTTGTCTTTGTTTAACCAGCACACATAAAAATGTGGAATGATACATACTAGTCGCTAGGTGAATTACCCCTGCATGCTAATAAGAATGCAACGCACCTAGCTAAGAGAATAATCCCAACTTGTATTGCTTATGCTAGAACATGGAAATGAAACACTGCTTATATATATGTTCAGACCCTCGCATGCTACCCTAGAACGTGTCGCTCGGGAAGTCCCTAACGATCTCACTCCTCGGCTTACCTTCGGGCCCGAGCTAACGTGAATACTTGTGTTTATACAAATGCATGCTTGTCTGCTTGTATGTTGCCTTGTTTTCATTCAAACCCCGGGAGACTACTACGTAGTCGTTCCGTGCCTGAATGAACCTGCAAGTATCCGGGACCGTTAGGTCGCCAAGGCATCCCCGAACCAGGGGCACGTATCAAGACAAGTGAATACTGAACGAGAATCATGTCATGTTGCAACTGAATGATAATCACATCAAGTTTATATCTGAACGAGAATCACGTCATGTAACGAATGAATTCCAGCTCATGGAGCAAACGCTCGGTTCATATCACGAATCATGGATTATCATATCAAGTTATGGATTTGGAAAGACCCTAACCTGCATGTCGCGAACAACTTAAAAAAAAGGTGATCTTTGGATCTCGTTCCACGGGCGGTCTCCGGGGCACTGGAACCGATCCGATCCGGATGGAACTTCACGATAGTCTCACGTGCGGACAGGATGGCGTGTAGCGCCTCACGTGCTTTCGTTGTATACCATCCTTGTTCAAGACTAAAACGGTCCTTTATGGCTATGCCAGTGACAAACGTTCATATAGATAAGTCATCCTCGCTTAGCGGTTATCCGCGTGCGAGTCATTGCATCGCATCAAATGAAACAACTAAACACCTGAACGATCATGATACAACGACTCTCGTGTTTGCATATGCTATGCTTCCTGAATGTTTATACTTGCCCATGCTTGAATTTACAATATTTGCCTTGGACAGGGAAGGACAAACGGTAAGTTGGTAAGTCTCGCTGTGTTTCCTCTCATGTCGCACGGCGCACTGCCACACGAACTAGGCTATTCAAATCTTGCATGAAACTGATCCTAGGGCAAACTAGAAAGACAACTTAATAGTTGGTGCACGGAACCTATGTTACGTGTTTGAATTTGTCGAGCGGGCGAGTAGCCTCCCCACCAGTGCATTCAATGTACTGATAACCCACCAGATCGTTTACAGGGTGCGGGAGAAACTCGTTCGGTGCGGATGCCTCCTTCGTGCATGCTAAGGCCAGGAGTCCCTTCTGAAGCCTTGGAGCGCTGCGTCCGGAACTGAAGCACATATACAAGACATAATGTTGGAACTTGCCTGAACATCGCCTGTACAATCATTCCACAATTGTAGCCACTTGGCACGCTTTTACTGTTTCAGAGAGAGAGGCTTGAGCGACTTGTAATCTTGGCCAAGCGCCGCCTGTAACACTTGTTTATATAAATAAAAGAGTTTGCTTTACTTCAACTTGTGTTATTCAATGCTTTCGCTATATTGTCAACTCAGTGAACTTGTTACCAATCGCCTATGCGTTCATGACTCCGCTGCACTCGGACAATCTGTGCGACTTTGTGGCTTAGAACTCTTGCCGCCAGCCAATGAACCACGGCCTTGCACGGGCGTAGCTCACGCTCGTGCGGCATCACGCCCGGATGGGTCAAAGCGATCGTTCTGCGGGAGCGCTGGCGCGGTGATTCTCGCCTAGCGGGAACGGCCGATTTGCCTTTGGGAGATCGGGGTGTGACACTTCCTGTCTGAACCCTAATTTTCAAAAAAAAAAGTCGTATATCAAAGCCAGAGGGTAGACAATAATTTGTTTGCACAACCTCTGTTTCTAGATTACGACTTCAGGAGCGTATATCGAAACCAGGGGATAGACAATAATTTGTTAGCACAACCTATGTTCCTAGATTACGGCTCCAGGAGTTAACAAAAAGTAGACAAGTTGCTTGTTTACGTGGATCGTTGTTTTCGTCCTACCCCGATATCCACATCAGGATCTACACAGAGAGTGACATGGATTACCTCTGTGACCTGGCTTGTGTGATCCCCATACCATCTCTACTTTCCATGTGCGTGTCAGTTCTGGCCACGTTGATAGCACATCGGTAAAGTTGATTTGATTATTGGGGTTGGAAAGATCCACCGACAGTCGAATCAAGTGCAGGATGACTAACACTGATGCAATTAGCAGTGCTACTACTACCGGTGTCGGGAAAGCATTGGCGGGACCAACGGGCACTGGCACGACGATTTCTTCGATTCGACTCGTCGATCGGCGATTGGACGGACCAGATGGCTACTCAACATGGCGGAAGAAGGTTGAAAAAACACTTCGGAGAATGCGGTTGTCCAAGCATCTGACTGACAACCCTCCGGAGACGACTGATCCCACATTTGAGCATTGAGAGACAAATGATAGTCGACTGTTTACACAGTTGATGAACTCAATGGAACCATCGGTGGAGGACATGGTTCAGAACACGGACACGGTAAAAGAGTTATAGGAGGTCCTATCGACGACGTTTGATGGAAAACGCGACTTGTGTCGTATCTACAACTCGGCCGTCGGCGTCTACCGGACGGAACATGGCGACAAGTCTCCTAAGGATCACTTTCGGGCCTTTAAGGCTATGGTCGATGAAGTTGACCGTGTATTACCTCTGACGACGGATATCAATGAAGCAAGGGCTCAACGGGAGCAACTTTATGTCATGGCATATCTTGCCTCTCTCCGTCCTGATACAGAATCAGCTCGCTCTCAGATCATTGCTGGAGCTGAGGTTCCATCTCTAATTGAAGCTCATTTTTGTGTCCTACGGGTAGCAAAGGTCGTCGAGATCTCTCCAAGTGATGCTCCCGCTGATCGATCTGCTCTGCGAGCCGTTTGTACTGGATTTTGTGGTGGTCGTGGTGGACGACGTGGTGGCCGGAATGTTGGCCGTGATGGTGGACAAGGCATTGGCAGTCGTGATGAAGGTCAACTATGCACCTACTTCAACCGTGGTCTACAGGGTCATTTCCAGTAGCAGTGTACTAAAACTCCTGCTGTCAATGTCACCTCAGATATTTCTGATCTTGGCGGCCGATCCGTACAAATGACTGATGAAGCATATGCAGACTTTGTTGAGTTTTAAGCTCAACGTCGAGGTGAAGCTTCTACTTCTGGGTCCACCGTAGGGTACTCAGCGGCATGTGTGGTACAGTTGAAGCAGTGGGTCCTTGATTCTGGTGCGTCTGCTCACTTGACAAGCGACGCAGGTATGATACGAAATTATATACTGGTTGGTCGTATGTCTAATATTACATGTGCCAACGGTGGTTCGCTGACAGTCTGTGGAAAAGGATTTGTCCATCTTTCTTCGGAATTGTCACTACATTCTGTATTACATACACCTGGAAACCCATTCAGCTTACTCTCAATTAGTCGGATTACTCGTGATATGCATTGCTCGGTAACATTCTTTCCTGATGGTTGTGTTTTTCAGGACCTAAAGACTGGAAAGACTATCGATAAGGGGCATGTGGCTGGAGACTTGTATCTGTTTGACGAACCTTCCTCTGTTGTCCGTGCTGGTGTGAAACTTGATCATTTTGAGTTACATTGCCGGTTAGGACATCCTTCTGTCCAAGCACTCCAGAAAATGTATCCATCTTTAGATACTTCATGTTCTTTTCATTGTGAGTCATGTAGTTTGGCTAAGCATCACCGAGTTTCCTATTCGGTCAGTCAAAATAAAGTTGCTTCCGCTCCTTTCGAGTTGGTGCATTCCGATATATGAGAACCTTGTCCGGTTGAATCTGTGATGAAATTCAAGTACTTTATTACCTTTGTTAATGACTACTTGCGTATCACTTTTGTTTGTCTTATGAAAAATTGCTCCAAATTATTTAACATTTGGTGCAATTTTATGCTGAAATCAAAACACAATTTGGTGTTTCGATTAAATGCGTTCGCAGTGACAATGGTCGTGAGTATATATCTCGTGAGTTTATTTCATATCTGTCTCGGAATGGCATCATCAACCAAACTTTATGTCCTTACACACCACAATTGAATGGTGTGGCTGAACGCAAGAATCGTCACATGTTAGAAACAATGCGTGCTCTTATGTTCCAAGCACGTACTCCAAAATTTTTTTGGTCGGATGCCGTTCTCACGGCTTTTTATCTAATTAATCGCATGTCGTCGCCTGTTCTCAATGGCGTACTCCCCTCTCTCCGTTATATCCCAAACGAGAGCTGTTTCCTTTATTTCTTCGAATCTTTGGTTGCTTGTGTTATGTTAGGGATACCCGACCAACTCTTTCTAAACTAGATCCAAAGGCTATCCAGTGTATTTTTTTTGGGTATCCTAAGGATCAGAAAGGGTAACGGTATTTTTTTCCAGTCTTGAAGCAGTATTTTTTCTCTCGGGATGTTACCTTTGTTGAAACTGAGTTTCCTCCACTTCCATAAACTATTGATCCGGCTCCACAAGTTTACCCAGAAGATGATTTCTTGTTATTTTCTGTTCAAACACAACAGTCCCCCGTAAGGGTGCCCTCCCCTACCGAGCCAGACTCTCGGTCCGATGGTCCGGACACACCGGCTCCGTCGGTACCAGCATCACCGGAACGAATTTTGTCGATAGTGTCTGTGGACACAGCACCTTCATCCTCCTCTAGCTCCACTGATTTGCTTCCACCTGATCCGCCAACTCGACCTCGTCGTACATGTCGTGATCATTCATTTTACGTTCATAATTACAAAGGGCATGCGAGCCACACACAATCATTGGTGGCGACTATTAATGGGATTCATTTCTCAATTATGCAGAGGAGGGTCTTAAATATCCCGGCTGACGTGCTGCTATGGAAGAGAAAATGAAAGCACTTCGGGAGAACCATACATGGAACTTGGTTGATTTACCTCATGGTAAGAAGGCAGTGGGTTGCAAATGGGTGTTCAATATTAAGGTAAAATCGGATGACACTCTTGATCGCCTGAAGGCTCGTCTGGTGACAAAAGGTTATTCTCAGACCTATAGTGATGATTATTTTGAGACATTCTTTCCAGTTGCTTGAATGGCCAATGTACGCGTCCTCTTGGCCTTAGTTGTTCGCTATTACTGGCCGTTGCTACAGCTGGATATCAAGAATGCATTTCTTCATGGAGATCTTGACGAAGAAGTATATGTGGTGCAACCTCCCGGGTTTGTTTCAAGGGAGGGTAAAGTGTGTCATTTGCGGAAGGCCCTTCATGGTCTCAAATAATCCCCTCGTGTATGGTTTGGTCGTTTCACAAATGTGGTTACTCAGTTGGCATGTGCGAATCAAAGAAGGATCATTCAGTATTTTACCGTCAGACATTAGCTGGAAGGATACTACTTGGTATCTATGTGGACGATATTGTTATCACAGGAGACGACAGTATAGACATTGCAGAACTAAAGAAGTTTCTAGGAGAACAATTTCAAACCAAGGATTTGGGATCGTTGAGCTATTTTTTTGGCTTAGAAGTCACACGGGGTAAGCAAGACATTGTTATGTCTCAGAGAAAATATGTGCTTGACATCCTAAATGATGCAGGAATGATACAAGCTAAGGGAGCAACCTCGCCCTTGGACCCAGGGATAAAGTTACTTCCCGACGAGGGGACACCGATGACCGATCCGGATCAATATCGTCCAGTAGTTGGAAAACTCAACTACTTGGCCGTTATGACTTGTCCAGACATTTCTTTTGCCGTCATTATTGCAAGTAGATTCATGTCTTCACCACGAGTTCCACGTTGGAAGACAATTCTCAGAATTCTGCGCTATCTAGTTCATAATCCGAAAAAAGGAATTCGAATGGAGAATAAGGGCATACTTATGTTGAGTGCTTTACTGATGCTGACTAGGGTGTCAGTCTTACGGATAGACGGTCTACATCTGGCTACTCGGTCTTCATTGGCGAAAACTTTGTATCATGAAAGAGCAAGAAGCAGAGTGTGATCGCACGATCAAGCTCGGAAGCGGAATATCGGACAATTTCTTATGGCATGACAGAGGTGCTATATTTGCAGTATCTTCTACAGAAACTGGGAGAAGAAGCATGATATAAAGCAGTAGATATGTGGTGTGATAACCAGTCTGCTATTTGTTAGAGTTATTTTATTTTAATATTTATCATATGAGGGTATAATAGTAATTGTGGGTGTATTGCATATCAATATAAATAGACATGAGATGCAACCTAGGGTTTAAGGCCCTTGCAATCTCCTTTCTCATATTCTCTCTTCCCCTACTTTCTCTTCTCCTACTTTTTTCCTTCTCCTCTCCATCTCCAAAAATTTTCGGCTGCTTTTCGTCTACTTTTCATGATTCGCCGTTCGTCGTTCGTTATTCGTGGTCATTCGTGGTTCGTTTATGAGATCTAGGGTTTCTACAGATCTCCGTTGGTTATTCGTCGTCGGTTGAGATTCGTTGTGAGATCTAGGATTTCAAAGATCTCGTCTTTCTGTTGCATCTGCAAGTATGGTAGGGACCGAATCTTCTAGCGAGGTTAATAGTGGTGGTGGTAGCGGAGGTGGTTCTCCTTTTACTGTTATTCATAATGATGAATTAGGAAAGTCGATTACAGCGGTGAAACTCAAGGGTACAAACTATCTTGCCTGGTCCAAGTCTATCAAAGTGGTGTTAAGGGCGAAGAAGAAGTTGAAGTTTTTGACCGAAGAACCCCTGCCTGAAACGTCCGCTGAGTATGAAGATTGGATGAGTGCAGATGCATACGTTATGTCGTGGTTGTGGCATAGTATGGAACCACATATCGCTGCTAATGTTCAGTGGTGTGAATCAAGCAAACAGATTTGGGCATCTCTGGAAGAATCTTATTCGCAGAAGCGAAACGTTGCCCGTATCTATGAGTTGTACGAGTTATTGTTAACACAAAGCAAAATGGGAAGCCTGTGAATGAATATCTGGCTTCAAAGAAAGCTTTGTGGGAGGAACTGCTTCAATATCATTCTGTTACTACTGATTTGAAGGAAGCTCGGAGACAGAAGGAAGAGTTTCATGTTTCACTCATCCTAGCCAACTTGGATCCTGCGCTCGAACCTTATAAAGCTCAAATCCTTGCTGGAAAGCAGTTACCTACGGTGGCAGATACTTTCTCCCGTCTCAATCGTTCCTTTCTGGGACAGAGTTCTGTGGTGCCGAGTACTGACTCTTCTGCTCTAGTTTCTAGTACTGTTGGTCGTGGTGGTGGACGTGGTATTGGACGTGGCGGTAGAGATGGTGGTCGTAGTTTTGGTCGAGGAGGAGGCCGTGGTGGTAGAGACAATGGTCGTGGTGGTGGTCGCGGTGGTGGTGGTGGCCGTGGTGGTGGTGGTGGCCGTGGTCAACCACGAAAGTGTAACTATTGTGGAATGCTCGGTCATGTAGAAGACTATTGTTGGGACAAATAGGGCAAACCAGAATATGCACATCAAGTGCATGATGAAAATATGCAGTCCCAGACACCACTTCTGCTCCCAGAGATGATACTTCGGATTTCAATCAGACTTCAACGTCCGATACCTCATCTCCATTTCAACAGATCCTCCAGAAGTTGAACGCGCTTGCTAGTACCACCTTCCAACCTACTGCAACCATGGCACATATAGGTAATCCTGCTTTTGTGGCAACCCAGTCACCATCCACCTCTTGGGTCATCGACTCAGGAGCAAGCTCTCACATGTCTGGTATAACATCTATCTTTCATAATCGTAGTTCC
The DNA here is from genome assembly GCA_036927795.1 of Iris macrosiphon. Lineage (NCBI taxonomy): Eukaryota > Viridiplantae > Streptophyta > Magnoliopsida > Asparagales > Iridaceae > Iris > Iris macrosiphon. The sequence continues at coordinate 209,767,957 of JAYESA010000004.1, forward strand.
ATGAAACATAATATTATCTTGGCTGATGGGTCTACTCGTCCTGTGCTTGGGAAAGGTGTCATTCACCCTACTCAATCACTATCATTATTTGATTCATTATATGTGCCTAATTTTCCACTTAATTTGTTATCTGTGAGCCAGTTAACCAAATCTCTTCAATGTTCTGTGACATTTTTTTCCAATTCGTGTGTTTTTTAGGACCTCGGGACGAAGAAGACGATTGGTTCGGGGCATGAAAAAGATGGACTGTACTACTTGGATCTACCTGGAAAGGCCTTCACTTATGTTTCTACTTCTCCGTTGCAGTGGCATTATCGTTTGGGACATCCGTCTTTGGCTAAGTTGCGTCAAGTTGTTCCTAGTTTGAGTCATGTTTCTAGTCTTGAATGTGAGGCTTGTCAGTTAGGCAAGCATCACCATAGTTCCTTTCCTCGTCGTAGTGAGAGTCGTCAATTAGAGTCTTTTGATCTTGTTCATTCTGATATTTGGGGTCCGTCTAGAGTCAAAAGTCCGAAAAGATTTCAGTATTTTGTTATTTTTATTGATGATTATTCCAGAATGACTTGGTGTTATTTAATGAAAGAAAGATCTGAGTTTCCAAATGTGTTATCTGTCTTTTATAATGAAGTCTATGTTCAGTTTAATAAACGTATCAAAATTCTGCGTTCTGATAATGCTTTGGAGTATACTCAATCTTCTGTGAACAGTTTCTGTGTTGATCGTGGTATGATTCATCAAACCAGTTGTGTCCACACCTCTCAACAAAATGGTATAGCCGAACGTAAACATCGACACATTTTAGATGTGGTTCGAACTCTCATGTTCAATATGCATGTCCCCAAACAGTATTGGGCAGATGTCGTTCTTACTGCATGTTATCTTATTAATCGCATACCATCATCTGTATTAAATAACAAAGTTTCATTTACTATATTACATACAGATGTCGCACCATTTTCCTTATCTCCTCGAGTGTTTAGCTGTGTCGCTTTTATTCATAACTTGGAACCTAATCGAGATAAGTTGGCTCCTAGATCTCTTAAGTGTGTCTTTTTTGGTTATCCCCGTAGTCAAAAAGGTTATCGTTGTTACAGTCACGCAAATATTATGTCAGTGCGGATGTTACATTCTTTGAGTCTACCCCTTTCTTTCCTTCAGGAGATCGTTGTATTCCTTTTACAACAGATTTGATATCTTCCATAGCACTTCCGGTCATTCCTGAATCAATTTCTGTCTCCATTCCCTATTTACAGGTTTATCAGAGATCCAAGGACAGGCCAGTGGTTCTGCAAAATTCAGCCTTCAACCAATCATCTTCCGTACCTGAGGTTTCTGCTCCCATCACCACAGATCCAGATGATCTTCCTATTGCTCTCAAAAAAAGACAACGCCTTTGTACCACAAAGAATAAGCATCCCATTTCTAACTATGTTTCATTACACCGTGCTTCATCATCTTTTCATGCATTTGCTGTTTCATTGTCTTCTACTTTTATTCCCAAAACTTACAAGCAGGCTATGTCATCTTCTGGTTGGAAAAGTGCAATGGATGAGGAGATGTATGCTTTACATCAAAATCAGACTTGGGAGCTTATATCACTTCCTGTTGGAAAACAAACAGTGGGTTGTAGATGGGTGTACACTGTTAAGTATCACCCTGATGGTTCTGTTGAAGCGCCTCAAGGCACGGTTGGTTGCAAAAGGGTATACTCAGACATATGGCGTGGATTATATGGAGACTTTCTCTCCAGTGGCTCGGCTGAATTCAGTTCGGATTCTTATTTCTGTGGCGGTTAATCACCAATGGCCTATATATCAGCTGGACATAAAGAATGCTTTCTTGCATGGTGACTTACAGGATGAGGTATATATGGATCAACCACCGGGATATGTTGTAGCAGGAAATAAAAGACTCGTATGTCGATTGAAGAAAGCATTATATGGACTGAAACAGTCACCTCGTGCTTGGTTTGACAAGTTCAGTTCAGTTCTCATTCAGTATGGCTTTCGGCGTACCACATCAGATCATTCAGTGTTTTGCCATTCTTCCTCAGCAGGTATTATCGTGTTGATTGTTTATGTTGATGATATTATTATATCTGGGAGTGATCATGCTGGAATTGCGGACTTGAAGGCCTACCTTAGTCGTCAGTTTCATACTAAGGATTTGGGTCTTCTTCGATATTTTCTTGGAATCGAGGTTGCTCGATCTAAGAAGGGGGTATATCTGTCACAACGCAAGTATGTTCTAGACTTGCTTTCCGAGACTGGGATGTTGGAGTGTCGGCCAGTTGAGACTCCTATGGATTATCATGACAAGCTTGATGCTGACAGGGGAGAGTTATTTGAGGATGTTGGATATTATAGACGTTTGGTTGGCAAACTTATATATCTTACTGTTACTCGACCAGACATCACATATACAGTTGGAGTAATTAGTCAGTTTATGCATGCCCCTCGACAACCACATTGGGAGGCTATCTCTCGCATTCTTCGATACTTGAAGGGTGCACCTGGAAAGGGTTAGTTGTACAAACCTTCCCAGTTGCTTACGGTGACTGGGTTCAGTGATGCAGGCGCAGTGATAGGAGGTCTACTTCTGGCTATTGTACGTTTGTGGGTGGCAATCTTGTCACGTGGCGTAGTAAGAAGCAGAATGTTGTGGCTCGTTCTAGTGCAGAGCCGAGTACCGTGCGATGGCTCATACAGCTTCTGAGATGATGTGGGTGCAGTCTCTTCTTCATGAAATGGAAATTATGATTCCTATTCCGTTGGAGATGTATTGTGATAATCAGTCGGCAATGTTTATCGCAAGTAATCCGGTGTTTCATGAGCGCACGAAGCATATCGAGGTGGATTATCATTTTGTTCGTGATTTGTTGCTGAAGAAACAGATTGTCACTCCTGATGTTCGGTCGGAGGATCAATTAGGTGATATCCTCACCAAACCACTTGCTTGCGGTCTATTTTCTGATTTATGTAGCAAGCTGGGCATGTCTGATCTATATGCTCCTGCTTGAGGGAGGGTGTTAGAGTTATTTTATTTTGTTATTTATCATATGAGGGTATAATAGTAATTGTGGGTGTATTGGATATCAATATAAATAGACATAAGATGCAACCTAGGGTTTAAGGCCCTTGCAATCTCCTTTCTCATATTCTCTCTTCCCCTACTTCCTCTTCTCCTCTCTATCTCTAAACTTAACTCTATTCATATTGCTACTAACCCTGTATTTCATGAAAGGACAAAGCACATTGAAATTGACATTCACTTTGTCCGTGATGAATATCAGAAAGGGATGATAAAGTTTCACCATGTGAGGACCGGCGATCAGATAGCTGATATATTTACAAAATCACTTCTAGGTCCTCGGGTTCAATTTCTCTGTAACAAGCTGAGCATGATTGACATCTATGCTCCAGCTTGAGGGAGGGTGTTGAGTTATGTGTTAAGTTGAGTTTAGTCCCACATCGGGTAGACTAATAGGGAGAGGGGTTAGCCTCTCCTATATAATGTACTCCCCTCTCCTCTTAATAAATCAATCTATCATTTTTATTCTACATGGTGCAAGTTATTTGTTCCTATATTGAATTCTCGTAGTTTCATCTTATTAAACAATTTGTGAATCGTGATACCCATCCACTGTCTCTTTGTTATCCTTTTGTTTGAAGCATGGTCACCTAGAACATGGAATGTTCCTGAATGCAGAACGAAAATGTGAACGTAGTATGTGGGGGGTCAAGGTACACAATACGTTGTGGATATGTTTCTTCCGAATGCAATACACTTATTTGGAACGTGATTCCGATACATTACTAGGGAACAAATACATAATATAAAATATAATTTATATTTAAGATTCAAAATTCAAAATTAATCAAGTACCATAATGTAGCATCGTAAAAAATTGAATCTAAAAAAAAGATTCATAAGTTGCAAACAATTCTGGGATTGTCATTACTCTTTGGCTTAATGTGTTATGGAGATAAATGCAATTTTCTATAGCAAATTGTATTATCGTACATCTTCGCAATGTTCTAAAAATCGGGCTAGGCGGCCGCCCGCAGCACTGGAAACCTCCAAATCAGCAGTCCTAGGCGGCTAGGCGGGCCTGTTCGATCCTAGACGGCGCCTAGGCGGGCATGTTCAACCTAGGCAGGAATTGATTTTTTTTTTTCAAAATTTCAAATTTCCAAATTTCCAAATTTTAAATTTGAAATTTCAAAAAAAAATTAGATTTTAGAAAAAAAATCAAGAAATTTCAAAATTAATTTTCAAATTTTGGAAAAAAATTCAAAAAAAAATCCAAAATTCAAAAAATTCCAAAAAAAAGAAGAAAAATTCAATATTCCAATTTTTTTTTTCTGTTCGGCCGCTAGGCGCTATTCGGTCCTCCACCACACCGATTTTGCCTAGCAATTTTTAGAACATTGCCTCTTCGTCTAGACTCTTTAGAGTATACGAGAACTTGGAGGGTGCTCCTTGGTTGCATGAGCCTAAATTGCAATCCTAAAGGTAGGTCTACCTACATGCCACATAGGTTTTATGGCATGACTCTTATGCTCATAGTTACATTGGCCAGAAAATTTGGCACCAATATAGAGGGAGGTCGACAACTGGTCATAAAATTTCTCAAATCTTGTATGGAGTGTTTTGCTAGGTAGCGGTCATTAGCCCATTCCTGATAGGCATCAAGTCGCTTAGTTTTCAGAAAGAACTATGAAACATCTGCGGGAACTATGAGAAATGATACCACCAAATAACTTTAAAAAAACTTTCTTGTAAGATGTTACATGTTTAGTAAAGTTTGGATATCATATATGCTTGGGGAATTTTTAAATAAATATGGAAGCAGGATCTTTATTAGGTTCCTGTGGAGTTGATATATAGGAAGTCCTTTGTTTGTTCATATTTGCTATGGTTTGAGTTTGTATCTTGTGTTTTGTTCTAATATTTCCGGTGATTTATACTTTGGGTCTTTGTTTCGTGAACTATCATTGATGGAACACAGGGGGAATTGTTTCCCACCTAGCGCAATCCCTTTGTAAGAATTATGAAACTTATTGATTGTTCCTGTATGATGGTGCCTATAAGAGAGGCCGACTTGTTGATTGACTTCTAAATTCCCTTGAGAAATGTGATAAATTGGTCGTGGAAGGATCCAGCCATTTGAAATTCAGTCCGGTCTTTCCGACATGTCAAGTGTTTTGGAAATTTAAGCTTTTGCATAATGCACGGACCATTACCTTTAAATACTATGGTTGAGATACTGGAGGCTCTCTGTGTTATTCCTTTAGAGACAGATAACAACAGGGTTTAGTGAATGAAAACATACCAAATTTCTTTTTGAGAAATCAGGTAAGTGCCCTTATGGTCAGACCCAGAAAGGCACTCAACTGAGGAGAACATATCAAAGTATTTACCAGTTTAAGTATTAACACACAAATTCTGCAGAAACATAGTATCGTTATGAACTCATAATTTGCCATGGTTTTAGTTCCACTTGTACATGTTCTAGGGGGAAAAAAATCCTTGTTTCATTTTAAGCTTTGTCTTCATAACATAGGTATGAACCAAGTGATATCCATCAAGAAGTTGAATATTCGGAGATGGAAGCTACAGTTAAAGTAATTTAAAATGATAAAGACATCAATAGCACTTAAATTAAGGTTCTAGTAAAAGATTATAGCTGGTTACCTGAAAAAATGTTTTTCCCAAGTCCCCTTAATAGGTGGAGTTGCTTCTGGATCATGTTGTATGCCAGAACATATAAATTGCTTCCACACTAAGTGATATCGCTACTGATGTTAGTTCTAATTCATGTACTTTTTTTTTTTTTACTTATCTTTAACTCTTTAGCATAAAAGATGGGAATCAGAACTAGATGGTAGAACATAAAAGAGAAAGTCAATGCTCTGTATAAAGAAGATGATAAAAGAAGAGGAGAAGAAACTATATATCTGAAATATTATGCGAAATTGTATCAAACAACTAGACATTATAGAAAAAATCTAAAGGCAATGTTGCTGGAAACAGATACGAGATTATACAATAGAGACAGTGTCACAGACATTATGAATTTCGACGTCCTAGTGTATTTTGGAATCCGTGGTGTGTCCAATACATGTCCGGCACAACATGAGATCGACACGACACCAATTTATGGAGTATTTGTGCTTCCTAGTCTAAAGGTAATGGCGGGTGAACATCTAGAGGAGTTGGAGGCAGAGAATATGAAATTTGTGAAAGCTTTGAAAACTATAAATTAGTAAAGTAGAGATTGTGAAACCATTTATTGACGTTAAATCAGAAGCTTATGACTATTTATATAGAAAGCAAGAAACTAAGGTAGGGCAGGCTCTGGGAAGGCAGTGCAATCCATGGCACAATGGTCATGGTACTACCCAGGTGAGGAGAATCCTGGAGGTATGAGCAATAATGAGATGGAAAATATTTATAAGCTTGCTAAGAGTAAGACAAGGTGTGCAGATCTAGGTAAAGGTACGTGTATAACGAGTGAAGACGAAAGAACTTTAAACCATCATTATCCGAATTCACCATTTAGGTAGTGTTACGCGATCCGGGAACACGCGTTCCGAATGTGGAATGCTAGCGCAATCAGAATGTGGAAATCTACATTTTGACCAGCAAATACATCATGTAGTTGTGTTTGTAGCCAAGCTTTTGAAGGGAAGAAGATTAGTTTTTATCATTTTTCATTGAAGCTTTTAGGGCCTAAGATTGCTAAAAAAATTCAAAATACATTATTGCTAGGACTGCTTTCAACTTATCAGCATCCAAGCCTTCTCCCATCTGAATGGGATCAACAATGGAACAGTTGAAATGTCACGTAGAATCACTCTGAAGCAGCCGCACGAAAATTCAGATTCCGCATGAGCACGTCACACAGAACTTCAATTTCCTCGTAGATCCTAGTCATGCGGAACTGCAATTTCCGCGTGCAACTAGGCTACGCGTAAATGCAGTTTCCACATGCACTCAGGTCGCGCGGAACTGCAACATCCGCGTGAGCACTAGTCGCGTGTAACCAAGCACGCCCCACAGCACTCTACGCGGAACTCCGCGCTGATCCACGAAGAACCGTGCCAAAAATAGTCCATGTGGTTGAGATGGTGGGGTATTTTCCTAAAGGGCAAGCCTCAAGACACCCCAGAAACATTTATGTTTTTTGTCACTCATTTATTTAGAATTTTCCTTCAGAAGGGGCCTAGCGACTCGGGCGAAGTTGTGCCGTTTGCGCTCGTTTTTGCGCAGTTGTTGTGAATAGAGCAACGTGGTCATGGGTGCTGTGTTGATCTGTGCGCGAAAGTACCATTGTGATGCGCTAAAATGACCTTTCATTGCTCCTGAAATGTAACTGCCATTCAGTGAGGGTTACTACTGAACCACCCACTTAATTGGGAGTTATTCTCCGGATTTATTGTCCGTAGTAGGCAGTGGGCTGGTTCTCCTATATATTCATAAGTTTTTCTTTTTTGCAAGATAGAATAAGAGAATATACACTACGAGAGGAGAGTTAGCAGCCATTCTAAGCAATGAAGTGATGTCGATCGGTTCATGCACGCTAAGGAGTCCAAGTTCTGTCCGTGCAAGAGTGGCAAAATGAGCATTCTAGAAGTTCGTGTTTCAGAACTTGCTGGTTCCTAGGAGCAGATCGACGGAATAAGGTCGAATCTGGTTTTGAGCAACGGTGATCTTCATCACCCCCAACGAGATTTCTCAAGGGTTCTTATCCATATTATGTCTCTTATTGTAACGAGTGTTGTAATAGCGATTGTGTTGCAAGTTCAACAGCTTTACATTTCTCAAGTTGTTATTTCTCAATTTCCGTCATTGTAAGAGTTGTTGTTGTAACAAGTTGTAATTTTCGATTTTCTACGTACAAGGCACGATCTTTGTAACCGGGTAAGTAACAATGCTTTCCATAAAAATGATTGCAGCATGACATTTGGTTGTAAGAAGTCAACATCTAGTGATTCAACACCTGGGTCCTTTTGAATAGCAGATCAATTGTTGAATACCTTTTGTTGCATTATTTCAGCAAGTGCAAGTGTGTTAAGGAGTCAGTGCAATGTTACCATTAGGCTTCAGCATGACATTTGGTCGTAAGAAGTACATCAGTTGCTATCCAGAATAGACTTGGCCCATCCTGTGACTCCTTAACATGCATGTGGGTTCTTGATCATGATCAGATTATACGTTCTAGTAATGTGAATTTACTTATCCCCATACGTTCTTTCTGCAGTTGAACTGGAGCACGGGGTGGGGACCTTGGAGGAAGCCAAGGCTGCACTCCAGGGGATACTCAACAGAGGCTGCAAACCGTGACTAGCAAACAATAATTGATTTTACAAAAAAAAAAAGTATTCTATTTAATTCGTTTTAAAAGGGAGAGAATAAGCAACTGAGATCTTAGTTCCAGCATGGAGGCTGTTTCTATTGGACCTACCCGCTGGACTTTGGTTCAAGTGGAAAAGCTGCTACCGCTTGGACTTGTGCTTCAGTGTGGACGCTTCAGCTTCGTGTAACTGTCCACTTAATGTGGAGCTATTTTCCTGATTAATTGTCCATCATGGATAGTTATGACTGCAAGAGCACTTGGCTCCCCCTTTATATTGTGATGTTTTTGCTCTTAGCAGAAACTTGAGAATATAGGCAAGCGAAAAGTTTTTGCAGCAGCGTAGAAGCCATGAAGTGTCCGAGGTTCTGTTCGAGTAAAGTTCAATTCCGAGGGTGAAAGAGGAGCGTTATAGAAGTTCAAGTCATTGAACTTGTTAATTCCTGAAACCAGATCGAACAACTTTGCTGAAAGTTAATTTTCAGAAGCTTATAATCTGAGTTGTTATAGCGTTAACAGGAATAATAAATGTTCGCACTTGAGGTCTTTCTTATCCAATAGAACCATAAGTGGTAATAAAAGATCTCTACAGGCCCCTAGGTTCTTGTCCAAAAAAGCCATTAATAAGTATCAATAAAAGATCTGCACGGGCCCTAAGGTTGATTGATTGCTATGTTTCATTTAGACACACTTTCTTTCCCCATACCCATGTATTTATTATTTGCATAAATCCAAGTCAAGATTGGGTTGTATTATGCTCTCCTGTGCCTTTCACATGTTACGTGTCATTTGCCAATTCATCTTTAAGTGGCCCATATCACGTGTGTTCTTCTTGGATCATTGCTGACGAATTCTCTCTGGTCATTTTCACCTTGTACTAATTCTAGCAGTCATCCACACAGCTTACATTGAGGAAGAAGAAGTTTAATCCTCTTTGAACACAGTAGAACTAAACAAGTTCATCCAACTATTGGCCATGTGATAACGGTTAACGTCTCCTTTCAAGAACTTTATTGTCAAGAAGTAAAGATTTTTATACATATTTAGTTTGTCTTACCAATGCTATGGATGTCGGCATGTTTGACTTGAGAAATAGAAATGATTTCTGTAAAACTGTCTACTTTTTACTGGTTCCTCTACTGTAATTTTTCTTCAGACCCTCTCCAAAATTTGTATCAGTGGGAGTCAGTTGAGACTAGGGGTGACCATTATTCGGTTTTAGACAAAAAATCAAATATGATCGAATAAGAGATTCGGTTCGGTTTAAAAAAAAAAATTATTCGATTTCGGTAATTTTTTATTTGATTTCGATTTTGAGTTTCAATTTCGATCCAAAATCGAAAATCCAATAAAACTTTGCAATCATATAAATACCTTCAATTCTATGCATATTTGTGATTAAAAATGTGTATATTTTAAAAATAATTTTATGTATGTATTTTGAAGTATAACTTTGATAATTTAACAACTAGACAATTTTGAACACAACTTTAAATACAACAAATGTATAAAATTATAACTTTTTAAATATAATTTAATAACAATTTTAACTTTTAGTTCGAACCATTAAACAATATAAATAGTTCAATCGAATAAATTTTGTATTAGTGGAAGAAACTCTAAATCAAAATTTCAAAAATACTACTTGCGGAAAAAAAGAAAAAAAAAACATTTTAAAAATAGTATTGCTAAAAAAAAAACATTTTACTATGAAAAAAAATAATTGAAATGAAAAATTGTTTCTACTTTTTTTCTTTGATTCCCTGGAAGAAAATGACTTGAACTTCACTTCCAAAAAGAATTACCAAATTACCCAGCCACACTCCGTAGAGTTCTTCCACCTCACCTTGTCTTCCCCACCATGTACCCGAAGGTAGACTCCACCCACTTCCGCACTTCCCCAATCCCAACCATCAGCAAAAGCTTCAAAAAAATCCCATCTTTCCATCCATCATGGAAACAGCCGCAGCATCAGCGTCGAGCACAGAGAGCTGCCCATCTTCTGCTTCCTCCTCCTCCTCCTCCTCCTCGCGCCACTGCTGCCAGAGCATCATCACCCACATCAGCCATGACCAGATCTTCTCCATCCTCCACCTCCTCCCCCACGAGTCCATCCTCTCCTTCTCCATGACCTGCAGAAAGTTCAGATATTTGGCCTCCTCCCAGTCTCTATGGGAGCACATCTGCAGGAGGGACTGGGGGAGCGGCTCTGTGGACGCTCTCATGGCGTCCTTCTCCTCCTTCCAGGAGAGGGAGGTCTCCTGGATGAGGCTCTACAAGGAGGTTTCCCACCTGGCTTCTCTCTCCTGCCACCGCCTCTCCACTAAAGTCGATGGGATCTCTCCCCGGCCGAGGGCCTCCCTCTCCCTCAATTTCGTCTCTGGCTCCCTTGTTCTTTTCGGTGGAGGCTGTGAAGGAGGTTAGAAATAGAATCACTCTACTCTGTGCATCATTTATTGTTGAAAAGAAGTGAGCTTGCTTTGAATCTCTGTCCTTCTTCTTCAAAGTTGTGTGCTTTGCTCAATTCTATAACCATTCTTTTTTACTGTGTGTGTAGTTGTTGTCTTTTGAGTTAGGATGGTCAGGCCATATGCACTTGTTGGGGGGAAAGAAGTGGTTTTGCTTCAACCTCTCCCCTTTCCCCTTTCCCCCTTTCCCCCTTTCCCCTTTCGGAAAGAAACTAACAGTATTTAATGGATTAGTAAAATTGTACTGCTTTGAACCTTTCTTCTTCGGCTTGAATCAGTGTTCTATGTTGGTCTAGCGTGTTGTTCTTTTATGAGAGTTTAGGCATGGAATGTGGAGAAGTTAATCTTAGGTTTAGAGAGAACAACATCTCAATCACGAAAATCCACCTTCTCTCCTCAATTGGGGAAATACAATTCTTACTTATTATAGAGGAATACAATTCTTATTTATTGTGCAGGAATACGAGTGCAAAAACCCTAGAATATCATGCCTAATATGGTCCATATATATTTTGGACCCATCCCATCCGGAACAAATCCCACTCCCTAGCATAAAGTTGTACAGGGGAAACATGTACAAAACCTTTTTTACTTCCCAATTCTCTTCTCCAAGTTTACAACTACTATTCCTTTTTCGCTCTTTGCTTAATGTGTTATAGGAACACATGCAATTTCTTATAGCAAATTATTTCATCTTAGTTCGCCCACTCTTTATATGCTATGGGGACTCTCCACTTTGAAAGTGCTCCTCAATTGAATGAGCTTATATTGCGTAACAAAAGGTTGGTCTACCTATCTACCAACTACTCACATAGGTTTTATGACATGACTCTCTCATTCTCATAGCTACCTTAGTTAGGAATTTGGCATCAACTAAAAGGGTTGATGTTAGATCGACAACCGGTCATAACAACTTTGTTAAATCCTTTATGGAACTTTTCTATGCTCCATAGCTGACCCCATTCTAATAGGAGAAGTGTTTGGATGATGATGACGATGATGATAATCACTCCTTCAAGTTGAGATCGCTTAACAAACACACTCAATAAAATAAAACAAAAACTCTAAACAATAAACACTACTTTTATAAGAAGAAACAAGTTCTTTTATCGTTATCCGGAGGAGTTATCATTCAACGGGTTTTCATCCAAGTAATCTCGAGCTTCGATTCACAGTATCGAGGAATTTACCGAAACTTCTTGCATTGCAACTTTGTGGGAGAAAAACTCCAAAAAAATGCACAACCACACTACTAGGGAATAGCCCATAACCCCTCATATTGTCATTCATCAGCTCTTATAGGCTAACCTTTAGAGCCGATAAAACATGATGGTCTTTAGTTTGTTTTCTCCTCTATCTCCAACACAAGAAAGTGCCCAAGCTGATCTCCAAGAAGACATTGTCCAAGCCTGTTTCTACCATTCAAGCTTGTAAGTTTACTTGCGAAAACCTCGTTCTCTGAATTCCCCTCGTTTTTATTATTATTTTCTTCTTCCTTTTGTTTCTTTTTTCTTCCCGATCCCCTCTTTTTTTGTCCCCATCACTAGATCACGTAAAAACCAATGATAAAAGGGATCTTCTTTTCCCCATATTAGATCACACACCAATACAAGGTGGCACACCAATATTAGGATATTTTCCGCCATTTAATCCCACACCAATACATGGGTTCTTCCTTTGTTCCCCTTTACTGGATCTGTTGAAATTAGTTGATGATTTTATTGATTGTCTCATTGGCATTATATAGCCTTACAGTCATTAATACAATGATTTCAATCATTATGACAATAATCTCATAATGGGATATCCTGTGACATATTCTGGCATCCCAAATATGTCCTCAGGATATTCCCATGTGCTTATACTATACTTAAATATGACACCCAACATACCATATCAACACTCTCCCTCAAGATGGGTGAAAGATATTCACTAAGCCCATCTTGTCACATCCTCTAATCATGCTCACTGAGGCGAGTCCCTTGGTTAGTCCATCTGCTACTTGATCCCTGGTTGGAACATGGCCAAGCTCCAGTAATCCTCTATCCAACTTCTCTTTGATGAAGAATCTATCAATCTCGATGTGTTTGGTCCTGTCATGCTGTACTGGATTGTTGGCGATACTAATAGCTGACTGATTGTCACACCACAGCTTCATCTTGGCTCCTTGATCCAGCTTCAGCTCCACCAGCATATTCTTCAACCATAGCAGCTCTGCAACTCCCAAGGCCATAGCTCTGTACTCTGCTTCAGCTGTCGATCTGGCCACCACAGACTGCTTCTTACTCCTCCAGGAGACCAAGTTACCTCCTACAAATATGCAATATCCCGAGGTAGACCTCCTGTCATCAGCACAACTAGCCCAGTCAGAATCACAGTAGCCCTCGATGCTCACGTGATTGTTCTTCCTAATATTAGTCCCTTCCCGGGAGCACATTTCAAGTACCTCAGAATCTGGTACACTGCATCCATATGACCCTTCCGTGGGTCATGCATGTAGCGGCTCACCACACTTACTGCAAAGCAGATATCAGGACGTGTGTGGCTCAAATAGATCAACTTGCCAACCAGTCTCTGGTATCTGTCCCGATCAACTGGTTCTCCAGCCTCAGCATCAATCTTGAACCTCTGATCTATTGGTGTCGCTGCAGGTTTGCACCCCAACATTCCAGTTTCTGTGAGAAGGTCCAGTGCATACTTCCTTTGAGAGAGAATAATCCCCTCTGCTTCTCGAGCAATCTCAATCCCAAGGAAGTACCGAAGAAGGCCGAGATCCTTCACCTCGAATTCCTTGCCAAGCTTTCCTTTGAGTTGGGCGATCTCCTGCTCATCATCTCCTGTGATAATCATATCGTCCACATACACCGCAAGCATGGTGATGTGGCCTCCACTCCGACGGAAGAACACAGTATGATCAGCATTGATTTGCTGATATTCCATCCCTATCATCGTCCTTCTGAATCTGTCAAACCACGCTCGAGGAGACTGCTTCAGTCCATAGAGGGACTTCTTCAACCTGCAGACCTTGCCTACTGTCTGATTGGTGCCAAATCCTGGTGGTATCTCCATGTACACCTCCTCCACTAGATCTCCGTGAAGAAACGCATTCTTCACATCCAGTTGGTGTAGCTTCCATCCACCATTCGCTGCCAGAGAAATCAGAGTCCTGACAGTGCTCATCTTTGCAACTGGTGCAAAGGTCTCGTCATAGTCGATGCCGTACGTCTGACTGTATCCTTTGGCTACTAGTCGAGCTTTGTAGCGATCAACCTGTCCATCTGGGTTCTGCTTCACGGTAAAGATCCACTTGCATCCAACTGCTCTCTTCCCCTCTGGCAGTCTCACAAGCTCCCAAGTGTGGTTCTTCTCCAGAGCTCCCAACTCCTCGTGCATTGCCGCTTTCCACTTTGGATCGTTCTTGGCAACCTGCCAATTGTTAGGTACAGTAATACTATCCAAAGATGCTATAAATGCTCCATGAGAAGAAGGGATATGGTCATAAGAAACAAACTGAGCAATATCCCAACCATATCTATTTGGAGGATTTCCTGCATTGCTGCGAGTGGTCCTCCGTACAGATAGTGGTGTGGGAGTAGTAGTAGGAGGAGGAATGATATCTTGTGAAGGAGGGGGTATCACCTGAAGGGGGGTTGGTGTCGGTGCCTCAGGAGTTGGGACGAACGTAGGCAAGGGACTTGGCACTGGCACTGTCGGTACTGGTCCTGCAGTTTGCTTCTCTCTCCTGCTGTAGGTAAGTAACTCTCCCTGAGCCGTAGGCCTAACACCTTCACCTTCTTGTCCCTTCTCCGTGCCTCTATGCCAAACTTCTAAATCGGTTACCACCAAGTTCTCCATCTCCCCCTCTCGCCTAATACAGGCAGTATTAGGCGTGTTGTGTGAAGTTCCGTCCTGGCGGTAGTATGGCTCATGCTCCCGAAAGTGGACATCCATACTGACAAACTTTTTCTTCTCTACTGGACTCCAGCACATACCCCTTTTGGGTCGCCGAGTAGCCTACGAAGATGCATTTGACCGCTCTAGGGTCAAGTTTTCCAACTGATGGCCTGTTGTCCTTCACAAAACACACACACCCAAACACCTTCAGTGGGAGTATCCCACCATTATTGCCTTGCAATACCTCACATGGGGACTTCCATCCGAGGACCTTCGAGGGCATCCTGTTGATGAGTTGAGCTGCTGTCAACACTGCATGCCCCCACAGACTCTGTGGGACATTCATGTCGATCATCATACTTCTTGCGACCTCCAGAAGGTGTCTGTTTTTTCTTTCTGCAACTCCATTTTGTGCTGGTGTGTATGCACAGGTGGTCTGATGCTGTATTCCGTGTGCTGACAAGTATTCTGCAAGCGTCCTGTTGGTATACTCTGTTCCATTGTCAGACCTTAGTACCTTCACAACTGCTTTGTACTGAGTCTGGACATGCTTATGGAAATCCCGAAAACAAGCAGGTACATCACTCTTATTTTTCATCAAATATAACCAGATAACACGAGAGGCACACTCAATGAAAGAAACAAAGTACTTATAACCATTCATAGTGTTAGTAGCACATGGACCCCAGACATCAGAATGTACTACCTCAAAAGCAAAAGTGCTCCTATGACCCGTGCCAACATATGAGCTCCTAGTAAGTTTTCCTAACTCGCACGCATCACATACTAATTTCTCTTTATTTGTTTTTGCATAAATCTCTGGATACAACTTACTTAGAGTATCAAAGGAAGAATGTCCCATCCTCCGATGATGGAGTATCAAGGTATCCTCAGTCCTCTGCTGCAGTCCTTCCATGCCAGCCTTCTCTGCCATAGATACCAATGCTGAGTCCAGTCCTTCTCGATCTAGGTACCACAGTCCCTCATGCCAAGTGCCAGTCCCAAGTCTTCGTCCTGTCCCTTTCTCCTGGAAGGTCACCTTAGGAATATCAAAAGAAACAATGCATTTAAGTTGGAGGATTATAGAACTAATGGATAAGAGACTGACTGGAAAGGATGGAGCATGTAAAACATTGGATAATCTTACTGAACCTGTACAATTAACAGTACCCTTACCGACCACTGGCTGGAAAGTGCCATCAGCTGTCTGAATGCTGTCTGCTGATGCTAGGTGAGTGTAGGAAGAAAACTCACTAGCATTCCCCGTCACATGTCGAGATGCTCCCGAGTCGATAATCCAGTCTGATGATTTAAGGGAAGAGATAGACGCAAGGACAAGTGATTCGTCAGTACCTTCTGATGGATGGGCATACATGGCAGCGTTGTCCCTAACAAAGAATAAGGTGGACGCCTCCTCTGTTCTACTCCTCATGTCTCCCAGTGCCTGGTCCTCCACAGTAAAGGTGCCATCAGCTTCTCCGTTCCCTTCTGATATCAGGAGGTTTGTCCGATAACCTCCTCGGCCGCCTCGTCTATCCCCTCGACCACGACCACGTCCTCCATTATATCCTCGTCCGCCGAACGGTCCTCGTCCACCACCTGAATCTTCCTCCCTAGGTGGTTTGGTACAAGCATACCGATGATGACCCATATTCCCACAGTTGTAGCACTGCCGGTTATGCTGCCAGGGCTCTCCCTTAGATCCTGTGTTACCTGAGCTGGTGATCGCTAGTGCTGACTTTGCTTCGGGGGGACCACCTGTCCCGGCTTGCAGCCTGATGCGTGTCTCCTCCTGGATCATGGCTGAGATAGCCTCCTCAAGGCTAGGGATCTTTGGTTGGGCTAGAAGTAGGGCCGTCCTCTGTGCAAAAGCTGCAGTCAGTCCTTTGAGGAACTTAATCGTCCTCTCCTGCAGACACACCTGTCTCTCCTTACACTTAGGGTCCCCGCAGCTCGCCCGATCTGAGGAGTGATCATAATCCAACCACAAACGCTCCAACTCCGTGGCATACTCCTGCACCGTCTTCTCTCCCTGTACGGTGTCATCAATCTCCCCCTTTATCTGGAAGACCCGTAAGTTGTTCCCCACACCATCATAGGTCCTTCTCAACTTCTCCCACACATCTTTCACCATCTCAATACCGTCTACTGTGGCGGCAATAGACTGGACTAAGGAGTTGAGAAGCCAGATGTAGATCACCATATGAGTGGACTTCCACTCATCGCGTCCTGTCGAGCCCTCGTCCGGCTCTGTCGTCTCGTCCGTCAGGAACCCCTCCATGTTTTTTCCTGCGAGGGTTCTTCTCACCCGTCGTGACCAACTCAGATAGGTGGCTGGTCCATCTAATTTCAGATCGATGGAGGGAAGCTTCAACTCCGGTGACGTTCGTGTCGTGTTCTCACCAGCCGACATCGTCAACAACTTCATCAACGTCGCCACCTCTGCAGAATCTAGCTTCTTGATGATCTCCTCCATCGATGCGTCGTCTATCCAATCACGTCACGGACTCACGCTTGTCCTCGTCGTCCTCTCCTAGATCCGAACATGTCCCCCCTTTTTTCAGATCTAGGCATCCCTATTAGGCGTTGACTCGTGCTGGTGCGGAGGAGGCGGCAGCACGCATGTCACAACCGTCGTCGCAGCAGCAGTCGCAGCAACCGCAGCAGCAGTAGTAGCCGCAGCAGTAGCGGGACGGGGCAGCAACAGCGAAGGGCGGCCTGCGAAGGGCGGAGAAGAGGAGAGGAGGGAAAAAAGGGGGGGGCGTGGAAGAGTTCGGTGGAGGAGATCTAGGAAATCCTCCTGTGAGTTTGTGGAAGCTTGGTGACGGCTAGGGTTTGTGGAAACTTGGCTCTGATACCATGTTGAAATTAGTTGATGATTTTATTGATTGTCTCATTGGCATTATATAGCCTTACAGTCATTAATACAATGATTTCAATCATTATGACAATAATCTCATAATGGAATATCCTGTGACATATTCTGGCATCCCAAATATGTCCTCAGGATATTCTCATGTGCTTATACTATACTTAAATATGACACCCAACATACCATATCAACAGGATCACATGCATTGGGGATCTCCCTTTCCATCCGTAAGAGACACTCATCTATAAGAGGGAATGTGCAAAATCTTTTTCTTGCAACATATCTATTTTTTCCCATGGGTCTTTGTTGGTATATTAGAATATTCTTGGTATATTTGTTGATATATTAGAATATTCGTGGTATATTTGTTGGAATATTAGAATATTCTACATGGGATTTTAATGGGGTATTAATGTAAGATGAAGGATTGTAAGGCTATAAATAGCCAAAATGATTATCAAAAAATATATATAACAATTACTCCAAAATATTCTACATGGTATCAGAGCCCAAACCCTAGCCGCCACCACCTCCCAAACCCTAGCCGCCACCACCTCCACCGCTGCCACACCTTCCGCCACTACCGCTGCCGTCGCCGCTCGTCCGCCACCACCGCGAAGCCGCGACACCCGCGGAGTCTTCTGCCGCGGTTCCTGGCCTCTCCCACGGGTCGTTCCAGACGTTGACATCGAAGGCCTAGATCTGATGGGGGAGAGATGATCGGGTCTAGGAGAGGACGAAGAGGGCGAACGTGAATCGTGGGATGGGTGTGAGGTGATCGGAGAAGAGGATGATCGATGGAGGAGATCATCAAGAAGTTGGACTCTGCGGAGGTCGCAACATTGACGAAGCTGATGAAATTGTCGGCTGGTGAGAGCGCGACGAACATTGACGAAATTGGAGCTTCCATCCATCGATCTGAAGCTTGATGGACTGACCACCTACCTGAGTTGGTTAGACGGGTGAGGAGAACCCTCGCAGGGAAGAACCTTGAGGGTTTCTTGTCAGGAGAGAAGACAGAGTCGGATGAGGGCTCGACAGGACGCGACGAGTGGAAGTCCACTCATATGGTGGTATACATTTGGCTCCTCAACTCTTTAGTCCAGTTGATCGCCGCCACAGTGGATGGCCTTGAGATGGTGAAAGATGTGTGGGAGAAGTTGAGGAGAACCTACGATGGTGTGGGGAATAACTTAAGGGTTTTCCAGATGAAGGGGGAGATCGACGACACGACACCGTACATGGAGAGAAGACGGTACAAGAGTATGCCACGGAGTTGGAGGGTCTGTGGTTGGATTATGATCACTTCTCAGATCGGACAAGCTGCGAGGACCCGAAGTGTAATGAGAGACGAGTATGTCTGCAGAAGAGGGCGATTAAGTTTCTTAAGGGGCTGACCGCAGTGTTTGCTCAGAGGACAACACTACTTCTAGCCAAACCGAAGATTCCTACACTTGAGGAGGCTATCTCGGCCATGATCCAGGAGTAGAATCGTATCAAGTTACAGGCAGGGACATGTGGTCCTCCTGAAGTGAAGACAGCACTGGCGGTTGCCAATTCAGGCGGCACAGGACCTAAGGGAGACCCCGACAGTGTTACAACTGCGTGGATGTGGGCCATCTGAGGTATGCTTGTACCAAACCACCCAAGAAGGAATATTCAGGTGGCGGATGTGGACAGTTTGGAGGACGTGGCCGTGGTCGTGGGGTCGACGGGGTGGTCGAGGAGGTTATCGGACGAACCTGCTGGTAGCAAAAGGCGAGGAGGGAGCTAATGGTGCCTATACTGAGGAGGATCAGGCACTACTGGGCATGCTGGAAGTACTCAGGAGAAAGCAGAGAGCGTCAAGCGATGGAGACAGGAGGAGTGGGACTGAGGAGGCGTCCACCTCAATCTTCGCCAGAGGCAACGCTGCCATGTAAGATATTGCAAGAAAATAATAGTGGGATACTCCAACTAAAGGTGTTTGGCTGCGTATATTTTGTGAAGGACAACAATTCATCTGTTGGGAAACTTGACCCCAGAGCAGTCAAATGTGTATTCGTGGGCTATTCGGCGACTTAGAAGGATACATGTGCTGGAGCCTAGTAGAGAAGAAGTTTGTGAGCATGAATATTCACTTCAGGGAGTTTGAGCCATACTACCGTCAGGAGGGAACCTCATCCATGAGCAACTCACCTGATACTGAGAGTATGAGGCGAGAGAGGGAGATTTGTGAGAGTGTGGTGACCGATTTAGGAGTATGGCATGGAGGAACGTTTGAGGAGGAGCAGGAGAGTGAAGAGGAACAGGGGGAGGTGATGAGAGGTGTTAGGTCCACGGCTCAGGGGGAGTTACTTACCTACAGCAAAAAAGGGAAGCAAACTGCAGGACCAGTACCTATAGTGCCAAGTCTCTTGCATGCGTCCGTCTCAACTCCTGAGACACCTACACCATCACCACCAGATTCTCCTTCAGGTGATATCATTCTTCCTACTCCTCCCACACCATTATCAGTACGGAAAACCACTCGCAGCAATACGAAAAATTCTCCTGATAGATATGGTTGGAACCTTGCTCAGTTTGTTTCATATAATAACATCTTTTCTTCTCATGGAACATTCATTGCATCTTTGGATAGTATTACTGTACCTAATAATTGACAGGTTGCCAAGAACGATCCAAAGTGGAAAGCGACAATGCACGAGGAGTTAGGCGCTCTTGAGAAGAACCACACTTGGGAACTGGTAAAACTGCCAGAGGGGAAGAGGGCAACCAGATGCAAGTGGGTATTTACTGTGAAGCAGAACCCAGATGGAAAAGTAAAGCACTACAAGGCTCGACTGGTGGCAAAATGATACAGTCAGACGTACGACATTGATTATGATGAGACCTTTGCACCAGTGGCGAAGATGAGCACCGTCAGGACCCTGATTTCTTTGGCAGCGAATGGTGGATGAAAGCTACACCAACTGGATGTGAAGAATGCGTTTCTTCATGGGGATCTAGTGGAGGAAGTGTACACGGAGATTGTAGTGCCCCGTTCCCCTATTCGGGGAGCGCGGCTAAGAAATACTTGGTACCATTCGATCGGGACAGATTGAATCAAGAGCCTTTTCTCGTTATGGATTGATTTCTTCAGAATCAGATCCCATATTCAACGGATCGTGCCTCAAGGAAGGACTCGGCGGCAGAGTCGAGAGGGGCCTTTCTGTTGCGGTGGTTTTCTTGCCCATTTTCGATGTCGCTTGGTTGCCTTCTTGTTGGTTTTATGACTTGCGTTTTCTTGAACGGTTTCGATGGATTTCATTGCCTTTGTTCTTAGAATTTTGCATTTCGTATCGAACCACGGAGACCGAAGCAGGAGATATTGATCATCTGTTGGTGCGTGCAGGTGATCGGGTAGACGACGTGCGTGCGGAGTCTTGAAGTTCTCTCCTTTTCTCTCATAGTTCACCAACTTGTGAGTGGGTTTACTTCGATTAGCACCCTTCTTTCCAGTCTTCACTCTTAATAAAATTGGCTCATTTGTGCATTCCGCTCCAACGATATCATAATAAGAATAAACTGAGTCAAAGGAAAAGAAGAGTTAGACTTGAAACACTTGTAATGCTTGTCACCTAAAATTTTCAAACGATCATATTGATGCGTGCTTGTCCGCTATGCATTTATATATTCATGTTTCAGTTGTAGCTAGAACTTATTCTATATAACTGTACAGATGTATTGTGCAAATCACTTGGACAGGTAGACTATGCCAAATGCACTATGCTAAAGTAGATATATACATTCTTGTGGTTTGAATGTTTTATCTATTAACTTAGTGTCAATGCGTAGTTCGGTCGGACAACTTGTGCACAAGGTTTAGTTCCTGCGAACGGTGCCCGGGCACTGGGACCGATTCATTCCGGGCGGAACTCGGATAGCTACGCTAGCAAGCCTAACACGGGTAATGCGGGAGCCTTGCAACGGGGCTTGCTACCCGCGCTGCAAGGGCCAACGTCTTACTGTAGCTATTGTCCACGGTGGCAATGATATGCCATGACCAATGTATATATATTTCTGCATTGCTTGCTTAAACTAATGATGTCTTCGTGGCAGGGAAAGACATGGTAAGTATTGTGCAGGCTGTTCAGACGGGAAGGTAAAAGTCACCTAACGGTGGCATATTTGTTTCTGTAAAGTGCATACTCAATACTTGCATGTAAAATGAATTAAGGCAAGATAGAAAGTCCACAAATAACTTGCATGCTTCATATAAACAACTCTGGATTTGGTTAGTTGGGTTAGCTCGTCCTCACCGGTACTTTTTCAAGTACTGACCCTCGTTGCAGCAGGTTCCCCGAGCCCAAGCGACGCGGCGAGGAGCTGAAGCTTCTTCCCCCAACCAGTCCAGTACTCTTCGCAACCGTTTGTGACTTTTTGGAGCTTGTACAAAGCACTCGGAGGCCGCACAACCCTTATATGCAGCTCTGAGGCAAGGTGATAGCTTTGCCAGCAGGTGTCTATATCATTTTGAAGTTTTAGTAAAGGATGTGATGTATGGAACGGCTATCTCATTTTGTATCCAAGTTGTAAGTCCGTGTGGCATCCTTATTGCTTTTAGGTCAAGAGTCTGTAATCAGATGTTCATTATCAATAAAAGAAAATTTTTCTATACCTCAATGTGTGTTATCTTATTTGCATACTCTGTTGCATATATTCTAAAGATTATCATTATGCCTAGACCTTGTGCACGTACGTCCTACGCGTGCACGGCATCACGTTCGTGGGACGATTATTGATTAGGCGAAATCGGGGTATGACAGAGATACCACCAGGATTCTGCACCGATAATACAGTGGATAAGGTCTGCAGGTTGAAGAAGTCCCTTTATGGACTGAAGCAGTCTCCTCGAGCATGGTTTGACAGATTCATGAGGGCGATGATAGGGATGGGATATCAGCAGATCAATGATGATTATACTGTGTTCTTCCGTCGGAGTGGAGGCCACATCACCATGCTTGCAGTGTATGTGGACGATATGATTATCACAGGAGATAATGAACATGAGATTGCCCGACTCAAGGGGAAGCTTGGCAAGGAGTTTGAGGTGAAGGACCTTGGCCTTCTTTCGTATTTCCTTGAGATTGAGATTGCTCGAGAAGCAAAGGGGATTGTTCTTTCTCAGAGGAAGTATGCGCTGGACCTTCTCACAGAGACAGTAATATTGGGATGCAGACCTGCAGCGACGCCGATCAACCACGGGTTCAAGCTGTGTGCTGAGGCTGGAGAACCAGTTGACCGAGACAGATACCAGAGACTGTGGACAAGTTTATCTATTTGAGCCACACACGTCATGATATCTGCTTTGTAGTGAGTGTGGTGAGCCGCTACATGCATGACCCAAGGAAGGATCATATGGACGCAGTGTATCAGATTCTGAGATACTTGAAGGGTGCCCCCGGAAAGGGGTTGATATTCAGAAAGAATGATCACTTGCGCATCGAGGGCTACTGTGACTCTGACTGGGCTAGTTGTACTGACGACAGGAGGTCTACCTCGGGCTATTACATATTTGTAGGAGGCAACTTGGGCTCTTGGAGGAGTAAGAAGCAGTCGGTGGTGGCCAAGATCGACAGCTGAAGCGGAGTACAGAGCTATGGCCTTGGGAGTTGCAGAGCTGCTATGGCTGAAGAGTATGCTAGTGGAGCTGAAGCTGGATCAAGGAGCCAAGATGAAGCTGTGGTGTGACAACCAGTCAGCCATCAATATCGTCAACAATCCAGTGCAGCATGACAGGATCAAACACATCGAGATCGATAGGTTCTTCATCAAGGAGAAGTTGGACCGTGGACTACTGGAGCTAGGTCATGTTCCAACTAAGGAGCAGGTAGCAGACAGTATGATCAAGGAACTTAGCTCTGCAGATATGATTAGAGGATGTGACAAGATGGACTTAGTGAATATCTTTCGCCCATCTTGAGGAGGAGTGTTGTTATATTAGAATATTCTTGGTATATTTGTTGGTATATTAGAATATTCTTGGTATATTTGTTGGGATATTAGAATATTCTACAGGGAATTTTAATGGGGTATTAATGTAAGATGAAGGATTGTAAGGCTATAAATAGCCAAAAGATTATCAATAAAAAATATAACAATTACTCCAAAATATTCTACAGTCTTCTCTCCTTATTCATGAAAATTATTTTCTTGTTTTTCTTCATCCTAGCCCTCAAGCTTATATGTAAGAGAGCACCCACGATCTTTACAGCGAAAGATAGTACACCCAGAGACTTCAGAGCTTCGCTTTTGTTCACTAATTTTTGATATCGTCCTATGCACATGGTTTTGATACAGTGATACAATGTCCCATACTACGAGGTTATAGGTATGAGATACGGAGAAGATAATAGATGGTGGCTAACCTTGGTTTTGGAGAGAACTAAATAGCAAAATATCATTATTCTTTGATAACAGAAGAATACAAGTACAAAGACAATATTACCCCCACCTATAGGTGTGGAATGGGTCGGGTCGACCTGGGCCCGAAATTTTTTGGGTTTGATCGGGTCTGAACCGGGCCGGTCCAGCCCGGTTAGGATATACGGGCTAGTCCGGGCAAGGCTAGACCGGTATGGGTCCACTTCGGGTGCAGTTTGGGCCCGGTTTGGTCCAATTATTTTAAAAAATTAGAAATTCTTGGCTTTGGGGCTTTGGCCTTTTAGGCTTTACTAAATAAAAAAATATATAGAAAATATTTTTTTAATGAAAATAAAGGAACTTTATAAATTCTATATATTTAAAAAACTTAATAACATTTTTATTTATTTTAAGGAAAGTTGAAAGAGTGGAAATACAAATTATATCTTCAATTTGTTCTTCGGTCTTCATGTCTAGTTTTTTTTTTAATCTTTGTTGACAATCTTCGAAATTTTCAAATCTTCGATTTTCAGAAAAATTGATCAAACTCTGCAAGACTTTGCCTTCTCATTCTTCAATTCATTTAGCGTCCTATATAGTAAGAGATTGAATTGAAAGTCCAATCCATTAAGGTCGTTACTTTCATCTCTTAAGTAGTGATACATCCTTAACAAATTTTCTAAATTTCATACCATATTGTGCATATAGCATTTTAAACTTTTTTTGTCTACTTGGTGAAGTGTTCAAACTAATTAGACATGTTCTAATATTTTCTAAATTCGCTTGAAGAAATTGAAGGCATTATTGTATAATTAACTTAACAATATGACAAGCACATCTTACATGTTAAAATCGTCCTTCTAATATAGATATAAATTAACATTTCAAAATATTAACACTAGAAATATTATCACTGACATTATCAAAAGAAATTGAAAAAAATTTATTATGAATATCATATTCATGTAAAACGTGTAATATGGTTATGCATATTTGCAGTTCTAGTATGCGGAACTTCCAACGGTCTTAAATAAATAATTTATTTTTGTAAAATCTATTTTGCATCTAAATAATGTGTCATAATACAAACAAAAAGATAATTTTGTTTACTAGTTTATATATATAAAGTTTTAAAAAATTACTAATATTTTCAAATTTTGTTTCGAAGCTGTTTTTTTATCTTTTAAAAGTTTATGCTCTAGTAGTAGATTTAGAAGCTTTTGTAAAAAATAATTTAATATAGTACTTGCATGGTCATAATATTCTTCACTCTCACCAAATGTGAAATGTTGTTCATCACAAGTAATATATTTTGTTAATTTTATTACGAGCAAATGAATAAGTAAATGATCACAATAAAGATCATTGAGTATCGATGCTTGCTTGTGTTTGTCTAGCATCAATTGAGTCCTTACCAACAACTTTCATAGTGTATCTTCAATGTTTTCGTACTTACATTTTTTTTTCATTTAAAGAATTTTTGCATTTATTGTATTGTGCAGTATTGGTTTCTATGTGTTGGGATCTAAGACTTCTCTGTCTTGGGACTTGCTCTCCCTGATCATTTGTGACAAATAATTTAGTAAAATAATCCCAATAAATCAATCTTGTTCTAGTTGGAATAGTATTTTTAATATTTCTATTTTCGAAAGGTGACATTTGTGTCGGTAGTCGTTCATTTTCTACAATATTAGCATAATAATTATATCATAAGTATTATAAACATTGTAACAATATTTCGAAAGATTATCAAAGTTTTGGCTAGAACTAGTAACAACATTAGTGTATATATATATATATATATATATATATATATATATATATAATTGTAATTAAAAAATTAATCAATTTAAAATATTAAAACTAACTACTTATATAATATAATATAGAAATACTTAAACCAACAAATTGATTTCCTATAAAGCCAGATGTAGAATTGTTGCAGCTTGGTGGTAGTGAATTAAATTGAAGTCTCCAAATTTTTCGAACTCTTGTGATTTTTTTGCACTTCAGTCTCCAGAAAGTACCGAATATAACACAAGATTGATTGAAAGTACTAGAAGAGGGAAGAAATTTTGTTTTGGTAAATTTGGGTGAATTAATCCCTATTGACTATCTCGCAAATCCCGAGTCAGATGTCTACAAAGAGATTCTTGATCTTCGGAAGCGTCATGAGAAGGGCGTCCAGAGTTATTCTTTTTAAGTTTGAGTGAACATCCGGTAGCCAATTAATTAGGACCAGGAGCTGCATCAAGACGGATTATAGGAATTTTTTGGATACTAAATGACCACAAATACCCTTAGAATATAGTTAGTAGGAGTATTTTGGTCATTTTCAGCAAAATGATCAAAATATCCTTGCTAACGTTAAACGGTTAAAAATGGGAATGAAAATATTTGAATAAAAATACGCCCATATTACCCTTAAATATGGCTGTTGCTTCTTCTTTTTTACCAAAATAAACCAATCCCCTTCCCCCAACCCAACCCCCCACCCCCACCCCCCACCCCCACACACGTTTTAATAACGGTTATTAGGGGGGAAATAGTAAATCTCCCCAGAACCCAACCCTTATTTTATAAAGGGGCCCACATGCACATGCAGGAGGGTGGGGATGTTCGGATCGGGTCGGGCCTGGTCAACCGGGATGGGGGTAAACCCGAACCAGACCCGTTGGCAGCATGGCCCGAGTTGTTTTGTAGTGGTGGGTGGGTGGGGGGGGGGGGGGGGGGGGGGGGGTGTTGTTTGAAACCCAGTCCGACCTGTTGTTGAAGGTGGGCCGAGCCTGGCCGGGCTGGGCTGATCCGTCGACCCGGCCTGGCCGTCCAGCCCACGTTACACCTTCACCCCCAGCCAACCCTACAAAATGTCTAAACTGGGTAAAACATTTTCTTTATTTTTGTAACTAAAATCATTCTTTATCTTCTGTTCTATTCCATTGTCTTTGTAATAGATCATATCAAAATCTGGTGATTGAGTAATAAGAACTATTATGTTGTAGCTACTTGGCAGTTTATATCATCAATATTGTCTTCTTCTTGGCTGATGTTGCTAGAATCAAGGTCTATTCCCAGTTATATATTTATGCTAGTTGGTCCAAGTCTTCCATACTAACATTTCTAAGTTTCTACTATACTAATTACTAAATTAATTTTAAGGATCATTTGCAAGAAAAACTCCTAATGTTTGACCAAAAACAATTACCCTTTATCTTTTCGTCAATTTGCTTCTTTATTTTGATCTTTCCCAGTTTGCTTAGTGGTTTGACCAAAGTCGATGATGAAGAGTACTATTATGAAAATAAAGGATTTTCTGATTTTTTTTTTTTCCAGACAAATGCTCGTGGGTCCTTTTGCAAACTACTCTCTATTCATCAAAAAAATGTCATCATTGTTTGGAATATTTACACCCCAAAAGTTTAGGATAAGGTCTTCTGGTTGTTGTTGGTATTATTTTCTAGGATATTTACATTATTATTCCACTTTTCAGTTATTGATGATTTCAAGTTTCCACTTTTTTACAGTTTACTTTTTTAACTATACGCTACCACTGGTTTTGATTTAAGGTTGAAGCTCTGGTAATATTGTGGGGAACCAACCACGCACAATTACCTTTAAGAAAAACTTTTCAAAAAACTTTCCTACTTTACATTATATTAAGATCCCATTTTCTCCTCTCTACACGAAGTTGCTATTCCTTCCTCAGACGTCATTGATGTAGGCATCTTTAAGGACCCTTACAACAGCCTTCCAGTTTATACTGCAATTGATGCTAGTCTGTGTTTTAATCCTAGCTTATAAGTAAAATTGAAATAAATGCACCAGAATCCTGTGTATTGTAACACTGTATAGCCTGAACACATTCACTTCCCTGTATCAGTCATCTTCTTGGACATCAATGGACAAAAAATAAAGCCAAATAAACGAGCATTTCCCCTGATCAAAGGTAATGATTGTTGATCTCTCTTCAATGAGTTGTACATGATATATGTCTCTTTTCTCATTTTAGCCCCCTATTTGCCATCATAGATTAATCCTCAAGGCCGTATAGCATCACAGTGAATTTTGTGTAGACCAACCAACCATCCGTAACTTCTTCTTTGTATTGAACAATGATGCAGATTGCACATATATGATTTCCAACTTGTTTAGTAAGTCAAAGGTTTACATCCAACATGACCTTTTACTAGGCTGTTGCTGAACTGTAGCTTACATCGATATTAGGTGGATCCAGTCTGTATGCCTGGTGGAGGGTCTATATGAGATGGTAAGTTTGGTTGCTGCAATTCAAGTTGGAGTAGGTACTTAATACGGATTCGGTTTGATTAGACCAACCCCAAAGCTCCAAAACCCACTTCTGCAATTACTGTATATCTCTCGTTATCCCAAACTTGAGTTATACTTCTTCCTGAAAGGAAAAAAGAGTGATACTTATCTCAAGTCTAGTTGATCTGTGACACCTCACATCAAAACTTCTGTGCTTGAGGGGTCCAAGTTTCAGCAAGAATGTGCCAGGCTGAAACCTTACCTTTTTTTAATCAAGCGCCCTTTCTTTCTCTAGTTTTAGCTGCTTTTGCAGAAAACTCTTAACCTTAAATGCCTCCTAAGCCACTTCATCTTAGAGAGATCTCCTTTTTTAGTATCTCCGTAATGGTTCCTTCTAGACGTCCAAAAGGGTAGATGACCAGGCTCACCGTAGATGATTACTCAGTTGCAGTAGTTGTCCATATTATAGGCCTTGTGACCATGGCCGATTAACATTCCCAAGATTGACTATCGTTTCTAGTGATCATATGTTAGCAATTGTGTTTAGCATTTAGCATTTTCTTACAGAGTTTCCCTTCTACTTACTGACACAAACATCTGTTTATATATGGCAAATGCTCCTTGGGAATTGCATTTCAATATTCATTTTAGAAACTTGAAAATTTTGAGGGCCTAGGGAAAGTTGTTCATATGAGAAGATTTTTACGTCTTTGGAAGATAGCATTAAAGCATTACTCTAGGATGCCCTCACTCTCTTTCAGTATTACAAGTGAAGTGTTGCATTCATCTATAGTATATTTACTATTTTCTTCGCTATCTGTTATAGGGCGCCATCTTGATGACACATGGGTGGCACAAGTTGAAGGAAATCAATATAACAGAATAGTAAGTTGGAAGCAGGCCAATTCTGGCTATCCAAGTGGGCGATTTGGGCAGACATGCACCACTGTCGGCGATTCCCTCGTCCTTTTTGGGGGCATCAATGACAATGGCAATCGCCATAATGATACTTGGGTCGGTAATATCAGTTACGAAGGCTCCTCGGAGATAACTGTTTCATGGCGGCTCTTAGACAATGTTGGCTCCATCACCCCTCCCCCTCGTGGGGCCCACGCGGCATGCCTCACTGGTGACGGTCACGTGCTAGTGATCCACGGAGGGATAGGTCTATATGGGCTCCGTTTGGGGGACACATGGTTCCTTCATCTATCTGACGGCCTTTGTTCTGCCAGGTGGCACCAGATAACAAATATCCGCCCGTCGCCACCAGCACGGTCTGGTCACTCGTTGACATGGATTGGGGAAAATAAGATGGTGCTATTTGGCGGGCGGGGGTCTGGTTATGAAGTGCTCAATGACTTGTGGTTGTTTGACTTGGGGGGAGACCGGCCCAATTGGACAGAACTGAGGTATGACTCCTTATCAAATGCCGCCACGGAAATTCCTCTTCCTCGGGTTGGTCATTCTGCTAGTTTAATACTCGGAGGCAAAATTCTCATTTACGGTGGTGAGGATGCACAAAGGCACCGGAAGGATGACTTCTGGGTGTTGGATGTTGCGGCATTGCTGAAATGTCATTTAATGGGTAGAAAAAAGGTGTCAGCTAAGGGTTTGTGGAAGAGGCTGAGAGCTGAAGGTTGGAGCCCAGATTACCGGTCATTCCATGGGGCGTGCACCGATCTTTCCGGCAGGTATGTCTATATCTTTGGTGGGATGGTGGATGGTGTGCTTCAGTCTAGGGAGGCTGATGGGCTGAGGTTTGATGGGGAGTTGTTTCTAGTGGAGCTTGTGCTTCAGCTGTAGAGAGCCAAAGAACATGCTAAAGTGAACTGCTCTCTTGTAACTAATAATCTTATGATGTATGATGCATCCAAATACATATTATGGTCTAGTTGAAACTGTATGGTTTAAGCAGTGTACATATTCTCTTTCACTCCTTTAGAATCATCAGAGGCTTGATTATAGAGTTCTTCTTAGGACTGTCTGATTCAAATTCATATTTTGATGGAGGACCAAGATTAAATTAGTTTAATTTGTTTCTTAGGATTAAAAATAATAATGAGAATTTTATCCCTTGGGATTAGTTTGGATAGGAACCTTATTTTTATTGTTATCTGTTTATTATTTGGCTGTTAGTTTGGATTAGTTTGGAGTTAAATTTTTTTAGGATGTTTTGTTTATCCTTCGAGTTATTGTGTTATTTTTGTGTTATGTTATAGTTGAAAGTATAGTAGAACCAAAGAATTGTAGGAGGGGGAGTAAGAAAAAAAAAATTTTGAAAATTGAGTTTATATACGTTGTTGCGATTCCTAAGAGTTTATATACGTTGGTATAATGTCTAAGTAATTTAAACTTAATTTTCAAAACTTGTTTCATCTATGATATATGCATAGCCGGCCGGCTCCGGGGGAGGCGGGATAGGCAGCCGCCTAGGGCCTCCTCCCGTAACGGGCCCCAATGTTTTAAATTTTTAATCATTAAAAAAGAGAAATCTAGATTTTGTTAAGACTGCAAGTTCATGAAAGGAGCATTTTTGTGTTCTTTGAATCTAAAATTGTTATTCTCTTTTCTTTTAGAGCATCTCCAATCCATTTGTCTTGTTTTGTATTGTGATTTTATATTCACACAAGACAATGAGATAGAAAAATGTTCTCTAAGGTATTGAGAAGATAATAAAAACTACTTTCTTCCAACTTCCAAGATAATTTTTTCACTTCTTTTTTTTTATAAATATTTTTATTCATAATTGATGATGTGAAAATTAAGCATTGTGAAATCCATTGTCTAGATTTAGACAACTAACTTCACATTGTCCTTGTCATGTCAACATCACAACCAACTTTACATTTGCATTGGAAAAGGATTTTTGAAATATGAAGTTGTGATTCCTATGTGGCAATCATTTTTTTCAAACTCACAACATGGTTGGAGATGCTCTTAGAAGTTGAAGTTGCTTAATTTATTGGATATTGATGATAATTTACGTGTATTCAAGAACTAATTATATTGTATTTTGGATTTTGGATTTATAAAAAAAAATTATATAGAGGGATGAGGGTCTCATTTTAAGGACTTGTATAGAGCCTCCAATTCCAAAATACTGGAGCCGGACCTGCATATATAATCTTTTTATATGCGCTCTTCATCAATACATCTTCAGCATTGGATTTCGGAATCTTCGGTATATTTTCAAACTCGCATCTAAATTCATTGATAAATTTTTGCATCGTGTGATAATTTTTGTGAAATTGTATCAATAATTTTTTTCATAATTCGAAATCTCTTATAAAACATAATTGTAAAATTGGATTAGTTGAACTTAAGCCTCCGTTCCGCGTGATATTGTCTTGTAATTTATTTTGTTTCTAGAAATTAACCTGTGCAAATTTAGATACAGAATAAATAGTTGGTGTACAGTTTAGGTGGTAGCAAGCTGGTGATGTGTAAAATGTCCTGTTGTGGCCCTGTAAATAGTGTAAGCATATGTTTTGCAAGAAAAAAAAAAGCTCAAGGAGTCAGGATGGTCTTCTGCTGCTGGTTAAACTTGTACGTATACTACTAATACCATACTTCTTCATAATTGTTCAGTGCTGTTCATTAAAATGGCTGAAGAAGTGGGTGAAGTCTCTTAGGTTGTCCTCTTATGCAGGCAGTTATTTGTAATTCCTCAGCTGTGAGTGAGCTTATAGCTTAATACAAAAATAGAAGTCATTGATCATCAACTACTCATTCATAGGTTTTGCATGCGATTCTCACAATATATCAACGGAATTCTTCCAACTCTCCGTGACTTTTCTCCCTGTTAACTAACTATATGGTGTTAACCTGGCCACTACATGCTGTTCCCTGTATATGGTGTTAACTGGGGATGGGATGAGGAAGACTTTCAGGCTGCCGTTACTACATGCACTCGTTCTCAATCCATCAAATGGAGGAGATTCAAGATGCATGGTGAGTCCGACTTACTGAATAATTTATCGTTAATCTGGATGCATGGACTGGTTCCGGATCATTTAACTCTTCACCTCTCTCTCTCTCTCCAACCAACCCATGATCACGAATGTTGCAATTTCCTGAAACAAATGGAATGAAAGAGCATTATTGAACAGAGGTAGGGAGGGAGGGACATGAGGTGCATTAAATGAGAGGGAGGGTCATCGGAAGGGGGGGGGGGGGGGGAGCCGGACGAACGGTCCCTGCGACCTGCATGTGCATTCATGTGAGCCAGAGGGACCATGTGGTCCTGCACTGCACTGCACAGATCTAAGTTCATACAGTAAATCTTTTCACCATACACACAACAATCATCATCTGCAATTCTGCAACCTCGGTCTCGACTGTTTGGTTCGCAGATTTGGAGCGCGGAAGTGGTCAAATTTTAAGTTTTGAATAACTTCACGTATTTGGCTGGAGGATGTGCAGACTGTGATTTGATATAAACAGTAAATCTTTTGATATGTTGTCACGAAATCGAAGTTTTGATATCGTAGAAAAGTAAAAAAATCGCATTCTCACTTCGCGCACTGGTTAGAGTATCACTTTCCCACTCACTTCAATAAACTTCAGATTTTTCACTTCTAACTTTCAATTCCTCAAAGAACCCAAATAAAAGATTTTCCATTTCGTTTCACTTCGCCGAACCAAACAGCCCCCAAGTGTAACAAATAAACTGTTGGGGGCTTTTATGACAGCAGTCTAATAACGAAAACGACCCAATTCGAAGCCTACGATAATATTGGGTGTCCACACAATTCTGGAATTAAAAATGGAACAATTCTCATAAATGAAACCATTCTAGAATTTAAAACGTAGCACAAAAAGTAAATATTTCCTTGAACACTAGTTATGTAGCTAGTGAGGCAAAAGATAAGCTTACTTACTGTAAAACTTGGAAACATTGTGCTACAGCAGCAGAGACCACCTATCAAACTCTGCAAAAGGTCTTTAACATAATAAAACCCACCTAATAAAGACAAAGAAACCATATCACGATCATCATCAATTAGAGAAGACAAAGAACTTCACAGCATCACCAACAAGACTTCTATAAAACCCGACTTCGCTCCACACCTAAAAACAATTTTCTTAATATAATTCCACACTATTTTTTTTTCCCTTAGAAAACATGGGAGATTCTTGCCTCGACAAGTCCACATCCTTGTTACAAAAGCTTTCAATCCCGAGTAAAAAAGAAAAGAAGAAGAGGACATCACGGAAAGCTATACAACCAAACCCATGCACTTCAACTCCAAAGCATCAAATCCATCATAAGAACTATCCTATCTCAGATATTGCAGCTGCCAACAGACAAATTCTGGAGCCGGGCTATATGTTACTCATGATCTAGTGCCTCTAGACAGGAATGACCTCGGTCTTTGAGGTGTCTTCACATCTCAATACAATCCCATCGAGGTTTGCAGGGAATATACACTTTCCCCATTGGCACCCTGTGGAGAAAGCATCTGATGGAGGGACTATCATCAGCACATTTTCATTCCTTTGCACGACGCCCATTACACTGACAGTGCTGCCCTCTTTAATGTACCTATGGGATAAGCAACGAAAGAGCATAAGGAAAGGAACAATAATATGGGAATTGAGAACTAGTTCTTGATCTCATAAAAGAATTGACAAAACTTCAATGACGGCTATCGACCTAACGTCAAGCTATGATAATGAGACGGTCATGAAATATTAGTTTATGTTATTTTCACATGAAAAACAGGTGTCTTGCTTTTGTTATAAGGATGATTTTAGGAGATGTTTGCATATCCACCAAATTGATAAATAGACTTATAGGATATCAATGCTAGTGATGTTTCGGGACGAAACGCAAATATATTACCCTTCTTTCATTCGCATTATACGATCATTGCTAGAAAGGTTCCTCCCACCCAACCATTTGATGAATTCCGGAGATATGTCCTTGTTGTTTGGGTTGATGTCGACCACAATGGACTCGTCAACGTAAGGGGTAACCCTTGCACCATAGCCTGTTTTCACTAAGGCTCTTAACCCAGATTGAAAATCTGAGATATAAAAGTCTACCACATGCCTCTGTCAAAAGTTTCAAAAAATATATAGATGGGGTTAGATCTAACATTAAAAAAAAACTAAGGCATTTGGAACCATTTAAAGATAACAAATCTAAGTAATCCATAATTCATTTACTTAACCATGACAGAACCACCATTAATTTGTACCCATCAATTAAGTTAACAAAATAAGCCGACTTAAATATCAATTACCTCCATTGACCTTAGTCCCCAGGTAAACCTGCGATGCTGGGAATTGGCAGCCTTTGAATCCCATCCCCTGTACTCATATAAACTAGTAGATGAGTACACACATCTCGGGATTTTCTGAAACGAAGACTCAAGAGGAACATTTCCGCATGTAACAACCTGAAAGAAGCATATAAGCCCATTAAAACATCAATACAACAGTAGAGGACTAACTATACAAGCTGTCGTCTAAAACACTAAATGCAATATGCAAATAGAAGTAGATCTTCATTCAGTAACACCTAGTCTTACTAGAAGCACAAAGAATTTTGGCTCACAAGAACACTGACAAGAGGGTTCTGAGAAAGAAATCGCAGCTTACCATCACCTGATATATTCTCCTATTTATAGAGGTTAATTTCTTACATATGAAATATAATCTACACTGATTGTAAAGCGACCTCTCCTTTATCTGGGCTTATGACTAGCAGTGAAAAAGATAAGAAATCAAGTAAAGACATAGCACAATTTCTCCTGCACTATGTCTCAAACCCAGTCCTCTTCCCACACAGTAGTTTCTTATTAATTTGTAACTGTGGACAAATATATACTGGGCATAAAAAAGTCAACGTCTGTGCATTTTAACTGAATACAGATACTTCGGAGGCATAACACAGTAAAGAATGACATTAGTTACTAGGATTTCATTTAGGATGGCCCATTTGACCTGTGAAGCATGTTTTCAACTTGTTAGCATAGCTTCCTAGGAAGCACGGACACTCGGTAAATCAGTATCTGTCCATGTTGAGTCATGTCAGACACATTGGACGCAACACAGATACACAAAAATATACTAGGACATGTAAAATCCGTGTTCGTGTCGCTGTGTACGTGCTATATCGTGTCGTATTCTGTGTCCTTGCAACAAAACTAGCTTCAACTACAGTTACAGCTCTTATGCCATGCCCGCAGGCTAAACATAAGAGAAAAAGGTGAAAGTGGGGTCATTATCTTTCAAGTTTCTGCTATCTGGAACTGTAATCCACTAGACTATACTCCCTAGTGTATAAATCGCTACAGTTAATTTCAATCTGTGCACACAGAACAATGAAGAAAGAGTATAAATCCAAGCAACCCTCCTCCCCTTCTCTCAGACAAAAAAGAAGGAAAGAGGTGAAAATTGTATATGTATAATATCAGTAAAAAGTAAGTGGGAAAAGGAACGAAATTTCATTGTTCTTCAGGCTACATACCCCAGAAACTTTGACATATTGTCCATCTTTCGCAGTTCTGAGCTCAGCATCAGGATAGTGGACAATAAATCCTGTTACAGCTCTCCTTCCCCAACATTTGTTCCACATGAAAAGTGTAACGACGACTCCAAATATAGCCACTACGACAATGAGAAGGATAGGATTGTGAACCGCACCAAGAATAAACCCTCCTGCAATGAACCCCATCACAAACAGTAGAATCACAGACCATAGGATTGGCTTGGGAACACTCCCTTTGAATGAGTAATCTTCCTCCTGACTCAGATTGGTGACAGCCTGGTTATGTACAATGGGAGCACTATGAACTTTAAATGAACCAGTAGAATCCAGAGGTCCTGAAACTTTCCGAGGTGCACCCGATGAATTGAGTGGCCCAGAAGAGATCGGTCCAGAAGTGATGAGACCGGTCGTAGGGAGTAGAGGGCCAGAATTTTGACGTACCATTGGGGTGACACCTCCAGATTGAGGTCCTGATGACCTCTTAACTGGATCCCCGTGCCTGTTTAGTGGCCCAGAGTTAGACTTCTGCCTATTTGATCCTCCAGCGACACCTGAACCTGGACCTGCTGTGGAGGAAAGCGAACCAGAATAGCTGGACCGACCAGCAGCATTTGGAATAGGTCCAGAATGGGAAGCATTACCACCAAATGATGTATTCCTGGAAGGAGCATTGGTAATAGGTCCAGACTTTCTTGATTTCTCCACATGAATATCAATCATCTTCCCAAGTTCTCCTGATTTTTTAATGTCTCCGCCTGTGTATGGAACGGCTGTAGAACTCATTGTGGGAGGCTTCTCCTTTGGCTGTTCCGGCCGGCCTGAAACATACAGGCCATTGCTGAGCTGATGAGATGGGAATCTCGAACCCATGAGGCTTAATCAAATAGCCCAATAGCGATATTAATGTTGTTGATGACTACGAGCCACACTAGTCAAAACGCAGCTCTCGTATATAGTAGCATTGAGATGACAAGGATCAACGTGAAGCTGAGCAGGTTCACAATTACTTTTAAAGGGACACTGAAAATAGAAAATACAAGACATGGGAAATGAATAAGAGTGATAACGCAAGGAATTAAAAATCAATGTAAGTAAATAAAGAAGATACAAAATCAATATGAAACAAAAGATTTCTTGCATATGTTTACCCCCTATTGAGTCGTGCCCAGGTGAGATACATAACAAAAGGAAACAAAAACATGACACAAGAAATCGCTGCCAAAATTTTCAGAATATAAAAGAACCCAGTCTCTAACTCCTTTGCAAGGATGACACAAACAACAATACAATCCATTTTGTTTTGGTCAACTAATAGATCATCTACATTGCAAGGATGACACACACAAATCGAGAAATGCTTCTTAATAGGTAATTTACATTGCTAGATGTATTTTAGTTCATCCAGGATCATCTGAGCCAACATCGGACTTGGTAACATTTTAGCATGTCTTATTTGTTCTCTTCCAATTGCTATAAAAACAAGCCAACCCAAATTTCTAATGTGAAGACTATTAATACATAGTAATAGCCTACTCCACTGGCACATGTTTTTCCCATGGTTACCTGAATCAACCATATAGGCAGTGTTCGGCGATTTGGTTAACGCACGTACTGGAACGTGAAATGCCGACTAATTGGAACATGGAAATCTACATTCCGACAAGCGAACAAATCATATACATGAATTTCCATCCAAGCTTTTAAAGAGAAGATGTAGTTTACTATAGTTATCTTGCCTTAAAATATTTTAGAGTATAATAATTACTGCTTTTTTTAAATACTTTATTTCTAGGATTGTTTTGGAACTTATTAAATTTTTTTAGTTTCGAATTTCTGATGATCCTATATAATGGTACTTGATGAACTTTGAAATCTTAAACATACATTATATATCATATTACATATTTGTTTCTTATAAAGGTCTTATGTTCCGAATAAGCATGTTGAATTTCGGAGAAGCCTATCCCCCCGACATACCCTGTACATGGACCATCTTGTACAATGTCCCATTTTTGTTCTTTGTTTCACGTTCCGGAGCATTCTACATTCGAGGTAATCATGGCTTCTCCATATGAATCAGCAAAAAAAGATATATTAAAAATTCAGTTTGACAAAATTGATTTGTAGGCTTCTACATCCGGCTTCATATTGACTTCTTTTATCTAGTAATTCTTATGTGTATCTAAAGTAAGGATCTAAGAGCTTAGATTACAATAGACTCACTACCGGTTCTAGTATTTGTTCAACGTGTTAATGGATAAACACCACCAAATTGCACTAGAAACCAATGGGAAAAGAGAACCCATTCTTAGCTAAAGGGTGATTTTAAAAACTTTCATAGTAAGAAAACAAGTATCCATTTTTTGTTCCTTCACTTAGAAGTTACGTTAGAGGGCACAATGTGATTGAGGCTCGCCAATGCATGGTCCAAAAAGGTCAAAGATTTTTGCAATATCACCTTCATTCTTTAAATGTTGTTCCCCAAGCTCGAACCTTGCATAACTTTCAAATTTTATAGTCCAATAAATGTTTGGCCTCAAAAGGTATGGGATTATAGAAGGAAATATTTGTGTCGCTGTATGGATGAAATATAGAATCTGGCAATTTTACTCAAAAGTAATAAAAGAAATAAATGACACGTTTATGAAATGTCAAAGTTCCTCCAGCCACCCAAAAAGTTTGCTTAGAGAAAGTATTTATTATTTCCAAGAGACATACAACCACTTGAATGCACAAAACAAGGGTGTCGTTGTGCCACGAGGCTCCCGCTTATGCAGAGTTTGAGAATGTTACACCGCACTAGCCCCCATTTAGTGAGAGGATGTGTTTGCAACTCAAGCTGGCATCTTCCAGGATGCACACTCTGAATGTGCCCTAATTGAAACTAACAATATAGCTACAAACACATTCCTTCATGTGTAGAAATGTCGGGTACACGAAATTTCAAAAACTTGGTTTCTACCAGTTATGTACCCCTCCTATCTATGAGTGAAGGTTTCGGACCCTCCAATCCCTTCCGAAACGGATCGGTTAGACCTTGGTCTAAACTAACAAAATCAAGAATCTAAAACCTAAAACTCATGCAGATTGCTAGATTTACCGCGACAGGAAGGAGAGTGGGTTTAGGTATGACTTACATATTTATTTTTAATGGATCATGCTCTTGATGACAAAAGAATAAGTCTAACCCCAAATCCATGATACTAGGATGTGAAGAAACTCAACTACATTTCTCGTCTCAAAAATCAGTATCAAGTAAACTATCAAAAATCAGTATCAAGTAAACTATCAAGCATAAATAAAGAATCTATAGAACCCTAAATTTGTAGGGGGGGGAAATACCAGATCCTTCAATCTTCCAAGCACAATATCACAACCCCAAAATGGGACCACTCCACTATTCCATCAAAAGAATTCAAAATTAGGCACGGGATCTTGGGAGACCAAACATAACACTATCAGGCCCCATGGTTCCAAAAGCAAACTCCAGCATTTGAAAATTTAGTCCAACTCCCAACACATTGAGCCTCAAAAAAACATACACGCCTTCCCACCAATATAATCATCAACCAAACCATAATTTGGTCGTCCCTCAGCATACACTACAAAATTCCACATAAAGATTTCAACTAAAACCCGAAAAAAACACCAGAACCCATATAAAAAATTAAACCTTTTTTAATTGTTCGTCGTGAAGCAACAAGGGATCCCAAGTAATAAGCACTAATTAGAGCCGCTATAAGAAACCCAAATTGCCATTTCAATTTTAAAAGACCACATAGATTAACATTTTAGGGAGAGATGAGCAAAGCCAACAAAACCCAGAATCACATTTCGGGTGATGGAGAGAAGAAACGGCGGAAGTGATGAGATCAGAGACTTACACTCCAGATCCATAATAAAATCCACACATAAGAAAGCGCTAGGAGAGAGAGAGAGAGAGAGAGAGAGAGAGAGAGCAAAGCTGCAAAGGTGGTCTCTTTGTACCTTCAATGAGCTAATGGCTAAAGAAAGGTTGGGTCTTGAGCTGCTTATAGGCCGCCATGGCTAGAGAGAGAGAGAGAGAGAGAGAGAGTTGTTTTTTTGCTACTGTTGCTTTGTCTGCCCACAAGAGAGTATAATAAGAAAAAATTAGAAAAATACAAACACAACTTTTGTGAGTTAATTGTCCTTTTTCTTGGGGAACTTCAAAAATACTCCTAGTCTAGATTTTTAATGATGATTATTGTCCCATGAGCTAAAATTATTATTATTATTATTAGGAAAAAAAAGGTGGTTCATATTTCTACATGGACCAATAGAAATGGAATGTACTAGTGCACATCACATAGATGCACATAGAATATAAAAAACTATTTCTATTGTTCCACATGGCTCATATAGGACTGTGACTCATATTTCGTTTATTATTATTATTACTTTTCTGACTTAATTACCTTACAACTAAAAATGAATTAATTATCCTAAAAATTGCTATTGGTCTTTGCTTAGTTTTATATTTCATATGTGCCACAAAATAAATATTTTGAACTAAATTAATATTTTTTTAATATGATAAGTCAAAAAATTATAATGTACCAACGTATTGTATCAAAAGTTATTTGTATATTTATTCCTCTTACTAATATCTAATTCTATTTTTTATATTACTAATTTTATTACTATAATTTTTTATTTTATTATTTTCTCAAGTGTTATTTGTAATTTATTTCTAACTCTTAAGAATGAATAGAAATAGTAACAATAAAATTAATAATAAAAAGTAGAATTAGACATTAGTAACGAAGTAAATATAAATAACTATGTCGGTGAAAAATAACCATAAGTGGTGAAAAATTACCATAAATGTTTAACAAGTTACTTTTTTACGCCTTATCTAAAAAATTATGAGTAAAAAATCGTGAATACTATTTAAAAAAAATTATCAAGAAAATATCCAACATTTCCAAAATTTTAAACAATTTTGACGTATAAGGGTCGTTACTTACTTATATATATATATATATATATATATATATTATTGAACAATTCTAATAACCCCGTTTAGTAATATTAGTCACGTTCATGTGTGCTATATATATATATATATATATATATATATATATATATATATATAATATTGTTTAAAAAAAATTATATTTAGTGAAGGTTATACATAAA
This sequence comes from Iris macrosiphon, assembly GCA_036927795.1. Taxonomy (NCBI): domain Eukaryota; kingdom Viridiplantae; phylum Streptophyta; class Magnoliopsida; order Asparagales; family Iridaceae; genus Iris; species Iris macrosiphon. The sequence goes on from JAYESA010000004.1 coordinate 209,808,858, forward strand.
ATTTGGACGGATCGTTTTTGAGTATTTTTTTAGTCGGATTATAATATTAGAGACATAAATAATTTAAATGAAAGTCGAATAAAAATGAAAACCAAAGGAAGAGGGGTACTTTAGTCTTTGTAAAGAAGGGTGTGTGATAACGGCGGTAGTTAGTGGTACCTTGATCGGCGCAATGAATTCCGGAGACCAAATGGTCACTAGGTTATATGATACTCTCACCCCCCTTTATATAAATAGCTTTGAGTGGGCCCTATGTAATGTGAACAGTCGGCTCCACTGAGAAGAAGAAAAGGGGGTAGATCCATAGGTGAATAAATAAAACCATGAAAGTATATGCATGTATGAGCAGTTTTTTTTTTTTTTTTTTTTTTTAATATAATATATTATATGCATGGAAGCAAAGCTTTTCAAAAGAAGTTTAAACTACTCTTTAAAAAAAAAAAAAATTTGACTGGTCATAGTTTCTAAAACGAAAAATTTTATTCAGACCAACAAAATTAAAACAAATCTCACTGAAAGCATAAAAATTTTTAAATTTTTACAGAAAGTATCATAACGCCTATCCGAATGACGTTTTACGATTTTCCAAAAAAATTCGTCTTGCTGTCGTTCATTCCGTTAATAAATAAATATATATATATTATATAAACAAAAACATCCTTTCAAAGGACTTTTTTTTATATAATATATTTTTACGAAAATTTCTAAAAAAAAAATATTATGTAAAAAAAAGGCCTTTTGGAAGAAAAAATGTCCTTCACGTTTTTCTTTATATAATTTTTTTTTTTTACAAAAATCTTTCTCTCACTCACTCGCTCTCTAACACTCTCTCTCTCTCTCTCTCTCTCTCTTCCCCTCTCTCTATCTCTCTGCGCTCCCCGCTCCCTCTCTCATTCAATCTCTGCTCTCTCGCTCTCTCTTTCTCTCACCCTCGCTCTCTTTCTACTCTCTGTGTGCTCTCTCTCTCTCTACTCTCTGTGTGCTCTATCTCTCTCTCACTCTCTCGTTCCCGCTCTCTCTCTCACTCACTCTCTGTTCTCTCACTCTCTCGTTCTCGCCCGTCTCTCTATCTCTCCCCTCTCATGTTCTTTTCTCTCCTCTCCTCTCCTCTCCTCTCCCCTCCCCTGTCCTCTCCTCTCTATCGAATGGGAGCCCGTGAGCACTTTTGGTTTCAATGCATTTTGGGTGAGAGAGAGAGATCGCCACTTTTGGATGAGAGAGAGAGAGAGAGAGTTAGGGAGTGAAAGAGAGAGAGAGTGAGAGAGCGGAACGTGAGAGAGAGAGTTAGGGAGTGAGAGAGAGAGCGAACGTGAGAGAGAGAGTGTTAGTGAATGAGAGTGAGAGAGAGTGGGAGTGAGAGAGTGTTAGTGAGAGAGAGAGAGAGAGAGAGAGAGCAGAGAGAGAGAGAGTGTTAGAGAGCGAGTGAGAGAGGGAGCCGTTAAAAAAATTTTATTTTTCTTAGAAAAAACGTCCTTCCAAAGGACGTTTTCTGTATATAATATATATATATATATATATATATATATATATATATATATATATATTAAACAGAATGAACGACAGCCAGACGAAATTTTTTGAAAAATCGTAAAACGCCCTTCGGATAGGCGTTATGATGCTTTCTGTGAAAAAATTTAGAATTTCGATGCTCTCAGTGTAATTTGTTTTAATTTTGTTGCTCTGAATGAAATATTCCGTTTCTAAAAATACAGGGAGTGATAAATCTAAAAATAAAAACTTCTTTTTTATTTGATACTCTCAACTATTTTTCTATTTCTGTTTTTCAATTTGATATCCTAAATTTTTTTACTCAACAACTTGATACCATCAACTATTAAATATTTGCAACTTCATGTCCTAAAAAAATGACAAAACTATCCATCCCCCCCCCCCTCTCTCTCTCTCCTTTTTCCGATAAAGACACCAGCGGTGATGGTGGCGGCAGCCCACAACAGGGGGGGCGTAGCGGTAGCAACAATGGCAACGACATCAACAACGGGAGACGGACGACGAAAGGGACAACTGGGGGGTGAGGAGAGGGGAGAGATAGTGCTGGGGTATTTTCGACATTTTTTTAGAGTATCAAACTGTTGAGTAAAAAACTTTAGGATATCAATTTGTAAAACAAAAATAGTTGAGGATATCAAGCTGAAAATAAGTCTTAATAATATATACAAAGGTTACAAATTTTGGAATCTTCTGATTTTTGGGATCTTATAAATCGTATAACTTGTGCATGCTCAAAAACGATCTTAATCCAAACTTCTCAATCAGATGTGCTCGAGCTTAAAACTTTATTAAAAAAAACAAATATTTTACAATTGCTATTCATTATTCGTTATTTATATATATATATATATATATATATATATATATATATATATATATATATATATGGATTGTTTGGATTTATTTGAATTTTGACATCAGTGATCCAATTCAACTTTGTATTTAAATGTTTGAGCTATAATTTATCATTTTGTACACATGATATGTATTAGCTTAATTGTTTAGTAACCTGATGATCTCGTTTAAGAAACGGTGAGCTTCATTACTTAGCATGCGATTGTGTTAATCCATTAGTGTATTTCAGCAATTTTTACTGTTATTATTTAGAGTTGTGCTCTTTCATCAGCAACTTCTTTGCTATTTTTTAGCAGTTTCAGGTCTTGCTATTAGCGGTTTTCACCATTGTCAAAACTTTAACCAAGTTTAACCTGTTGATTTACCACTTTTATGGTTTAATCTTTCACAGACTTCCGTTGTTATTTTTTCAGCAGCTTCACAACTTGCTATTGGAGATTTTTATCGTTGTCAGAATTTTTACCCAGTTTTACTTGTTTTGAGAAAATTTGGATCACACCCCACTTTACTTACCACTAGTATATATGCACGTGCTTTGCACGTATATTGGAGTGAATGATGTTGATGAGTTAGTTTATTTCTACTGCTTTTAATTATATAGGTTAATGGTTCAACCCTTCGAATTCTTTGGTAACAATTTAAAAGACTTAGCAAGTAGCATGAACCATTTGATTTTCGTAAATGGTTGTCATTATTGCATCTCTTAAATGGTTGTCAGTGAAATTTATTATAGCTATTCTTTTTAATTACTAAATATGTTGAAAGGGTATTTTTGGAACGAAATTTTTTCACGGTGAAGCCTAGTTTTGACATTATATATTAGAACTAGTATATACGCACGTGCGTTGCACGTATTTCATATTATTTGAAAAAAAAATAATAGTTTATTAAAAGAGCAAACTATAATTTTTTTAATTTTATTATAGGTGAAAATATAATAGGCAAGAGCATGTAAGTTGGAAGAAATTAAATGACGGGAATATGAAAGGTTTTTCTGATCTCTTGGGCTCATGTGCCTACTTTGCATGCATGTTTTATTAACTTTTGTTTTATTCTCCAAACTACCTATTTTGCATGCATGCATATCTTTGTTTTATTAACTATTATTTCCCAAGTTGCCTCATGCATGCATACATATATTTAATATGTATTTAATTATTTTTTTAATTACTTAGATATCCTTATCAACGTTAATACATATTGAAATGTAATGAAGGGTATTTTTGAAACGAAAAAACTTTCACGGTGAAGCCTAGTTTTGGCATTATATAGTAGAATAGATAATTTAAGTTGAACTCGACCTGATTACTATAATGTACAAAACCTTCCTCTTTTGACGGAAATCGTCCTGCACTCACGATCAACCTCGAAATCGTCCCGCACTCACGATCAACCTCCTTGACAGAACTTTTTTGACAAAAATATCATTCTCATGCTCCTCCACTCCCCTCTCCTCTCTCCTCTCTTCTCTCTCTCTCCTCTGTGCTACTGTTGGGAATCAAGTCTGCTGAAGGGGGCAGAGTTCGGTCCGAACGGGCCGAACTCGGTGTGGTGTTCCAGAACCTCAAAACCGAAGTCGGTCCGAGTTCGGTGTCGGCGGCGGCTGCTCGGGTTTTGGAGTTTTTAGGTTATATTTTAGATCGTTGGATGCTAGTGGACGGCTGGATCTTATGGTTGGCTATTTTTAGGGTTTTCTAATCCTAAAATAGGTTTCTCATCCTATAAATAGGGAGGAGGGTGGAGGCACAAAGAAGAAGCACAAGTTGGAGATTCGGGGTACTCGTCCACAGGAAATATAAGAGAAAGTCCGTGCTTTGCTTTTAGGACTTCGTCATCCAAGACAGAAGGAAGAAGGAGATCTAATCGAGGAGACGTCAACTTCGATTAGGGAGATTGCTACGGGTTGGTGAGTGATTTCAATTGTAATCTTCTGTCTTTCTTCTTGAGTGTGGTGAGGGGGTTAAACCTATTAGGGCAAAGGGTTTCAATATTTGTTCTTTGCAATCTTGTAATTTTATTTGAGTTATAAATATTGGAATTTGTCCAGGTGGCGTAGTCACCGCCATATACTTGTCTTCATATGTGCTTGGTGTTTGTAGATTGATTGGTCATCTCAGGTGGGTTGGCAAGCGCTTCTTCCGCTGTGCGACCAATACGTGGTATCAGAGCGCACGTGTTCCCAATACGTGGTATCAAATCCAGGTTCTTCTCGATAGGGAAGATACAACTATGTATACGGAGCAGATGAACACCCGTATGATCACCCGCAAAGGAGAAAACTGGGTGATTTGAAAGCCAAGGATGGATGATCTACTATGGTGCAAGGACTTGCATGGTTTGTTGGAGGACGACAGCGCAAAGCCGATGGACAAAGGTGCTAATGACTGGAAATGACTGGATCGGAAGGTTGTTGGATTCATCTGCCAATGGTTGGACGACTCGGTGTTTCACCACGTGTCCATGGAGAGTTCTGCAAAAGCATTGTGGGAGAAGCTGCATTCGTTGTATGAAAGGAAGATGGCTGGCAATAAGGCATTTCTGATTCGCCAACTCGAAGTACACGGAGGGTGCACCGGTGGCACAACATCTGAACGAGGTTCAGGGCATCATCAATCAGTTGTCTGCGATGAAGATGGTGATTGAGGATGAGCTTCAGGCCCTTTTACTTTTGAGTTCTCTGCCGGAAAGCTGGGAGACGTTGGTGGTGTCTGTGAGCAACTCCGCTTCTGATGGAGTTATCACGATGGAGGCAGTCAAAAGCAGTTTGTTGAACGAGAAGATCCGGCGTAAGCAAGTGGAATCGTCACAGGAGTCCACCCTGGTGGCTTCCTACGGAAAGAAAAAACTCAAGTCACAGGCGAGGACAGGGAAAAGTTCTCGGGATCTTGCGATTGTGGACCGCAAGGAGGGCTACTATCACTGTGGCGAAAGGGATCATATCAAGAGGAACTGCATGAAGCACAAAGCTGAGAAGGCCAAAGGCAAGGATGATCAGGAGGATCTCACGGCTATGGGAGATCTCAACATCGCAGCAACCGACACAGAGGAACCTTGTGGCATATGGCATGATGACGACTGGGTCATATACATGGGGGCGTCATATCACGCCACTCCATATATTTGAGTCATAGAGTCAAGCTGTTGTTATTGTGCCAAGGCTCTAGCATCAGCCTGTTGCTGCTGAGCTTCAAACCGTTCCTATTGGGCTGTATGCCGTTCATTCTGATTCTCAAACATAGCAATCAGCCTATCGATTTGGTCATCGCTCACGCTTGCTGCGCCCGATATCCCTGGGTTACTTGTTATAGTCATATTGCTGCAAAAGAGAGTAGCTTGCATTAGTCTCATAACGTATTATGGACTTATTGCATGGGACGTTGGATTTTTATACTCTTAGGGATATTAGCACCTTCCATTTACTTATATAGATTTGTAACCATTTTCGAAATTCGGGACTTTGAAACCGCTTGAAAACTTATATCATTTTCGAAAATGATATTTGAAGAGGCCAAGGGCATAAAGTCGTGCTCTTATACCACCCGTCGCGTCCCAGTCCCGTAAGGGCCGATCGTCCTCGCTTGGTCCATATGGAACCGATCGTCCTCGCTTGGGCGCGATGCCGTGCAAGCCTAAGTTGCGCTTGCACCAGACAAAGTATCTACACAAGACACAAATTAGACGAAAAAATATATATATAGGCACAAAATGTAAATGCAGAGAAACAAAGTTGAACACATTGATAGAAACATAAAATACTTTCTTTTATTGAATACTAGAAAATTTGGATTACAAAGTGCTTGCTTGGCTGAGTTACAAAATATGCCTTAGAAGGCTTACAACTCTTTTTACATTCCCAAAACTAGCCACAACGCCCACATATTACATTCTTTTAGTAGGACCAAAATATTAAAACATCTAGCAGAAGAGGAGATGCCCACTAGAGAGGAAAGCTAAGGAAGCAGCACGAGCGCGGTCTCTCGGATGGTTGCGCTAACATTGATTCAGAATGCTCGCAAAGCTCTCGCGCCCAGTACCTGAATATTTGCCCACAAACGTGGGTCAGTACTACCACATGTACTGGTGAGCGACTGTGGCCAAACTCACCTAGAAATCTACATTAAGTAAGCATATGAAGTTAGCATTATTAGGTGATCTTTCTAGTTGTCTAGTTTTTTTTAATAATTCATGCAAGGAAATATAGACGATAGATAGCATATGCATATGATAATTCTTACCCACGGCCGAGCGGTTATCCCTGCAGCAGACACACAAGTTAGCCACAATTTGCATATATGGATAAACTTATGAATCAATCTTGGTGTCAAAATGATAGGTATGCAAAAAGGTAAACCTAGCATGCGACCTATCTATATGACGATCCAGGAGTTACCCCATTGATGGACAACAACACCCCCCTCGATCCTGTAGGACCGGAACATCGGGGTGCTCTCACAATCCCTTTCGGACCGACCAATTTCCAGTGCCCCAGAAATCGTTCGAGCGACTATTACCTTGTGCACAAGTTGTCCGAAACCAATGCATGACAAGCAACATTCTATCAAATAAACTATTAGGATGCACCAAATATAAATAAGCATATAACAATCTAATAGCCACACCCTCCTAGATCTCGTAGGACCGGAACATCAGGACGGGCTACTAGACTCTTCTCTTTCATTCTTTTACACTTGACACAAACACTAACCATAAAGGTTTAATGCATGATATAGTGACACAACAGGTGAGTAAAGGGCACACATTTAATTGAAGTAAAGCAGTAACTCTATGTACAATTGCATGCAGTTCAATTCTTTTTGACTTATCTTTTTAGTGAGGCAACATTTACAATTGAACTAAAGATTCATTATTAAGGCGTGCAGACTAAAGGATTCATCGAAGGGCCTAAGCCACTCACCGATTGAATCGGACGAGAGGATGGGGAAGCCTTATGCAACTTTACTCTTTGGTTATGCATCCTGAAATTGCAACAACACTTGGTTAGCATACTTTAATCTCTTTCTCTTACGTTTCGAAAAGAACGCGCAAGCGAGAAAAGCGAAATCATGAAAACCAAGTCATCGAAAGCAAGACAAAACACAAAGCAACACAAAACCAAGAAGCAAAGCAACCAACGAAAACTCTTGGACTTATTTCAATAGAAGTCATTCCATCAATTTGAAGGGTTCATTGCATTTCATCCGCGTTGATTTGGCGGTAAGGTTTCCCCGTGATTTGATTCTAACCGAGTCAAAGTAACAAGTGTTCCATAAGTAACCCTTCGGAGCGGGGCGTTACACTATGAGTCAAAAACTTATACAGTTATAGTTTTCTTTGCATTTCGAGCTCCAAATACAATTTCACAGAATTATATATCAGGATAATTCTCCATAGAATTTTCTTGGGTTAAAAACACATTCGGTGTAACAACTCAATATCGAACACACACAGTTATAATCAAGTATATAATGCAAAAAATATAAGTAAGAAATGATTCTTCGTACCTTAGCTACTTTAGCAATTCTACTAGCCTTACTAAACTTGTTCTTATGAACTAATAAAACACTTAAGTTAGAAAAATTGACTCCAAAATGAATGTAACTAATGGATAATAAATGGACTAATGATTCTTTCATATATAAACGAATATTTATAAACAATTATATTTGTAAGGTATTGATTATTCCATTAACTTAGGTATCAATAAGCTCCATAGTAGAAATAAATATATATGTTACAAGTTTCGATACTTATCGAGTAAAAGTAAAAAAAAACTATAAAATCGATAGTAAGCCTTAAAATGGAATTCCGTTGATATATATGAAATAAATAGTCAAGCTCGAATAACCTAGCAATAATAATTCGACATCCTTGATACAAGGGTATTAATTTTTCAATAGTCCGATACATAACTCTAGGTTCCTCGGAGTTATATGGTGCTATAAATCTTAGATATAAAAAACTAAAACTTGTATGTTAGTATCTTTATAATATTAGCAAAAGTAGGCTACATTAGTATTAGGGTTAATTATGTAAGTCGATATCGATATGTAAATTGAATACGACTTAGTCTATAGGATACTTTCTGTTGGAGTGTGTGGGGTTCCCAACCTATATGGAAAATACCCCAAAGTAGGATTGAGTATTTATATATATAATAGGAATACCTCAATTTATTTAGATTAGATATTCCTAAATATAAAAGGTGTATTCCAATGGATTTGGATTAGATATTCCTACATATAATAGGAATATGTCAATGGATTTGGATTTGGATTGGATATTTCTATCTATAATAGGAATACTAGTTGTGGGTTTGAGGCTATATATAGGTGTCTCCTGGCCCTAAAATATATCTCTTTCCGAAAAAAATAGCAACAAGGAGAGAAAATGAGGCAAGAGTGTCATTGCAATATTGGAGAGGAGAAAGAAGGATTGGAGGCCGTTTCAAAGAAGGAGATCAGTTTCGGGTATTTCTCGTTGTCTTTCTTCTTCGTGGTTATAATATATTTTCTATTCCAAAAGAGTTGTGGTGATCCGCTTGGATCGGTGAGAAGTTTATAAGGAGTCGATGTATTTCTTATTTCATTAGTGGAGGCTTTTCAGGGTTGGACTCCGATAGTCCCGTAGTTTTTCCCGCAAGGGTTTTCCACGTCAAAAATCTTTGTGTATGCGATTTATGTTTGGTATTTTTGGTTTGTGCATTTTGCTCGGTTCTCTCGCAGGTACTCTTTGGTTTGGAGAATAATTTTCGCACTTTCGTTCCTAATAAAGTTGCTCCCATTATTCGTCGAGAATCAGACCATAACCAACACTCAGAATTCTAAGATGCCTTTCGAGGCTGAGGAATTGCCTGAGTTAGAGTTATTTTACTTTGAGCAGTTTTCAGAGGACATCATAGAGGATCCAGTTATGGGGGAGCCAGTACATGGAGTTACTCCCAACCTTGATCATCAGCCTGCTGATGGTGGTCAGGGTGACCCTCAGGAGGATAAGCATGTCGGGGAGGCAGTTCCTAGAGGGGAGGAGACTATAGATATACAGCCAGCACCAGTGGATCAATTGAGGAGGAGCAATAGAGAGCGTCGACCATCTATGAGATACTCACAGGGTGAGTATGTGCTACTGACTGAAGGGGGAGAACCCAAAAGTTTTGTAGAGGCTATGGAAGACGAACACAGGCAGGAGTGGATGAAGGCCATGCAGGAGAAGATAAGTTTCTTGGAGGCCAACTCTACTTATGATCTGGTACAGTTTCCAAAGGACAAGAAGACTTTGAAGAATCTATGGGTGTTCAGAGTGAAGCAGACAGATGATGCTACTCACCCTCGATACAAAGTGAGGCTGGTAGTTAAAGGCTACGGTCAGCGAAAATGCATAGATTATAATGAGATCTTTTCGTCAGTCGTCAAGCAGTCATCTATACGGGTGGTGCTAGCATTGGCAGCCATTTTTGACTTGGAGATCGAGCAAATGGGCGTGAAGACGATATTCCTCCACGGTGATCTTAAGAATGAGTTGTACATAGAGCAGCCAGAGGGATTCTGTGAGAAGGGCAAGTCATATTTGGTCTGTCGGTTGAGGAAGAGCTTGTATTATCTGAAACATGCTCTGAGACAGTAGTACAGGAAGTTCGAGTCGTTTATGGGAGAGCATGGCTATGCACGGACGACGTCGAATCATTGTGTTTTTGTGTGGTACTTCGCCGAGGATGATTTTATTATTTTGTTGCTTTATGTTGATGACATGCCGTTAGTGGGTCAAAATGCCACCAGGATAGCAGAGTTGAAGCACCAACTGGGTGCGGCATTCTCTATGAAGGATTTGGGCACAGCGAAGACTATTTTTGGGATGAGATCAGCCGAGAGAGAGAGAGTTCAAGCTGTTACACTTGTCCCAAAAGAAGTACATTTATCGGGTACTTCAGCATTTCGGGATGGACGGGTCGAAGAAAGTGAGTAACTCCCTTGCGGCTCACTTTAAGTTCACTGAGGAGCAGTGTCCATCTACCGAGGACGAAAAGGAAGATATGGAGCGAGTTCTATATGCCTCAGCCATGGGGAATCTTATGTATGCTAAGGTATGTACGAGGCCAGATATTGCTCACGCGATCGACATAATTAGCAGGTACACTTCCAATCCTGGAAGGGTACATTGGAGTGGGGTCAAGTGGATTATACGATATCTTTATGGTACTGTCGATTAGAGACTTTTATTTGGTGGTGACGAGCCAAAGCTGGTTGGATATACCGACGATGATATGGCTGGAGATGTAGAGACCAGGCGATCGACTTCGGGCTATGTGATGATGTTTGCTGGTGGAGCAGTATCGTGGCAGTCACATTTACAGAGGTGTATTGCCTTGTCGACGACAGAGGCAAAATAATTATGGCGACGGAGGCTTGCAAAGAGTTATTGTGGATGAAGAAGCTGCTGTAGGAAATTAGGCTAAAGCAGGAGCAGTAACCTTTGCTTTGCGATAGTCACAGTGCTATTTACCTTATGAAGAACCAGATATTTCATAGCTGGTCCAAGCACATTGATACCCGGTATCATTGGATACGGGATTTGGTTGACAAGAAGGAAGCGGCGCTTGAGAATGTTCGTACAGATGACAACGGAGCAGATATGTTCACAAATATTCTACCAAGGAAAAAGTTTGAGTACTGCAGGCGGATCATCGGGATGATGACCCCCTCCATATAGTTGTGAGGGGGAGATTTGTTGGAGTGGGTGGGGTTCCCAACATATATAGAAAATATCCCGGAGTAGGATTGAGTATTTTTACATATAATAGAAATACCTTAATTTATTTGGATTGGATATTCCTAAATATAATAGAAATATTTTAATGGATTTGGATTGGATATTCCTATCTATAATAGGAATGCTAGTTGTGGGTTTGAGGCTATATATAGGTATCTCCTGGCCCTAAAACTTTTTAGACACGATCTTCTAGGTTGATGCTTGTATAGGTACACATAGGAAATTATACATACATGTAATATTGTAATACTTTACATAAATAACATGTATACATTGTTAGCCCAATATTTTTAATATATTTTTTATCGCGGTTAGTCGATTAAGTTTTAGTATTATCATATCATTAATAATCATGAAATAACTATAGTGCCTCTACTTAAACTTATTAAGTCCTAATATACATTAATGATATCATACTTGATACTATGTGTATTATTTTGTTCGTCTAACATGTGTTTTCAGAAAAGCAATAAGAAGAACAATCATAGAAACATGTAATAAAGAAATCATGATAGACTAAAAGGAATAGTGAGAATTCTTGATCTATCTCAATAGTGTCACGCCTCGATCCAGGAGGACCATAAAGCCATCATTGGGCATGATGTTGTGCAATCCTAAGTTGCGCTTGCACAATGTCAGGACTTGTATAATAAAAAAATAGACTATTCAAAGTTAGAAGCAGCGACACGGTATTGCAGAAAACTGAATGAACACATTAATATAAGAAAATACTCTCTTTATTGATTACTTTTGGAATGATTACAAGGCTTTCAATCCATGCAAGTTTGGCTTACATCTCTCTGGAACTATACATAATTTATAATGATATTGTTCCATATATTACATCTCTTTATACAAGAAATTTCTCTCAAAACATCTCAAGGCATCTTCTTCTTCTTCTTATTTCATGCTCCTGAGGATGAGGATCTATTATCGCGCCTTCAGATAATCTAGCAGGACACCCAAAATATGCCGACAAACTGGTGGGGGTCAGCACTTTGGGAAGAGCACCGGTGAGGAATAAAAGCAATAGCCTCTGAAACAATCACTAAGTAATCGATCATGTGAGAAAATATTGTATTATTAGTAATCTTTCTATCTTTTACCTACGTTCATTTCATGCCATATACTGGATCAAGATTCATATTACTTCTTTTGAAAATATCTTTGAAACCATATTTCAGTCATTTCATTCATTCAAGCGATAGGGTCAGTTTCATGCACTTTATAGATTTATTTCTATCTTGACATGCGCAACATATTTCATGAGTTTTAGGGACATCAGCAACATTCATTTAGTTCAATTCTTGTCACGCCCCAGTCCCAAAATACGTAGGACTAGGAACACGTAAGCATGCCAGCCGTATGTATATGGCAACTCCAATATATGGATACCATAATACACATGTACGCTATAATGTGAATATAAACTCACATGTGGTATAAATATAGTGTCACAAGTCACAGAAATACTAATCTCATCCACACAATTAGTCACAAAAAGTAAATAACTGAACTGGAATAAATAGTCTGAATAATCCATAAATGATAGTCGGGTGGAGACAAATCCACTACCAATGACTATACCAATACTAAAATGAGAGAGGGATATAAAATCTCCAATATAAAATAAGGTGATGATAGAAGTGTATCAGCGAAGCGATCCATCGCTAGAGATAATCAAGGATGCTCAGAAAGTAAGGCCTCATCGGAAGAGATAAGTAGTAAGTCCTAATCCGTGCTCCTGCGAATAGTCATGAACATCTACACCTAGAAAGGTACCAGGTCCTCGGAGGGACGTAACAAGATACATAAAAGCATGCCAATTTAAATACAGTAAACATGCATAATATTTGAAAATATATAAGTATGCTGTACAAGACAATCTATATGAATGCAAATGAGGACAATTTTTTGACGTATGGGCAATGTCACGCCCCAGTCCCAAAAATACCTAGGACTAGGACACGTAAGTATGCTAGCCGCATGGATATGGCAACTCCAATATATGGAAACCAAACCATACGTACATTGTAATATGAATATCAAATCCACAAGTGGTATAACATATGTCACAAGTCACAGGATATAATCTAAATCTCATCCACTAAAATAAATATAAATAAATAACCATTATCTATGAAACTAGATCTCAATATAAGTATCTAAGGATGATAGTTGAATGGAAACAAATCCACTACCAACTCGAAGGAAAAGGTATAACACAATAAACACAATATAAGAATACCAGCTAACGGCCACGGGCTCGAAGAGAAGACATCCACGAAACATATATAACCATCCAAATCTGCGCTCCTGCAAATACTCAAGAACAGATACACCTGGAAGGGGACCAGGTCCTCAGAGGGACGTAACAAGATACAGAACAGCAAGCCAATTTGAATACAGTAAACATGCATAATAGGTAGAAAATATGTAAGTACGATGTACATGACAATCTATATGAATGCAAATGAGGACAACTTTTTGACGTATGGGCAAGGGTAGGCTACTCGATCTAAGCCTCACAACTCACACACCCGTCTAGAACATCATCAGCCGACATACTGCGGGGGTAGCGACCCTCGTGACTTCATCAATCGACATACCGCGGGGGTAGCGACCCTCGTGACTTCATCAATCGACATACCGCGGGGGTAGCGACCATCGGACACGACTACCATAGTGCGTGCTAGTTACTACGGTTCACCAGAGTGGTTAAAGCCCATACGCCTACTGATTGTCCTCTCATGATACTAAGTGTCATGTGTGTGTCAACATATCTAATATATAGTAATGACTGAAAGAAACTACACATGCAAGGAATACACAAAAATGCAATGAATATACAGAAATATACTAAGCATGTAAAATACTGTAAGTAATTTGGCAAGGTATCTTGCCTGGTCTGAAAAGGATGAAGTCCCAACTCAAGGCGTCGTCTGATCTACCCGTCACATAAATTAAACAAGTTAGGTTACAAAAGTGGGTAAATAGGTTCCTCCATTTAATCTATTTTAATTCTGAATAAAATAACCTAAATTAGTATTTTAATCTTATTATAATCTAATTTGATTGTTAACCCTAATTTTGGTCCAAAGAAAGTCAACTTTAAGGATTTGTGATACGTGACACGCAAATCGAGACAATCCGTTGACCAAAAAGTCAACCGACTCAAATCCTGGATTTGTGTATGGAATCCTATATATATTTCAATGCTACATGAACACTGGAATAGACGGTTTCATAAAATAACAAGTCAGTAAAGAGTTATGGCCACAAGGGCGCACATATGACAGTTTTTGGTGGTTTCCTATTTACGTCTACGTTGCATAAATTTTACAGTAGAATAAACTTATATTATAAATTATGGAAAATAATTTTTTGGATGTTCATCATGTCATCTTTCCAAAACTTCAAACAGTTTATAATTCCGAGTTCGGGATCTCCCGAAATCTTGAAAATACCAAAACGCGCCGGATTTCGGACATCTGGCACTTTTAGAATTTTTTGGAAAAATAGGTTCTGAAATTATTAAAATAATTTATATATTCAGAAAACTAACCTTGATATAGTTCAAACAAAAAAAACTGGAGCGCGTTTGGAGTCCGGAGCTAGGAGATATCGTCTTTTTAATTCGTCATAACTAGTAGAAAATGAGGCTGAATTTATGACGAATTTTGACTATTTTTGTACGAAAAAGAGAGGAATTTGGGGAAAAAAAATATGAAGGATGAGGTATTTATAATGGTGGACACTACTTAATTAAATACGACTAGGATTGGTTAATTTGGATAGGATTATGATGAATTTAAATAAGAATAGGATATGCATGAAGTTACTTTCCTAGTAGGTTCAATATTTGAATTAATTTAAAATAGAGTTTAAATTTATCTCAACAATTTATAATCTTAAATATAATTAAAGATAATGCAAATAATTTATAAAATCTTATTAATATCTATTAACACTAAATTAGCATCTATCTAATATTAAGACTATATATATCCAAATAAATCCTAAATAATTTTAAAAATCTAAATAAATTTCTTAAAATTCTAAATAAATTACAGTAAAATATAATTAAATATTTTAAACTAAAATAAATATTTGGTAGGAACAACATGCAAGTATGGTCGTATAGTAAATCATAGAAGTCCTAGAAATTTACGTTCCCTATGTATTAATTACCTAAAAATTCTAGAAAAAATCTCAAAAAATCTAAAATAGCCTAAAAATGATTCTAAATAAATATTTATATAAGTAAATATATCAAGAAATTTATTTTCTAATTAACTAAGAGAATACTCTAAAGAAATTCTATATTTTAAAATAATCTATAATAAATATAATAATATAAAATACACACAAAATACCTATTTTGGGTGAGGGGGTTTACAGGCAAGGGTAGGCTATTCGATCTAAGCCTCACAGCTCACACACCCGTCAGGGGACATCAGAAATCGTTATACCTCGGGGGTAGCGACCAGCGCGACTCTACAGAAATCGACATACCTCGGGGGTAGCGACCAGCACGACACACGTCCGTAGTGCGAGCTATATACTACGGTTTACCAGAGTGGTTAAAGCCCATACGCCTAATGATTGTCCTCTCATGATACTAAGTGTCATGTGTGTGTCAACATATCTAATATATAGTAATGACTGAAAGAAACTACACATGCAATGAATATACAAAAATGCAATAAATGTACAAAGATATAATAAGCATGCAAAGTACTATAAGCAATTTGGCAAGGTATCTTGCATGGTAAGAAAGCTGCAAGGTGTAACGTCCAGGAGTCAAGCACACAGGATCAGAAACTACGACCTCAGAATGAACGTCTCCGGATGCTGAAATAGACATCACCAACTTTCCCAGAATAAGCGAGATAGCTAAAAAACACTACCCTTTCGTCCAATTTGGACACATGGGCAAAACGGTAATTTCGGGTCAAAGCGGGGTCCACATGTGGCCCACTTTGTACCGAAAAGCGTGCCAGGGGTAAAGGTCTCTAAATGGGACAAATTATAGGTAAAACCATTTCTAAACATCAATATGAACTCAACGGTACGTTCAATTTTGGATTCCGGTGAGTCGTACACAAATTCGCCCAAAAAGTCAACCGTAGGGCTCGCCAATAGACGACTTGGTCAACTATCTCAGAATCGCGTGAAACTTGGATCACAGGACCAGCACGATACCACGAGTCCAATGGCATAAGTTTTATCACGTTCTGACGAGCGTACACTAAATAGCGCGGTATTTTACAAAAGTCGCGATACGGGGACTTTTTGCGGATACAGGGTGATTCCGACGCGCACACGCATCCAAATCAGTTTTTGTGAAAGCCCACATGTCTGGGTTTATCGTGCGCACCTTTCGGTATACTTACTACACAATGGAGGGGGTCCCGTTTGGCGGGGCGTGCTCCGTATCGCAAGTTTTTGTGTTTCAAAAAACAGATTTTTATGGGTTTTTCTCCTAATTTAATTCTGCATACAACATCAAATAAAATAATATAATTAACAGAAAATAATTTAGGTTAGGTGGTCTTCGCATAGCAAGAAGAAAAACTAAATTCGGATCTCTGTGGTGGGAGATACGAGTCCGTAAACAGGGGTGGTTGCAACAGATTTTCTGAGATTAAATATTGTGGTTTTTCCTCGACTTGGCATCGATTTTTACCTAGCTTTGCGCGCTGCATGATGGAAACTAATCTACGGGATTTAGAGAGGGATATGTGGGGATCATACCGGCGAAGACGGGGTCGAGTTTGGTCGAGCGAGGTGGCAAAAAATAGTGTGTGAATAGGGCTTCGTCGCTGCGATTTCCTGTTGCGTGCACGGGTGACGCGCGGTCGCGCGGTTCGGCGACGACGGCGGGCGGGTGCTGCGGTGAACGGCGACGGCGGTCTCGTGGCTGCGCGGCGCTCAGGTGAGTAGGGTTAGGGTTAGGGTTTCAAACTTATATAATAGCATATATATATATAGTAGATTAGAGGGGGAGGGGTTGAATTTGGTTTTTTTTCATTTTAGTCTCCCCCTTTTTT
This sequence comes from Iris macrosiphon, assembly GCA_036927795.1. NCBI lineage: Eukaryota > Viridiplantae > Streptophyta > Magnoliopsida > Asparagales > Iridaceae > Iris > Iris macrosiphon. The sequence goes on from JAYESA010000004.1 coordinate 209,826,038, forward strand.
CTTTCTTTCTTGTTTTCTATTCTATTCTTTTTCTTTTCTTTCTCTTTTCTATTTCTTATTTCTAATTCTTTTCTTTTTCTATTAATATTTCTTTTCTAATCTTTTTCTTATTTCTTATAATTACATTATTATTATTACTAATAATAATAATAATAATAACATTTTTATTATTATTATTATTATTATAATTATACTATTTATTACTATTTCTTTTATTCTTTTCTATTAATAAACTTTATATATATAAATATATATAAATACCTATATATATATATATATATATATATATATATATATATATAATTCGAGGAATTTATATTGGTGCATACAATAAATCTATCAACTGTCCACAGGGTCTCCTACATAAAAATAATTAAGAAAAAATTATAATTGCTCCATAAATCCTCTATTGCGCAATCACCTCGAAATAAAAATTAAATAAATTCTATTACTTCTAATTAGCTAATAAATGCTATAAATCAATTAAATAATTAATTACATAATTAATACGGTTTAAAAATTAGGGGTTTTATAATTCTTTCTTTGAGCAGGATACTGTCATTTCTTATAAGCTAAATTTTTCTTAGGAGCAGTTATGATAAGGAACATAAGGAATAGAAACCATCACTATACAATAATTTTACCCACAACCGAACGGTTATCCCTGCAATATATAAGCATTAGAACAATTTATAATTTTATATGTTTCTTGTTCGTTTTTGCATCAAACGGATAGGTTTGCAAGAAGAAAATTCTAGCATGTGATCTAACTACATGATGGCCCATGAGTCTTACTCCTCATGATTAGCAGTTGGGATATACAAGCCCATCTCACTAATAGACTTACACTCCCCTGATCGTGAGGACTTCTAGCCTCAGGGTGTCCTGTCCCCTTCTAGGCTGTAAACTCCCTAATTTTTAATTTTTAATTTTAGCATTTTTATTAAATTATTAGATTTCTTTCGACTTTTTTGTTGGTTAATTAAAAAATAACTTCTTTGATTTAATTACTTATATAAATATTTATTTAGAATCATTTTCAGGTTATTTTAGATTTTTTTTAAAAATTTTCTAGAATTTTTGGGTAATTAAAACCTATGAAACGTAATTTGTTAGGGTTTACATGATTTACTGTGAGACCATACTGGCATATTTTATACAAAATATTTATTTTAGGGTTAAAATACTTAAATATATTTTTTGTAATTTATTTGGAATTTTTTGGAATTTATTTGGTTTTAAAATATGCTAATAACTATTTTTTTAGGACTTCTAGAATTTATTGTACGAATATATAAACATAAAATTCCCCAAAAGAGGTTTTTTGGGTTTATAATAGTATTTTAGAATTTTTAGAATTTTTCTGATTATGTTACGTATTTATTTGGAGTTATTTGAGTTTTCAGCAATTAAAAAACTATTTTTAGAGCTTCCAGTAATTATTATAGGAAACCTATGAAAATAATTCTGCCCCAAATATATTTCTAGGATTTTTGGGTTCATTTTATATTTTCTAAAAAATTTACAAAATTTTTGGATTATGTTAATATTAATCTTGAGTTAAATAGATAAAATTATTTAAACAAACTAGTTTTTAAATAACAAACAAAACCAAACTAATTCCCTTCATCTACAACCGCTGGATTGAGCGGGAGCAGCCAAAAGCTGCCACATGTACCTTTCCCACCACATCTCTGATGTATGTTTATATGTATACACTTATATACTTCAGGTTTTTAGTAGTCGATTATTAGAGAGGAGAGAGAGAGAGAGAGAGAGAGGAGGTTCTCGTTTAGGATTTTTTTAACTTTTCAAAGTCATATATCCTAGTTTCGGACTCCAAACATATTCCCGTTTCTTGCGTTGGAAACGTATCTAGATATAGTTTCTGAATATGTAAAAAAATTTCATAAATTCTGAACCTAATTTTTTGAAAAAATCGTTGAGTGTCAGTTGTCTGAAATCTGACACGTTTCAGTGTTTTCGAGATTTCGGGAGATCCCGAACTCGGAATCACGAGCCGTTTAAAGTTTTAGAAATCTAACATGATAAAATTCCATAAAATTATTTTTTAATAATTTAACATGCAAATTTAGTCTACTGTAAAATTCATACAACATAGACGTAACCAGGAAACCACCGAAAATTATCATTTGTGCGCCATATTGGCCATAACTCTTTATCAACTTGTGATTTTATGAAACCGTCAATTCCAACGTTCATGTAGCACTGAAATCTATAGAATTCCACATATAAATCCAGGATTTAAGTCGGTTTACTTTTTGGTCAACGGATCGCCTCAATTTGTGTGCCAAGGATCCCAATCTGTAAAGTTGACTTTTCTTGGACAAAAATTAGGATTTAACATCAAAATCAGAATATAATAGTATTAATTTAGTATTTTAGGTTATTTAATTCAGAATTAGAATAGATTAAAATGGAGGAACTATTCAACCACTTTTGTAGATCTAACTTGTTTAATTTATGTGATGGGTAGATTGGACGATGTCTAGAATTGCGACTTCATCCTTTTTGGAGCAGACAAGATACCTTGCCAACTCTTGTACAATATTTGCATGCTTTCCTTTCTAGTTATTATTTTATTATTGTATATAGTTTTTTGATGCTCATTGTCATATTTGATTTGTCACATATTGCTCTAGCCTTATTTTCTCGTTTTATGTGCACTTATATTATTTGCCTTCCATATATGTTTCTCATCTCTACTTTCTTGTTATGTATTTGATATATGCTCTATCATGTGCGTACGACTTAACATGATAATGTGTCCCCCTACTAAACTTGACTTGACATTAGTCCATGACCTTGTCTTGACCGATTTGACTTGATTTCTTAGTTTCCTAGGCGAGGATATCATTATTAGGCATTGGCTATTGTGAATAAATATTGACTCGGTAGCGCCTCACCGGGTTGCGACATAGATTTATTCACTTGACCCCTCGGTCGTTAGTGCCTCACCGGACTACGATAGAGACTAGTGATATGACTGTTAGTGCCTCACCGGATTGTGGTTACTATTATCCGATTTACCTATAGCCACGATTGATATCGTTGTTCTCATGGTATGCCACCCTCTTAGATGTCGTATTGTCATAGTTTTATCGTTTCTTGTGGTTATTTTATTGTCTCTCTTTCATGTTTTTTACTATACTTTTGGCATGTTTATATGTATCTTGTTACGTCCCTCTGAGGACCTAGTCCTTTTCTAGGTGTAGATGATCACGACTATTTACAGGAGTACGGGTCGGGACTTGCTACTTCTTTCTCTTTCGAAGAGGTCTTCCCTTCGAGCCTCTCTGGTCATCAGATGATGTACTTACTAAATTTTCTTTTATATTCGTTTGGTAGTAGATTTGTCTCCACCCAACTATTAGTTCTTCTTGACTATTTCATACTTGGTTCATTACCATATTTGGTTATTTATTTCTATTGGTTCTGTGGATGAGATTAGTATTGCATATGACTTGTGATATTATATACCACTTATGAATTATTATTCATAATACAACGTACGTATGTGTTATGGTATCCATATATTAGAGTTTCCATATACATACGACTGGCATGCTCACGTATTTCTAGTCCTACATATTTTGGACTAGGGCGCGACATAGGCCGAGTGATTTGTAGTTCCCCAGGAACCGTCGAGGGTTACTATCACGCCCCGATTCCGTGGAATCTTTGGGGCGTCCCCCGAGGCGTGACTGTCGTACGGGCTGTTTGATAATAAACGAAAGAAATTGAAACTAGGTTTATACGAAACTCTTTCTTTGGTTTACAAACAAGAAAAAGAAGTACAATTAATCCTATACGAGGATATTAAGTACAAAATTTTGATTCTGGGAAAATATTGTTATAGGAGTCTGATCGTCGATCACTTTGTCCCTTGGACCACACGATGACAAAGAAGTGATGTAGAAGACGAAAAAGAAGCTTCAAAGACTACAGGGAAAGTTGAACTCTCGTTGCCAAAGCCCTCTATAGGTGCTTTCTTGACCTTGACCTCTGTCTGTGACTCCTGAATTCTCTCTACCTTGGATCCGACCTCTGTTATTCTTCTTTTGACCTCCGTGGCCGGAGGTCTCTATTTATAGAGTTTGGTCACAGTAACTGACCAGTCGATGTAGAAACCGAACAGCGGAGAGAGCTGTACCTTTTACGCGGCGGTTATAATAACTGCTACCCATGTATGAATGATCTCCTGAATTGACGTGTGACGCATGTCCCATTATGAGGTAATACATATAATCGCTCATCGAAGATCATGGCATGCAAGCCACGTAAGTAACTGCCCCTCGCGTAGAGAAGGTTGGCATGAAAGCCAAATAACTGTCACGTTGGCGTAAAAAACCAAATAGTTATCTTGTTGGCGTAGAAGCCCAAATAGCTGTCTTATTGCCGTAGAAGCCTAATAGCTGTCTTGTTGGCGTAGAAGCCAAATAGCTGTATTGTTGGCGTAGAAGCCAAATAGCTGTCTTGTTGGCGTAGAAGCCAAATAGCTGTCTTGTTAGCGTAGAAGCCAAATTATGCGTAAAGCTCGATGTTGCATGGATAGGTAACCAGCATAAAGATAGCCAATTATCCTTCTTTGACTGAGATCTTGAGCGTATTCAGGGCTAAATAGCCTTATTGTGTACCTTGTAAATATAGCCTGAATTGGCGTATTTCGAGGAGATAGCATACGGCGTACTCCTATAGTTGAAAATAGCTTGGTTGGCGTATTTCGAGGAGATAGCGTACGGCGTGCTCCTATAGTTGAAAATAGCCTGGGTGGCGTAATATGTAGGGATAATGACGTGAGCATATTAGCCCTAATTTTAGCTCTCCCAGTCATTAAAAGTAGAACCAAATCTCGTGCATTAAATACAGAGATCTGCCCCCATCTTGCGCATTAACTGCAGAGACGTGCCTCGAGTTCTGTACGAAGAACAGCTTTTGACGTGGCGGTTGATTTCGTCTCATCCTGAGCGTAAAAGCTCATATCTACCTGTGTAGAATAGACAGCGTATTCCTTGAATGCGTAAACGACGTCTTATACCAAGGATTATGTCACTAAACGACAGTCTGAGACACTGTGTAGAATCATCATTACAACCGTCCTCTCGATCGTCGTGCAGTACTCTTTGTCAGGAGTCAGGTTCACTGTTCTGTCTGACAGGTTCATTCGAGGAATACGAAGAGCTCCTCGCACAACTTTACGCTACCTTAAAAGCAGACATAGTTTACGCCGGAGGGAGGTGTAGCAACCTTTTATGCCAAAACAGCCTTGAAGCGCTGCTTTACGCGGGCAGCTCTAAAGTGATGTTTTATGCCACACAGCGCTGAAGCTTCTGTTTTACGCGTGCTTCATGTATGTTGGGGGTTTTACGCGTATAATTCCCCAGCGTATTTTTCATGCTTCTACACGGGCCTGGGGTTGCGCCCGCACAAGGCTGGAGTTATTTTTTCATAACGAGCACATATTCAGAATACGCAGATAAATTGAAACACAGATTTAAACATGTAAAAGTTCTCTTTTATTGATAATTAACATCTATTACAAACTCTTGAACGAGTCAGCTAATTGTCGCATGGGCTTACAAAAGTGTTGACACAAAATGAGATGGCAGTCATGTATATTATATCCCTTTACTAAACTTCAATATGATAAAGACCTCCGAACGGGATGACGGCCTCCCCTCGGAGCTGGATTGTGTATTGAGTTGCTAGCTCCTTGCTTAAAAATATGGCGCGATCAGGATGCGCCTACAGCTGGACTGGATTGGGAAGACGACTTCAGCTCCTCGCTCGGTTCTCCTTAGTGCGGTGAACCTGTTTCAACGAGGGTCAGTACATCGAAATGTACTGGTGAAGGCGAGCTAACCCAACTATACCAATCAACACGTTGTTTATATAAAGCATGCATATTTATTGTGGTCTTTCTATCTTGCCTTAGTTTATTTACAAGTAAGCAGCATATAGAATTTACTGAAATGAACTTGCCACCGTTCGGTGGCTTTTTACCTGCCCGTCTGAACCACCTGCACAATACTTACCATGTCTTCCCTGCCACGAAGACACAAGTTAGTTTGCAACAGGTTTAAATATACAGGGATCACTGGCATGATGCCATATAGACGATCTAGTCTTGAACGAGGATGGAATGTAGCAAATATTCAGTAGTGGCTACAGACCATCCCGTCCAAATGCAGTAGACTATCGTGAATTTTCGTCCGGATCGGATCGGTGTCAGTGCCCCAGCAACCGTCCGCATGAACCAGTGACCTTGTGCACAAGTTGTTCGTGATCGAACGATATGTTTACTAAGTTAACAATTCATGCAGTTGAGGCAACACGAGTACAAGACAAGCAGTATTTCATGATTCAGTTTGCATAGTGTAAAACCCCTAATTCTAAAAATTGTATTATTATTTATTTATGGTAATTATGAGCTAAATAGAGAAAATAGATTTTATTCCGAGGTATTGAGCATTTAAAGGATTTATGAAGCCATTATAAAATTTTCCTAATTTTTATTCCATGTAGAAGACTCTTTGGACAGTTCCTACCTTAACCGTATACACCAATACCCTATCCAAATTTTCTATAAATAAATAGGTATATGTATATATATATAGTTTTTAAGAAAAAGAAAAAATAGAAAATAAAATTTTCTATCAGACCAAACCCGCAACCCGTTAAATACACCCCGCGCGTAAAGTAAGGAAATATCAGCTCTTCCTGCGTAAACAGACAACAACAAACCCGCTCACCCCACCGCATATACTTCTCCGCGCGTAAACTACAGCAGCAGTAGTATCAAAACCACCGCTTATTTTACCCCGCGTAAACTCTTCTGTTCACTGCGCGTAAAACCCAAACCATAACCATTAGGAGAAGAAAATATCAGCAGCAGAAGCAAAATCCAATTTTGTTTTGCTTTCCTACACGTGTAAGCTTCTCATTCCACCGCTCCTTAACACTATTATTACTAAACACCCCCAGCCGAAACCTAAACCAATAAAAGGAAGCAACAGCAGTAGTTTCTTAATCACTAAGTCACCCCACCGCCTTTCTCCTCCTATATATATTACAACTCTCCTAAAAATATAATTCCACTTCTGACACCAAAGCTTAAACACTGTTGTGGACATTTGCACTATACAGAACTTGCTCGGCAAGTATACCTTGCCACAGTACTACTATTTGTAATCCAAATACTGCATGATTCTGTTTTATATATGTATTTGCATTGAACTTTGTTCATGAGACCACCCCAGTATTATGGAGTATTATTTGGATTCATTGGCCGTGACACAAGTTTTTACATGAGTTGTGAGTCTCATGTAGATCCCGGATTACGTATTGGGTTGGTCGCCTGTACGTAAGAGTCGTGCGTTAGGAATGACTGCTAATAAAAACTTTGTATGCTAGTAGACCTGGCAGTTATTTAGAGGTTGTATCGTGTCATGGATATGGCATGCTTAAAGCATGAGGTGGAGAGAACAATAAGTAAAGCGTTTGGGCTCCTATGCACTTTTCTCCTGTACGCCCGGAATCTCCACCGGAGAAACGGGTGATGATGACCACTATATATTACTGGCGGCCTCTGCCGTTCAAAAGACGACATACTTTTAGGTCCCTGATTTTCCAAGAAAATCATGCCAATCCCATTATTTGGCCAGATAGTGTCACGACCCGCACCCGGAAATTCGGGCACGAGTGCGTGGGTACGTCCAGCCTACGCCGCAGAGTCGGTGGTAGTACGCTGTCTAGGTCAAATCCACATTTAACTAATCTAGCTCATTCACAAATAACATAGGCAAGATAATAATGGAAAACAGATACTTAAGAATTTAAATAAAATAAATGCGACAACAAATTCAAATGTTTAGTACAGAAATTAGAATAAAATCGGGGACAAACCCGATTACTAAGATAAGAGCAAAAAATAAAATAGCTACTGCTATCTACTCTGCAGCAGGGGTCTCCTGGGTGGGATCTGGCTCCTCATAAGTATCATCTGTACCCTCATAGAGACCATAATATGTAGGGGCAAGGTCCTCATCATCGCCTAAATCAACGGATCCGGTCAGGAAAGGAGCAAAGTACACAATGCACAACAAGATTAAACTAAATATTATGACAATTAAATTGAGTATCATATTGAGAAAATTGCATAAACGAACATCAATATCTCGGAGTTAATGCTATAAACAGGAATATGAGAAAGCAGGAATAAATGAGACAAGAAATGAAACTACAACAGTTAGCAAGAAATATAACAAGACCAGAAACTATCTGTGTGAACTTGTGTTTGTTTTAGAATACATAGTTGGCATGTAGGGGTTTATAAGGCTAATCCGGCCGTCATAAACGGCTATTAAACATGAATAATCGAGATCCGACTGAGGGTACAGTCGCGTACCAACAGCTATTAAACATGGCAGGGGAAAGGGTAAACTACATGCCTTCTAGTATTCTCCCACCCGACATGAAAAACAAGACATGAACTCCAATATTCAAGACATGAATTTTAGTGTTCTGATACTATGTGTAATCATTAATGGTGCTAATAAAGCAGGAAATTTATTTATCACAATATAAAGATTAAACTTGAAGTGCAGGTACTTGCCTGATGTTTGGATCCAATTACAGTTTGTATCTCGGGGAAATTTCCAAAAATGAGTCCAGATGCTAAAATAAACATTACCATCATGCTCAGAAGACATCAAATAGCTAGAAACGCCTGTCCTTGGGTCCAATTTGGAGACAAGGGCAAAAATGACAGTTTCGGGTCAAAACGGGGTCCGCCGGTGGGCCCACTTTGCACCGAAAAACATGTCCGGGTTAACGGTCTCCAAATTCACCAAACTTAGTGTCAAACAGGTCAGGAACGATGATACGAACCCAACGAAACTTCCATATTTGGATTCCGATGAGCCGATCACAAAATCGCCCGTCGAGCGGGGCCTGTGGGGCCCACGACACGCAATTTCGTCAACGTTCTCAAAATCGAACCAAACTTGACCCATAGGACCAGCGTATTGCTACGAGTCCGATGGCGTAAGTTTCATCTCGATCTGACGCGTGTACAAGAAGTTAGGGTAAATTGCAGAAAAGGCGGATACGGGGCGATGTCCGCGGATACGCGTTGATTCCGGTGTGCACGCACACCCGAATCAGCTTTCGTGAAATCTCAAACGTCCGTATCGACGGTGCGCACGTATCTGTGAAGACCGCACGCGACCAAGTCGTCCCGTTTGGCGGGGCGTACTCAGTTCCGGGGTAAAACAGGGTCTGGTTTTTCCTGTTTTTGGATCGCGGTGTGCGATCACCACAGGACGCGATGCCCCGAGCGGTTTGTCCGGGCACCGAGAGGGTCATACAGGCTTCCCAACGCAATTTACGAAATTGAAATCGAAGATACATGGTGCAAGATACGAGTACCTGAACGAGGCTCGAGGAACCAGAAATTTCCGTGTCCGTGTCGTGTCCGACACGACACGAAAAAAAGGGGATTTAGGGTTAGGGTTTGCGGGACACGGCCGAAGCTCGGACTGGCCAGGGCGGCTCACGGCGGGGAGGGGCCGGCCAGGGCGGCTCGCGGCGGGGAGGGGCCGGCCAGGGCGGCGCTCGGGCGGAGGCGGCGGCGCGGGGGCGGCCCAGGGCGGCTGTGCTGCCGTTGCTGGGCGCTGTCGAGCGGGGCCGGAGGCAGGCGGAGGACGGGGGAGAGGCGACGGCGACGGCGGTGGAAGGGGCGAGGTGGCCGTGGCGGCGTGCGGCGGAGGGGAGCGTGGTGGCGGTGGCGGTTCGTGGTGGCCGGAGGGAGAGAGGGGGTTTATTTATAGGGGAGGAGGAGAGGCGAGGTGGCGGGGGCTAGGCCGGGAAGGGCGGCGGAGGGGGCGGAGTCGTGGCGCTGGCCGGGCGGAGCGGCGGCGTCCGCGGGCGGCCGCGCCGGACGCGGGGGGGGGGATCGGGTCAGGGGCTGGGTTAGGGTTAGCGGGTGCGGGTCCGGGCGGGTCGGGTTCAGGTGGACCCGACCCGTTAGGGGCTGGGCCTAATGGGTTTGGGCCGCGGGCCGGGCTGGGCCGGATATAAATAATAATAATAATAATAATAATAATAATAATAATAATAATAATAAATCAATTAATTAATTAAATAATTAATTAAATAGTTTTTAGGAGATTAAAAATAGATCCGGGGTCCAATAAATTCCAGAAAAATTACCATAAGTCCAGTTTTTTATTTTACACCCAAAAATATTATTTTCATAATATTTTAATGTTATTTATTAACAATTAAAAATCATTTAATAATTAAGAACCCTGATTTTAATTACAGAAAATTCCCAAAAAATTCCAGAAAATCGGGAAAAATCCCAATTTAAAATTCTTGCAAAAATCTGGGGGTTTACAATCTACCCAACTTATAAAATTTCGTCCTCGAAATTTAAAATTAAGTCATACTCTGTTAACCCTTTCATGTACATCAATCGCAATCTCCTTGCGATAATTAGAATCCTTATTCTATCCTACTGCAATTACCTCATGGTTAAGATGACTACTGTTCCGATCAAAATTTCAACCTATGGTTATCACTTCTTACTTTCTCAAATTATCCACAGACAAATTTTTAATTAAGTCCATATAACATCTTCGAAAAATGCATACGCTTATAAATTTGCCTCACGATTTTAACTATCGTAATTTCCTCTAGAAGTGATTCTAGTCCACTAGTATTCACATTGTATGCTTCAGCTTTTAAATTCCATTTACATTCTCAATATTCCAACTAGGTAGTCCAACCATCAATTTTAATAAATTTTTTTTTCCAATCATCAAAAATTAAATGTAGTCCACCAAAGTTCAAGTCTGAATTTCTATAATTTTATCTTCTAAATTCAAATTGATGATTTTACCTTCATTATTCAAAATTTAAATCATAAACCTAAGATATAACTATTGGGTCCTCGATATCAATTCACTAACCATCTTAGTCACTCCTTTAAATTTTCTAAATTAGAATGGCTTGCTTCTTCCAATCCAATCTTACTCGGTCACAATCCAAAGGACATTCCTCTCGAGTTGACAATGCACGGCTACCCAACTTATGAATTTACCCATCCAGCACACAAGGCTATATACCTTAAAAAAATATTCCTTAATATGTTTACTTATGTCATTCAATCCTCGAACTTCAACGTCGATCATATCACATATGATATGTCCTCAATTACGAAAGTTTAATCCTCAAGTATGTGATTGGCCTATGTGGCATATCTAGTACTATCTATGTACCAACTTATACCAAGCACGAGATTTCGTCTTTCCGAAATAGGGGAGACGAAGATCAATAATACGGAGTTCAAGGATGGGGTGATAGAATAGAAATATCGGGGTCAAGGCATTTTTAAAGAATTCAGGTAGGAATTGTCGAGCGATTGTGGATTGAATCCTATCTTGGTAATGCTCGTATTAATACTGTTATGTAACCTATATGATGTGCTCGGAATATCTAGAGGGCAAGTATACTAGTCAACTATATCTCTCAATCCACGTAAAGTAGTGCGAAGGGCGAATCAAAATGCACTAAGGTTGATCAGACCGTAATACACTGATTCTGAATAGACAATTGTATTAGTGTGTCGACCCACTAATACATATGTCATGAACAAGCTCGATAAAGAGTAAGCTTGTAAAACTAGGCTATAGAATAGCAGCATAAGTCAAGTACATCAAAATTAAGTGTGCTAAATGATGATAAAAGGAGGTACAAATTATTTATGTTCACAAAACAACCTACAATAAGTACAATAATAAAAGCATTCCAGGTTATTAGCAAGTTCAAAATTTCTAGGTTGGGGCTGAGGTCACGAACCAATAGGCACAAGCTAAACAATACTAGGAACGGTATCTACAAATCATTTACGCGCATTAGCTGCTCAAGAGTCTGCGCGTTCTCCACGGTCATGCTGGTAGAGCATCTCGTGGTGATCTTGTAGGAACCTCGTCGCTTGCTGGTAGATTCTTTACTCTGCATCCAAAAATAAACGATAAAGGCGCACAGGAATCAAGACAGGATGCAAGTCAATAAAATGATTCGAAACCGCTATGAATATCAAGAACGATTCAATCAAGTGGATGAGCTTTTCCTAAAATCCTCAATCTTATTGCAGGCCTGTTCGGTCCCTAAGTTGGAACCGAACAATTTAGTCGTTGACCTGCATGGGCCACCAAAAAAATGTGCCACGACCCGCACCCGGAAATTCGGGCACGAGTGCGTGGGTACGTCCAGCCTACGCCGCAGAGTCGGCGGTAGTACGCTGTCTAGGTCAAATCCACATTTAACTAATCTAGCTCATTCACAAATAACATAGACAAGATAATAATGAAAAACAGATACTTAAGAATTCAAATGAAATAAATGCGACAACAGATTCAAATGTTTAGTACAAAAATCGAAATAAAATCGGGGACAAACCCGATTACTAAGATAAGAGCAAAAAATAAAATAGCTACTGCTATCTACTCTGCAGCAGGGGTCTCCTGGGTGGGATCTGGCTCCTCATAAGTATCATCTGTACCCTCATAGAGACCATAATATGTAGGAGCAAGGTCCTCATCATCGCCTAAATCAACGGATCCAGTCAGGAAAGGAGCAAAGTACACAATGCACAACAAGATTAAACTAAATATTATGATAATTAAATTGAGTATCATATTGAGAAAATTGCATAAACGAACATCAATATCTCGGAGTTAATGCTATAAACAGGAATATGAGAAAGCAGGAATAAATGAGACAGGAAATGAAACTACAACAGTCAGCAAGAAATATAACAAGACCAGAAACTATCTGTGTGAACTTGTGTTTGTTTTAGAATACATAGTTGGCATGTAGGGGTTTATAAGGCTAATTCGGTCGTCATAAACGGCTATTAAACATGAATAATTGAGATCCGACTGAGGGTACAGTCGCGTACCAACAGCTATTAAACATGGCAGGGGAAAGGATAAACTACATGCCTTCTAGTATTCTCCCACCCGACATGAAAAACAAGACATGAACTCCAATATTCAAGACATGAATTTCAGTGTTCTGATACTATATGTAATCATTAATGGTGCTAATAAAGCAGAGAATTTATTTATCACAATATAAAGATTAAACTTGAAGTGCAGGTACTTGCCTGATGTTTGGATCCAATTACAGTTTGTATCTCGGGGAAATTTCTAGAAATGAGTCCAGATACTAAAATAAACATTACCATCATGCTCATAAGACATCAAATAGCTAGAAATGCCTGTCCTTGGGTCCAATTTGGAGACAAGGGCAAAAACGGTAGTTTCGGGTCAAAACGGGGTCCGCCGGTGGGCCCGCTTTGCACCGAAAAACGTGTCCGGGTCAACGGTCTCCAAATTCACCAAACTTAGTGTCAACAGGTCAGGAACGATGATACGAATCCAACGGAACTTCCAGATTTGGATTCCGATGAGCCGATCAAAAAATCTCCCGTCGAGCGGGGCTTGTGGGGCCCACGACACGCGATTTTGTCAACGTTCTCAGAATCGAACCAAACTTGACCCATAGGACCAGCGTATTGCTACGAGTCCGATGGCGCAAGTTTTGTCTCGATCCGACGAGTGTACAAGAAGTTAGGGTAAATTACAGAAAAGGCGGATACGGGGCGATGTCCGCGGATACGCGTTGATTTCGGTGTGCACGCACCCGAATCAGCTTTCGCGAAATCTCACACGTCCGTATCGACGGTGCGCACATATCTGTGAAGATCGCACGCGACCAAGTCGTCCCGTTTGGCGGGGCGTACTCAGTTCCGGGGTGAAACAGGGTCTGGTTTTTCCTGTTTTTGGATCGCGGTGTGCGATCACCACAGGACGCGATGCCCCGAGCGGTTTGTCCGGGCACCGAGAGGGTCATACAGGCTTTCCAATGCAATTTACGGAATTGAAATCGGAGATACATGGTGCAAGATACGAGTACCTGAACGAGGCTCGAGGAACCAAAAATTTCCGTGTCCGTGTCGTGTCCGACACGACACGAAAAAAAGGGGATTTAGGGTTAGGGTTTGTGGGACACGGCCGGAGCTCGGGCTGGCCAGGGCGGCTCACGGCGGGGAGGGGCCGGCCTGGGCGGCTCGCGGCGGGGAGGGGCCGGCCAGGGCGGCGCTCGGGCGGAGGCGGCGGCGCCGGGACGGCCCAGGGCGGCTGTGCTGCCGTTGCTGGGCGCTGTCGAGCGGGGCCGGAGGCAGGCGGAGGACGGGGGAGAGGCGACGGCGACGGCGGTATAAGGGGCGAGGTGGCCGTGGCGGCGTACGGCGGAGGGGAGCGTGGTGGCGGTGGCGGTTCGTGGTGGCCGGAGGGAGAGAGGGGGTTTATTTATAGGGGAGGAGGAGAGGCGAGGTGGCGGGGGCGAGCCTGGGAAGGGCGGCGGAGGGGGCGGAGTCGTGGCGCTGGCCGGGCGGAGCGGCGGCGTCCGCGGGCGGCGGCGCCGGACGCGGGGGGGGGGGGGGGAACGGGTCAGGGGCTGGGTTAGGGTTAGCGGGTGCGGGTCCGGGCGGGTCGGGTTCAGGTGGACCCGACCCGACCCGTTAGGGGCTGGGCCTAATGGGTTTGGGCCGCGGGCCGGGCTGGGCCGGATATATATAAATAATAATAATAATAATAATAATAATAATAATAAATCAATTAATTAAATAAATAATTAATTAAATAGTTTTTAGGAGATTAAAAATAGATCCGGGGTCCAATAAATTCCAGAAAAATTACCCTAAGTCCAGTTTTTCATTTTACACCCAAAAATATTATTTCCATAATATTCCAATATTATTTATTAACAATTAAAAATCATTTAATAATTAAGAACCCTGATTTTAATTACAGAAAATTCCCAGAAAATTCCAGAAAATCGCGAAAAATCCCAATTTAAAATTCTTGCAAAAATTTGGGGGTTTACATATAGCCCACGTGTTGAAAAGTTGTTCTCAAATTGCATACACTTAGACGGTTAGGCGACCCAGTAGATATTTTTATTTCAGTACTTTATTGGCATGTTTATATGTATCTTGTTACGTCCCTCTGAGGACCTGGTCCCTTTCCAGATATGACCGAGCAGGAGTACCCCCAGGAGTATGGACCTGGACCTGACACTACGTACCTGACTGAGGAGATCCTACCCTCAGAGTATCTATAATTTATTGACGTTGTTTAGATATTTTGCTACTTCAGAATAGTCATTTTGTAGTGAATTTGTTTCCACCAGACTATCAGACTTGATACTTATTTTGGATATCCAGTTATTATTCAGCTTTTATTCCTACTGATTATTTGTGCTGTGGATGGGATATAGATTCTGTGTGACTTGTTATGACAGTATATTACCACTGATGGATTGCATATTCATATACAGTGTACGTGTGTATATGATTTCCATATATTGGAGTTCGTATACATACGGCTGGGCGTGTTACGTACTCCTAGTCCTATACTTTTTTGGGACTGGGGCGTGACATATTTTTGGTGGTGGCCCATGCAGGTCACGAAATATATTGTCTTGGTTACGTAACTATACCAAACAAGACTGCGTATAGGGATAGACTATAAGGATCTCATCCATACTTGACAGAAACCTCATTCTTCTTTCCACCATCCTATTTTTAGTTTACGCCGAAGACCCTTTACCCCTGTTGGCGTAAAAAGCCAACTGACTGTCTTGTTAGCGTAAAAAGCCAAGCTATGATTACCTACTTAAGTTACAGAAGATTTTCTATTTTACGCTGTAGTTATGACAAACTTTACGCTGCAATTATAAACAACTGCTAAACCATGTTTCCTTAGTCTTTCTAATCTGCGTATAACACGTTATACAAATCACGTAGGTAACTGTCCCTGCATAAAACTTGATGATTCCTTAATAGTAAGATAACTAGCGTAGAGTAGATGATTAAGCATAAAGTATAAGGATAGTGAGATGAGCGTATTTGGCACAGTCTTAGCTTTCCTAGTTGTAACCAGTCAGAACCAAATCTCTTACATTAAATACAGAGATATGCCTCGAGCCCTGTGCAGAAACAACTTTTTGACATAGCGTCTGATTTTGTCTCATGTTGAGCGTAAAACTCATTCCTGTAGATAGCGTATGCAGAAGCCCCAACTTTTCTTCCTCAATGGAAGCGTAAAAACGACTCTGTATTAAACGACAACCTGGGTCTCTGTGTAAAATCATTATCACAGCCATCCTCTCGATCATCGTGCAGTACTTTTGTCAGATGTCAGGATCACTGATTTGACTGACAAATTCTTTCGAGGAAATACAAAAAGTCTCTCGAACAACTTTACGCTACAACGTATGTTAGATTTTTACGCGCAGAGTTTATGCATCAGATTTTACGCGCAGACCTTTCGCGCAAGCTTTACGCAGAAAGTATAGTGAGATTTTACGCACGTAGAATTTTTACACAGACAGATTTACGCAACATATCTTTTACACAGCCGATCTTTTACGCACAAACTTTACGCACGAAAACTTTTACTCAGACTTTTTCCCAGACAGTTTTGAAGCTCTATTTTTCGATGACTTCTTTGAATCTCTATTTTACACAGACAACCCTAAAATCTTACCTTACGCTTCTCTGCTTTACGCAGATATTTCTGAGACCATGTTTTACGCCAACAAATTTTACATCTCTATTTGAATCCTGTACTTTTTCTAAACGTTGTGTACATCATCTGCAGAGAGATGGATATGCAGAAAGGATATACTGTCATCGATGGTGACACAACCCCTGGAGTCAATGATCAGACTCAAGAAGGAACCTCAACGAATCCTAGACTTTCAGGACCAGATGGACAAATTCATAATCCAGTTCCATCTGACCTTCATGTTCCACCAAATAGGAACCTCCCAGCCTCATCAACACCGCAGGATGGTCAGGCTCAACTGTTCCAATTCTTCCAGATGATAATGAAGGAACAGCAACAACAGGCCGCCACACTAGCTGCAGAGCAGAGACAGCAAGCAGCAGAACAAAGACAAAAGTTCCTAACAGCACTTGAAAGGATGGCTACAAAGACTACTGTGCCAGCTCAAGCACTAGCTCCAGTACCTCGAGCTAGAGTTTGTTCAGTAAAAGACTTTATACAAATGGGTCCGAGGCGGTACAAAGGCATTGAGAGCCCAGAAGAAACTACCAACTGGATCACTCACACTCGGAAGTTATTAGAAGCATCGCAGCTACCTACGGAGCTGTGGATGACAGGTGTGAGAATGTTTCTAGATAGTAATGCTCATCACTGGTGGGAATCCATGGATCGCCAGTTGGGCACATACCAGACATGGGAGCAATTCCTAGAGTGCTTTGAAAGAAAGTACTTTCCAGACACCGTCAGAGATGTATTATACGACCAGTTTCTCCACCTGGAGCAGGAAAACTGAACAGTAGACGAGTATGATGCTGAGTTTAGTCGCCTTAGTAAATATGGCGCTGCTTTAATACCAGATGACTTAGCCAAGGCTAAGAGGTTTCATCATGGACTGACTCAGGAGCTCCAACATTATACAAGCTCACAGTCCCGAATCTCTTATGCCGATTTACTGACAAAAGCCAGATTGGAAGAAACTATCAGCCGAGGAAAAGGAGGCCGGCTGAGGACACAAACAGGACCGGCAAGGACACAACAAGGAGGACCTATTAGACGTCCTTTAGCTCAGCAACAACAGTACCAACACAGAGCAGGATCGTACCAGATCCCAGAGAAACCCCAATGCAATTATTGTGGGAGACGCGGGCACATCTCAAGAGACTGTCGAGTCCACTTGGGACAGTGTATGAGATGTGGTTCCGGACAACATATATTGAAGGACTGTCCTATGCAACAAGCGTCAACACTTCCACCGCCAGCACCAAGACTAGCACTTCCAGCACCCAAGCCAGCTCAGCAAATGATGAGACCAAGAGCACCTCGACCTCTAGCAGTAGGGAAATTTTAGCGAGGACCACCGCTACCTGCACAGGAGGATCAATTCACAAGGGCTAGACAGGGACAACCACAGAGGAACGGACAAGCTTTTGCAATAGAAGTGGATGACATAAATCAGGAGATCGATGTCATAGCAGGTATCACTCTTGCTTTTACTTTTCTTGCTACGACATTGTTTGATACGGGAGCCACCCACTCATTCATATCATCCAGTTTTATTGCCAAACACAACATTACCTCTATATCTGTATCTAGTTGTGTTAGAATTCTTACCGGGGGAGGAGTTGTACCTGTTAGTAGAATTTGTAGATCGTGTCCTATAGTGATACATGGCAGAGAAATGAATGCCCGACTCTTAGTCCTTCCTATGCCTACTTTTGATTTTGTGCTTGGAATGGACTGGCTAAGCAAGTACAACGCTTTCTTCGATTGCTTTAGAGGAAGCATTCTTTTCAAGGTACCAGGCCAGCCTGAACTTAAGTTTGTACGAGGATCCACCGAAATCCTTGATGGTATGCAACTCGTGATGGACGATATTGTCTATCATCCTATTATTTCATAATTCCCAGACGTCTTTCCAGAAGAATTACTAGGACTACCCCCAGATAAAGACATAGAATTCTCAATTGAATTAACACCGGGAGCAGCACCCATAGCATCACATGTTTATAGACTGGCGAAGAAGGAGATGGATGAACTAAAGACACAGTTGAAAGAACTGGAAGAAAAAGGTTTCATCCGACCAAGTGCATCACCCTGGGGAGCACCAGTATTGTTTGTACCAAAGAAGGATGGGTCAGTGCGTATGTGCATTGACTATAGAGCCTTGAATGCAGTGACAGTGAAGAATAAATATCCACTACCACGCATTGATGACCTATTTGATCAACTTAGTGGAGCCAAGATGTTCTCAAAGATAGATTTGAGATCGGGATATCACCAGGTGAAAGTACGGAAGGAGGACATCCCAAAGACCGCATTTCGAACAAGATATGGGCACTACTAGTTTTTGGTCATGCCATTTGGATTGACCAATGCTCCAGCTATCTTTATGGACTTAATGAATCGAGTCTTCCATCAGCATTTGGACCAATTCGTGGTTGTCTTCATAGATGATATACTTGTCTATTCAAAGAACCACGAGGAACACGATAAGCACTTGTGAATTGTCCTAGAGACCTTGAGAAGAGAGTAGTTATATGCGAAACTCAGTAAATGTGAGTTCTTCTTGGACAAGGTTTCATTTTTTGGGCATGTCGTTACAGGAGATGGTATTTCTGTTGATCCAGAAAAGATCTCAGCAGTTGAGACATGGCCTGTTCCTAAATCAGCAGCGGAGGTGAGAAGTTTCCTTGGACTTGCGGGATATTACCGACGGTTCGTGGAGAACTTCTCAAAGATAGCAACACCTATGACTCGGTTGACATACAAAGATCAAGAGTTCATATGGACCGACGAGTGTCAAGCCGCTTTTGAGGAATTGAAGAAGCGACTGACTACAGCACCAGTATTAACTATTCCGTCAGGATCAGGAGGCTATGTGATATACAGTGACACATCAGGGAAAGGTTTGGGATGCGTATTGATGCAGCATGGCAAGGTGATTGCATATACATCTAGGCAATTACGAGTACATGAGAAGAATTATCTAACTTATGACTTGGAACTTGCAGCCGTTGTATTTTCTCTGAAGTTATGGAAACATTACTTATATGGGGAACAAGTGGAAATATATACCGACCACAAAAGTCTCAAGTATGTCTTCACACAGAAGGAGTTAAATATAAGACAACGTCGATGGCTCGAGTTGATAAAAGATTTCGAGATAGAGCTACATTATTATCCAGGCAAGACTAACGTTGTAGCAGACGCATTAAGTCGGAAGCCAGCAATTTACTTCTTGACAACACATAAAGAATTATTGAAAGACTTGCAAAGTCTTGGCATTGAAGTAATATTTCCCGGAGCAGACGGGACATTAGCCAACTTACAAGTACAATCATCACTAGTAGAGAGAATCAATACAGCATTGCCTACAGATGCCAGATTTAGAAGATTAAAGGAAAGAACAGAGGCCGGGGAGCAGACAGGACTGCGCATCCATGATGATGGGATATTACGATATGGTGATCGTCTTTATGTTCCAAATAGAGAAATTCGACAGGAGTTGATGACAGAAGCTCATAGTTCGATATATTCTATTCATCCTGGGGGCACTAAAATGTATCGTGACTTAAGACAGCATTTTTGGTGGCATGGAATAAAAAGAGAGAGAGCTCGCTTTGTAGCTAAATGTTTAATATGTCAGCAAGTAAAAGCGGAGCACCAGAGAACAACAAGGTTATTGCAACCACTTCCGATTCCAGAGTGAAAGTGGGAACACATCACTATGGACTTCGTTACGGGTTTTCCCAAGAGTCCCAGTGAAAGAGATACGGTATGGGTAATAGTGGACCGACTCACCAAGTCAGCCCATTTCTTACCTTTCAGAGTTGGCCAATCTACAAAAGCTTTGGCTGACTTATATATAAGACAGATCATAAGATTGTATGGCGTACCAGTTAGCATTGTGTCAGACAGAGATTCACGCTTTATATCATATTTTTGGAGAAGCATGCAAGAAAGCCTTGGAACTCGTCTGAAATTCAGTACATCTTATCACCCACAAACAGATGGGCAGTCAGAACGTACTATTCAGACATTAGAGGATATGTTGAGGGCTTGTATGTTGGACTTTGGAGGATCATGGAAGGATCACCTACATCTTGTAGAGTTTTCTTACAATAATAGCTATCAGGAGAGCATCCAGATGGCTCTGTTTGAAGCATTGTATGTAAGGAAGTGTAGGTCTCCTGTGTGTTGGAGTGATGTAGGAGAATGTCAGATTCTGGAACCAGAGTTAGTGGTCAACACCGTTGAGACAGTTAAGAAGATACAAGGACACTTGCGAGCAGCGTAAGACAGGCAGAAACAATGGACAGACCTTCATCGTTGTCCCTTAGAGTTTAAAGAGGAAGATAATGTCTTCTTAAGGATATCACCTACCAGAGGCACCATCCGATTCGAAGAGCACGACAAGTTGAGTCCAAGATATATTGGACCATTTGACGTGCTAGAGAGAGTGGGAGAAGTAGCATATCGACTTGCGCTACCACCTTCACTTGAGGGAGTACATGACGTATTCCATGTATCGCAGCTCAGGCGATATATGGCAAACAAAAGTCATGTTCTCGACCATTCATAAATCACCATTGGGCCGAGCTTATCATATCAAGAGCAACCCGTGGGAATCCTTGATCATAGAGAGAAAGTATTGAGAAATCGGTCTATTTCCTTGGTCCGCGTAGCATGGAAGCATGGTTCGCCAGGAGAATCTACTTGGGAGCGCGAGGATGACATGCGCCAACGTTTTCCGACCCTATTCACAGACCAAGGTATAAATTTACTTTGTTAATTTATATCTTATACCATTCTTGACTTCTATTATGGCTTAGTTTTAATTTCGAGGACAAAATTTTTATAAGTTTGGTAGAATATAAAACCCCTAATTCTGAAAATCGTATTATTATTTATTTATGATAATTATGAGCTAAATAGAGAAAATAGATTTTATTCTGAGGTATTGAGCATTTAAAGGATTTATGAAGCCATTATAAAATTTTCCTAATTTTTATTCCATGTAGAAGACTCTTTGGACAGTTGCTACCTTAACCGTATACACCAATACCCTATCCAAATTTTCTATAAATAAATAGGTATATGTATATATATATAGTTTTTAAGAAAAAGAAAAGAATAAAAACTAGAATTTCCTATCAGACCAAACCCGCAACCCGTTAAATATACCCCGCGCGTAAAGTAAGGAAATAACAGCTCTTCCTGCGTAAACAGACAACAACAAACCCGCTCACCCCACCGCGTATACTTCTCCGCGCGTAAACCGCAGCAGCAGCAGTATCAAAACCACCGCTTATTTTACCCCGCGTAAACTCTTCCGTTCACTGCGCGTAAAACCCAAACCATAACCATTAGGCGAAGTAAATATCAGCAGCAAAAGCAAAACCCAATTTTGCTTTGCTTTTCTACACGTGTAAGCTTCTCATTCCATCGCTCCTTAAAACTATTATTACTAAACACCCCCAGCCGAAACCTAAACCAATAAAAGGAAGCAACAGCAACATCAGTAGTTTCTTAATCACTAAGTCACCCCACCGCCTTTCTCCTCCTATATATATTACAACTCTCCTAAAAATCTAATTCCACTTCTGACACCAAAGCTTAAACACTGTTGTGGATATTTGCACTATATAGAACTTGCTCGGCAAGTATACCTTGCCACAGTACTACTATTTACAATCCAAATTGTAAAACCCTCTTCCTAGAAAATCGTAAATACTTTTTTTTTTATTTATTAATTAATAATTAAATTGTAGTAATTAGGTCCAAATAGGAGAAATAAATTTTTAATAATTTTTATGTTAGGTGTTCGGGCACTTAGATGATTTATGGGAGCATCAGGAATTTTTCGAAATTTATTCCATGTAGGAGACCCCTTGAGCTGTTGCTAGCCTAACGATGTGCATTAACCTAATCTATAAATTTTCTTATGAGTATATATATAATATATATGTATATACAAATATATATATATATATATATATATATATATATATATATATATATATATATATATATATATATATATATATATATATATATATATATGTATATATATATATTTATAAAGGAAAAGAAAGAAAGAAAAAGAAAAGAATTTATTAATATAATAATAATAATAATATAATAATAATAATAATCATACTATATTACTACTAACTACTACTTATCCTAGCCAACTAGTAAATAGCAGCGGAAGCAAAGCACTGCGAGCCCTTGTGCTAAGAAGCACAGCCAACCCGCCCCCTTAGCCTATTCTCTTCCTTTTCCCACGGACTCAACCCAAACTCCTATTCTCTCTCCATATTATATAATATATATATATATATATTATTTCACAAAAACCCTAACCTAGAAACTCCAGAATTCCTCTTCCCATCTAGAGCCGTCACCGCAGCCAGCAAAGCCCCACCAAGCCATCCAACCATCCCGTCGACGCCGACCTCGCGAACTGCAGTCTCCCACTCGAGGCACCTTCGCTCCGGCGTGTTTTCCCGTTGACTCGCTCGACCAAACGCTGTTCCGTTTTCATAGGTATGATCTTCCCTCAACCCTCTCCAATACTTGTTTTATAGTCAACCTCGGAAAACGTGTGCCCCTAGGTGTAAAACAGCGCCCAAGTTGGCCGAGCAGACAGAATTCTGCAATCGCAGAATTCCAAAATGACCACCCATATTGCCGAGTTCGTATCTCCCACCACAGAGATCCAAATTCGGTGATTCTTTTTGATACCTGTAGATTACATGACCTAGTTTATTTTCTGTATTATAACCTTGTGCTATTAGTCGCTGTGGACAAAATTATATTCGTCACAAAACTGTGCGCACCCACTTTTTCCGGTTTTCCAAAAGTTGGAGATCGGAGCGCGCCCCGCCAAACGGGACCGCCCCGCCGTGTGCCAAGTGTACCGAATGGTGCACACAGCATAATCGGACACGTGAAAATTCGTGGAGACTGATTCGGACGCGTGTGCGCGCCGGAATCAGGCCGTATCCGCGGACACATTTCGTGTCGTCACTTTTGTGGAACTCGCGAGTATCTTGTGCACGCTTGTCAGATTGCGACGAAACTTGCGCCACTGGACTCGTGGTAACGCGCTGGTCCTGTGACCCAATTTTCACGCATTTCTGAGATGGTTGACCAGATCGCCAATTGGCGGGCCCTACAGTTGACTTTTTGGACCAAATTTTGTTCGGCTCATCGGAATCTAAATTTGGACATACCGTTGGGTTCGTATTGACATCTAGAGTTGTTTGACCCATAGTTTGTCCCATTTAGAGACTGTTACCCTCGGTACGCTTTTCGGTGCAAAGTGGGCCACACGTGGATCCCACTTTTATCCGAAATTACCATTTTGCTCCTGTGTCCAAATTGGACGAAAGGGATGTGCTTTTTAGCTATTTTGCTCATTCCGAAAACGTTGATGATATTTATTTCAGCATCCGGAGATATTTGTTCTGTGGCCATAGCTTCTGGTCCTGTGTACTGGACATCTGGACGTGATATTTTGCAATTTCTTGCCAGGCAAGTATACCTTGTCATTGTACTGTTATTTACATTCCATATGTTGCATGCATCTTTATTTTCTGCCCTTAGTTCATATATTTTAATTGTTATATAAAATGCTCGCGACGGTGACGTCGCGATATGTTTTTATTTATGTATTGCATTGACCCTGTACATGAGACTACCCCATTATCATATAGTATCATTAGGTTCATTTGGCCGTGACACATATTTTTACACGAGTTGTGAGTCTCATATAGATCACGGACGCATGTATCGACTGATCATCGGTACGTATGGGCCGTGCGTTAGGGATAACTGCTGTTAGAAACTTTGCATGCTAGTAGACTTGGCAGTTATTAGAGGTCCAGGGACATAGCTTATTATAGTACGGTGGTCCCATCCTTGTACTTGTTTGGTTGCAGGATTGGGCTAGGGTACTAAGAATAGGCTATGGACCAAATTGTGTCATGGATGTGACATGTTTAGAGCATGGGGTGGGGAGAACAACAAGTACCGCATTTGAGCTCCTTTGCACTTTTTCTGTGACGCCCGGATTCTCCGCTGGAGATACGGGTGGTGATGACCCATATATATACATTGGCGGGCCTCCGCCGTTCAAAAGACGACGTGCCTTTGGGCCCCTGGATCTTCAAAAGAGAACCATGCCAAATCCCAGTTTTCAGCCAGATAGCTCACTTGTGGGAAAAGTTGTTCTTAACTGCATTCACTTTAGATGGTTAGGCGACCCATTGGATATTTATTTCAGTACTTTATTGGCATGTGTTTAAGTATACTTGTTATGTCCCTCTGAGGACCTGGTCCGCTGCCAGGTGTACCTGTTCTTGAGTATTTGCATGAGCGCAGATTTGGAAGGATATAGATGCTCCGTGGATGTCTTCTCTTCGAGCCGTGATTGGTAGCTGGTACTTATTGTTTGAGTGAGTTGTACTTATATTGTATTTACTTCTCCATTTGAGTTGGTAGTGGATTTGTTTCCACCCAACTATCATCTTTAGATACTTCTTGTTGAGATCTAGTTTTATAGATACTGGTTATTTATTTCTATATGATTTTGGTGGATGAGATTTAGATTTTAACCTGTGACTTGTATTTCATTTTATACCACTTGTGGATTTTATATTCATATTACAGCGTACGTATGGATTTGGTTTCCATATATTGGAGTTGCCATATCCATGCGGCTGGCATGCTTACGTGTCCTAGTCCTACGTATTTTTGGGACTGGGACGTGACATGTTTTTGTGGTGGCCCATGCAGGTCAAGAGCATATTGTCTCGGTTACGTTACTGTGTCGAGCAAGCCTGCACATAGGATTAGAGTATAGGATCTCATCCATAATTGACTATGATTCATCTTCCTTCTCTCTGTTCTATTCGAACAATTGTATCCTGCTTGATTCATGTACTTCCCTAATAAGTTTTTTGAGTATATATAGCCTTCTGCTAGAATATAGGAACCCCTGTTATTAGGATGATAATTAGGGTAGCACACCTATTAAGAATACAACGAGAATATAGACACACCACTAAGTTTAGAATATCTAGTGAACCCTAGAACTCCTTATCTTTAGATTGGTATACCATTACCCCTTGATGTATTAAGAAGACTTGAGTAGTATAGACACTACTAGAGATAGTTAGAAGTTTTATCATAATATTTGCCCCTAGCATTGAGGAACCAATAGAAAACCAAAAACTTAATGTTTGGACTGAACCTAACCTTCATAGTTAGATGATATTGGAACTATAAACTTATATCATTGTCTTGTTATTAGTAGACAGCACCCTAGGAAGCCTAGAGGAATGTAATCAACACTTCTCCCTTGATCATACCCCGAACATAGCAACTAAAACCCCACTCCCCTTAGAGAACCATGATGCTATCTAGAGCCCTCTATCTTTATTTTTATTGTTTCCCTGCGACCATAGCACTCGCTATTTTGCGACGGCTAATTACGTTTCTTCTCTTCATCTTTCAACTCGTGCCATCTGACACTTCGGTTAATAGGCCAAGTAATTTTATTCTTTGTTAAGGGCTCATAGTTTGCTAGGCTTATAGTTGTAGTCTTGAATTTGAACATTTTTGTGCTTGGTAGTTAAAGTTTGATAAGTTTGAGTTGTTCTTGCAGACTGCGACCCGATGATTATCCCTTAGTGTTAAATCGCGTAATTTGTACCCCCACCCCGATACAAGTTAGACCCTTCCTCCTTAACGGCTAGTAACTCTTCTATCCCTACGATTGACACATGTTCTATGAGCACTATGATTAAGACTTAAGGTGACCCTTACCTATATAATGCAATAGGAGACCCTAATAAGTACCAAGATTTTCCTCATACACCCTAATAAGAGTTTCTGTTTTAATTACATGTGCTAGGTTATTTTGTAGGATCCTCTTAAGACTGTCACAATAGTAGTTAAATTATTTTAAGTTGGGTAGTATACCTCACCACCTAGTATTATATAGCCCTTGTGATCCATTGATGAAGTGTAACTGAATATCATTAATTGTATGCTAACATAAGATGATAGTGTTTATCCAGACTATAGAACTTAGAGGCTCATACCCCTACTTTGTCGACTATCGACTTAGACAAGGAATTAATATGACAACTGTAGAGATTGTAGAGTCTTTTGTTATTGTTGCTTATGTTGTTCTGTTTTTGCAACTTGTATTATTTGTACCTTCTTTCATCATAATCCAGCGTATTTATATTTGTTGTACTACCTTGACTTATGCTGCTATTATAGCCTAGATTTGCAAGCTTATTCTTTATCAAGCTTGTTCATGACATATGTATTATTGGGGGCCCACACTAATACAATTGTCTAATCAGAATCAGTGTATTATGGTCTGGACAACCATAGTACGCTTGGTTCGCTCTTCACATGACTACTTTATGTGGATTGAGATACATAGTTGACTAGTAGACAAATATACTTGCCCCTAGACATGTCTGACATATCGTATCGGTTACATAACTGTAGTGATACGAGCATGTGAATAGGAATTACCAAAATAGGATTTCAATCCACAACTGCTTTGACAATTCCCAATTGAATTCTTTAAACGCCTTGATCCCAATACTTCTATTCTATTACGCTGCCCTTGAACTCTTTATTATTGATCTTCGTCTTCCCTTATTTCGGAAAGACGAAACCTCGTGCTGGGTATAAAGTTTGATACACAGAGAATACTAGATATACCCCGTAGGCCGATCACATACTTGAGGATTATTCTTTCATAATTAAGGACATATCATATGTGATATAATCGGCGTTGAAGTTTCGAGGATTGAACGACATGAGTAAATAAATTAAGGAATATTTTCTTAAGGTATATAGTCTTAGGTGATAGGTGGATAAATTCTAAGTTGGGTAGTAGTGCATTGTCAACTCGGGAGGAATTTCTTTTAGATTATGAGCGAGTAAGACTAGATTGGTAGAAGTTCAAGCCATTGTAATTTTGAGAAATTTAGAAGGATGACTAAGATGATGAGGATCAATGAATTGATATTGAGGACCCAATATTTATACCTTAAGTGCATGAGTTAAGTTTTTGAACAATGAAGGTAGAATCACCAATTTGAATTTAGAGGATAAATATAGAATTTCAGACTTGAATATTGGTGGACTGCATTTAATTTATTTTTAATTTGGTGATTTGAAGTAAGAATTAAAATTTTGGTTGGACGACCTATTGGAAATAATGAGGATGTGAATGGAATTAAAGAGTTGAGGCATACAAAATTTTATAAGTGAAAATGGAAATATATTAGACTCAAACCACTTCTAAAGAAGATTATGATAGTTAGAGATCGTGAGGTAAAAGTTATATGCGTATGTAAATCTTGGAGATGTTATGTGGATATGGATAATTTGAAACAAGGGGAGAAGAGATAACCATAGGTTAAATTTTGATTGGAGCAGTGGTCATCTTAACCTAGAAGTGATTGCAATGGATATGATTAGGATTTTAGTTATCGCAAGAAGATTGCGACTGACTTGCCTTATTGTACATAAAGGATTAACCGATTCCGCCTTATTTCAATTTTGAGGACGACATTGTCTTAATTTGGCTGAATTATGAAACCCCCCTCACCTAAGAATTTGACCTACTCGGCTTAGATAGTGAGACTGAGGCTAGCACGAATCCACTTAGAAATAGAACACGGTATTTTATTTAGTTTACAACATGATATCACTTGACACGCCTTACCGTGCTCCGATAATTGGAGCACTACACTAGCCACTGCCTTCCTACAAATTCTACACCCTTATCCTAGACATGCCCATCATCCAATTCTCATCTTTGTGCAACTTTCCAATTGTTGGACACTTTTATGCAAAAGAGCATTTATGTGTCCACACCATTGGACATGACACATGAAGAAACCTATTTTCGCTCATATGGATTTTTTTTATAATTTTTTTCTCTGGATGTGCAACATCGCCCACCCCTTTAAACCTAGCCTTGCATTTAACCAATGCGAATCTTATACCATCATTGCATTCTATTGTGGCTTAATTTTAATTTCGAGGACGAAATTTTTTATAAGTTGGGTAGAATGTAAAACCCCCTTCCTAGAAAATCGTAAATACTTTTTTTATTTATTTATTAATTAATAATTAAATTGTAGTAATTAGGTCCAAATAGGAGAAATAGATTTTTAATAATTTTTATGTTAGGTGTTCGGGCACTTAGATGATTTATGGGAGCATCAGGAATTTTTTGAAATTTATTCCATGTAGGAGACCCCTTGAGCTGTTGCTAGCCTAACGATGTGCATTAACCTAATCTATAAATTTTCTTATGAGTATATATATAATATATATGTATATACAAATATATATATATATATATATATATATATATATATATGTATATATATATATTTATAAAGGAAAAGAAAGAAAGAAAAAGAAAAGAATTTATTAATATAATAATAATAATAATATAATAATAGTAATAATCATACTATATTACTACTAACTACTACTTATCCTAGCCAACTAGTAAATAGCAGCGGAAGCAAAGCACTGCGAGCCCTTGTGCTAAGAAGCACAGCCAACCCGCCCCCTTAGCCTATTCTCTTCCTTTTCCCACGGACTCAACCCAAACTCCTATTCTCTCTCCATATTATATAATATATATATATATATATATTATTTCACAAAAACCCTAACCTAGAAACTCCAGAATTCCTCTTCCCATCTAGAGCCGTCACCGTAGCCAGCAAAGCCCCACCAAGCCATCCAACCATCCCGTCGACGCCGACCTCGCGAACTGCAGTCTCCCACTCGAGGCACCTTCGCTCCGGCGTGTTTTCCCGTTGATTCGCTCGACCAAACGCTGTTCCGTTTTCATAGGTATGATCTTCCCTCAACCCTCTCCAATACTTGTTTTATAGTCAACCTCGGAAAACGTGTGCCCCTAGGTGTAAAACAGCGCCCAAGTTGGCCGAGCAGACAGAATTCTGCAATCGCAGAATTCCAAAATGACCACCCATATTGCCGAGTTCGTATCTCCCACCACAGAGATCCGAATTCGGTGATTCTTTTTGATACCTGTAGATTACATGACCTAGTTTATTTTCTGTATTATAACCTTGTGCTATTAGTCGCTGTGGACAAAATTATATTCGTCACAAAACTGCGCGCACCCACTTTTTCCGGTTTTTCAAAAGTTGGAGATCGGAGCGCGCCCCGCCAAACGGGACCGCCCCGCCGTGTGCCAAGTGTACCGAATGGTGCACACAGCATAATCGGACATGTGAAAATTTGTGGAGACTAATTCGGACGCGTGTGCGCGCCGGAATCAGGCCGTATCCGCGGACACATTTCGTGTCGCCACTTTTGTGGAACTCGCGAGTATTTTGTGCACGCTTGTCAGATTGCGGCAAAACTTGCGCCACTGGACTCGTGGTAACGCACTGGTCCTGTGACCCAATTTTTACGCATTTCTGAGACGGTTGACCAGATCGTCAATTGGCGGGCCCTACAGTTGACTTTTTGGACCAAATTTTGTTCGGCTCATCAGAATCCAAATTTGGACATACCGTTGGGTTCGTATTGATATCTAGAGTTGTTTGACCCATAGTTTGTCCCATTTAGAGACTGTTACCCTCGGCACGCTTTTCGGTGCAAAGTGGGCCACACGTGGACCCCACTTTTATCCGAAATTACCGTTTTGCTCCTGTGTCCAAATTGGACGAAAGGGATGTGCTTTTTAGCTATTTTGCTCATTCCGGAAATGTTGATGATATTTATTTCAGCATCCGGAGATATTTGTTCTGTGGCCATAGCTTCTGGTCCTGTGTACTGGACATCTGGACGTGACATTTTGTAATTTCTTGCCAGGCAAGTATACCTTGTCATTGTACTGTTATTTACATTCCATATGTTGCATGCATCTTTATTTTCTGCCCTTAGTTCATATATTTTAATTGTTATATAAAATGCTCGCGACGGTGACGTCGCGATATGTTTTTATTTATGTATTGCATTGACCCTGTACATGAGACTACCCCATTATCATATAGTATCATTAGGTTCATTTGGCCGTGACACATATTTTTACACGAGTTGTGAGTCTCATATAGATCACGGACGCATGTATCGACTGATCATCGGTACGTATGGGCCGTGCGTTAGGGATAACTGCTGTTAGAAACTTTGCATGCTAGTAGACTTGGCAGTTATTAGAGGTCCAGGGACATAGCTTATTATAGTACGGTGGTCCCATCCTTGTACTTGTTTGGTTGCAGGATTGGGCTATGGTACTAAGAATAGGCTATGGACCAAATCGTGTCATGCATGTGACATGCTTAGAGCATGGGGTGGGGAGAACAACAAGTACCGCATTTGAGCTCCTTTGCACTTTTTCTGTGACGCCCGGATTCTCCGCTGGAGATACGGGTGGTGATGACCCATATATATACATTGGCAGGCCTCCGTCGTTCAAAAGACGACGTGCCTTTGGGCCCCTGGATCTTCAAAAGAGAACCATGCCAAATCCCAGTTTTCAGCCAGATAGCTCACTTGTGGGGAAAGTTGTTCTTAACTGCATTCACTTTAGATGGTTAGGCGACCCATTGGATATTTATTTCAGTACTTTATTGGCATGTGTTTAAGTATACTTGTTATGTCCCTTTGAGGACCTGGTCCGCTGCCAGGTGTACCTGTTCTTGAGTATTTGCAGGAGCGCAGATTTGGAAGGATATAGATGCTCCGTGGATGTCTTCTCTTCGAGCCGTGATTGGTAGCTGGTACTTATTGTTTGAGTGAGTTGTACTTATATTGTATTTACTTCTCCATTTGAGTTGGTAGTGGATTTGTTTTCACCCAACTATCATCTTTAGATACTTCTTGTTGAGATCTAGTTTTATAGATACTGGTTATTTATTTCTATATGATTTTGGTGGATGAGATTTAGATTTTAACCTGTGACTTGTATTTCATTTTATACCACTTGTGGATTTTATATTCATATTACAGCGTACGTATGGATTTGGTTTCCATATATTGGAGTTGCCATATCCATGCGGCTGGCATGCTTACGTGTCCTAGTCCTACGTATTTTTGGGACTGGGACGTGACACAAATGCTGCATGATTCTGTTTTATTTATGTATTTGTATTGGACTTTGTTCATGAGACCACCCCAGTATTATGGAGTATTATTTGGATTCATTGGCTGTGACACAAGTTTTTACACGAGTTGTGAGTCTCATGTAGATCCCGGACTACGTATTGGGTTGGCCGCCTGTACGTAAGAGCCGTGCGTTAGGAATGACTGCTAATAGAAACTTTATATGCTAGTAGACCTGGCAGTTATTTAGAGGTTGTATCGTGTCATGGATATGGCATGCTTAGAGCATGGGGTGGGGAGAACAATAAGTAAAGCGTTTGGGCTCCTATGTACTTTTCTCCTGTACGCCCGGATTCTCCACCGAAGAAACGGGTGATGATGACCACTATATATTACTGGCGGCCTCTGTCGTTCAAAAGACGACATGCTTTTAGGCCCCTGATTTTCCAAGAAAATTATGCCAATCCCATTATTTGGCCAGATAGCCCACGTGTTGGAAAGTTGTTCTCAAATTGCATACACTTAGACGGTTAGGCGACCCAGTAGATGTTTTTATTTCAGTACTTTATTGGCATGTTTATATGTATCTTGTTACGTCCCTCTGAGGACCTGATCCCTTTCCAGATATGGACGAGTAGGAGTACCCCCAGGAGTATGGACCTAGACCTGACATTACGTACCTGACTGAGGAGATCCTACCCTCAGAGTATCTGTGATTTATTGACGTTGTTTAGATATTTTGCTACTTCAGAATAGTCGTTTTGTAGTTGATTTGTTTTCACCAGACTATCAGACTTGATACTTATTTTGGATATCCAGTTATTATTCAGCTTTTATTCCTACTGATTATTTGTGCTGTGGATGGGATATAGATTCAGTGTGACTTGTTATGACAGTATATTACCACTGATGGATTGCATATTCATATACAGCGTATGTGTGTATATGATTTCCATATATTGGAGTTCGTATACATACGGCTGGGCGTGTTATGTACTCCTAGTCCTACATTTTTTTGGGACTGGGGCGTGACACATAGCCTCCCTGAACAATTATTCGCATACAAGGTGTGTTCCATACTTAGCACAATTTATAGAACATTTGAACGAACTAGCATACAATAAGATAACAGTTCACGTGTTTGGTTGACAAGCAATATAATCCAAGTCTATATCATTTTTATCTTGACATCTTTTAGTTATTACTTGGTATCGTCTGATCGGGACAAACAAGGATGCAAGATTTTTAGGTGTGAAGACTTGGAAGAAGGGCTAGCTAATCGGGATGGTAGCAACTTACTTAGTTGGTTGGAAGGGAGAAGGAAAGAGGCACTTCAAGACTCCGCTTGTACGCCGTCTACTGCTCGTTCACCTGCATCCACAAACAGCTTGATCAATACCTCTTCCTCTCTTTCCATACTCGAAATTGAAATGCAGTTCAATGAACGAAAATATGAAATCCATCGAAACCGTTCAAGAAAATACAAGCAAATCTGAAAACCAACTCAAAGCATGAAAGCAACAAGCGACATCGAAATCTGAGGCAACAAAGATACATCGGAGAGCTCCCTCATGACTCTGCCGCTAAGTCGATCCCGGGGGCACGGTCCACTGAATATGGGAATCGATTCCGAAGAAGCAAATCCATAACGAGGACGAGTTCTTGTTTCAATCTATCCCGATCGAACGAATCATCTTGTATTTCTTAGCCGCGCTTCCCGAATAGGGGAAACGGGGTGCCATAGTTACACCCTTATGCATAATTTCTCAGCCCAATGCATGAATGCAACTTCTATCCGAGAAAACTCTATAATGTACAATTGATGCAATAATAAACTTTTTCATCTATTCTCTTCTTTTCGATCAATCGATAGAGTCAATAGCTCTTTCTCTTCTCTTTTCTCTATACAGACAAGCCGTCATGCAATAGTTCAAGTATTTCATATAGTTCTATCTTTGCAACTAACGATAAGGAAAAAAGTAATCAATCTTTACGTACGCAAGCATAGAAAATAATCCATTTATCTCATGTAACTAAGCATATAATTGTACTCTTGATAGTATACGATATGGGACATATCAACATTCTTTTACTCTTGATTATTAGCATGATAATGGTTCGTTAGATAGCAGTTACAGTATAATTTTAGCAATGTGATATTCTTATCTTGACTTAGCATGGTAAGGCTTTTTCTTTCTATTACGTAAGCAGGTAAGTTCTTTTAAAGAAGGTAAGTTCTTTTAAAGCATACAGAATCATGTTCTATCATTCTTCTTTATGAACATTATTCTTAGTAACAAGTATACATTTATTCATTTTTTTATTAAGCGTGAAAGAATCAGAAAGTGAAAGTTCTGCCCACTCACCATGATCTGTCGTCTTTTGTCCCAACAAGGAAGCTCTTCTAGGAGGCTTGCTCCGGAGCTAACAAACAGATATCTTGAACTATCTAGTGTCATCGCAGAGCGGAGCACTAAAAAATACTCTCTAAATTCGAAGATCCATGATTTGAATTGATGTCACTTAATTGATTTTGTATCTTCACACACATATTTATTTCTTCTAGCGACACTGCTTGCCTACAAGATTTCTCTTAATTATCGCCTACGACATCTCCGGGGCTACGCACTCGGGGGTTCATAATTTACTTAGTTATGGACAACTACTGTCAAGAAAAAAATAATTATTTGAAAAAATAAAGAAGCCAAGCTATTAATACTCGCACTCTATATAAACTTTCTTTACTTTGAGTCATTAGCTTTATTTGTAACTCAATATAGAAAGGCAACTGATAGCTAAAACCAAAAACTAGCTGAAAAACCCAAAAATCTAAAATTGGATTAACAAACGATATACTTCAGTATACCGCAGTATACCGACGACATAGCGCGAAAATACAATAAGTTTTTATATCGTCCAAATGGTATACCGGCGGTATAATATTTTGCATAAAATTAGCACATTAAATGCTTCCAATGACTAAAAAAACTACCCATTTATGACCGTTTGAGCACTTTACAGCATACAATGGTGTACCATGGTATACCATTTGTACAGTAAATTCTGGTTGTTTTATACTTGCTATATAAACCCAAGAGCCTTTTTTTTGTCTTCTAGTTCTTCTACTTCTTGGAGACATTAATTTCTATCTTTTAGAAGCCAAAACTCTCCACATAAAAGAGGTATTACTTGCCAAATTATATTGAGATAGAGTTGTATTGAGGTGTAAAGTGGATCTTCATTATTTGTGAGAAGATCAAAATCTTTCTTAGGGGTTGAAGTCCGTAAGCCTTCGTATCAAAGCTTGTGTAGAAGTCGGTGAGCCTTTCAAAGCTCGTGTGTAAGAAGTCGACGAGCCTTCGAATCAAAGCTCGTGTTGTAAATATTTGTTATAATAGTGGATTAAAGCTGGAGAGATTTTCGGGACTGGAGTGCCTCATGGAGGATACCATGATACATCGAGTGTTGGTCTTCTTGCCTTTTTTCTAGCACTTATTTTTAAATTATCTATTAGCAATCATAATTGTGCTTGTTAGTTAATTAAACCATATTCACCACTCCCTATATCTCTCATACATATATACACATACACATACAAATATTATTTTTGTGTCCTACGATAACATCGATGTATATATACTTGTATCATACTCTTGAATCCATATTGTAACATGAATATAAACATGAATGAATAAACTTTTAAAAGCTAGAACAACAAATATAAGCATAGTTTGATTTAAAATAAATTGACAACATAGTTTAGAAATTTAAATTTTGAAGAACATATTAGTGTGTCCACATTGAATCAAACTTTTATATCCATGGTATGATGTAAATCAAAAGAAATTTGACAACATAGACATTGAAATTAATTTTAAAAGTTTAAGGAATGACTTGCCTTGGTGTTACGATAAAATTAGTTGTGTCCTCAGGTTAAAAAGTAGTGAATGAGGAGTGTGTGCCATTTATTTTGGCAATGGGTGCTCTCGAGTTTAGAATAGGAAGGGTGCGTGCTCCTGGTTTAAAGAAGGAAAGAAAGTAAGTAAAGAAAGAAAGAAGAAATGATAAGAGAAAAAAAGCCTTAAGAAAGAAGTAAGGATAAAGGAGAAGAAAGTGGAAATAAATAGAAGGAGGAGGTGGTGTGTTGACAAGTAGGTGAGGTAGGTTACAAGTAGGTCAAGTATGTTAAGTAGGTTACAAGTGTAATGACCCACTCCGCTCAGCTCAGCAAGATGATTCAAACAGTGCAACGATATTCGGATTTGGCGAATTAAGTGGTTCTCTCGGAGTCCCGCTCAGTTGAGACGAGTTCTCGCTCAGGTGGGTGGCTCCGATGAACCTATCTTTGCATAGCCTTCACACCTAATAACATGGACGATACATACTAGTCACTAGAAAAAATCACTCGTTGCATGCTAATAATCAGATGAACTCACATAGCTAAGGGAATAATCCCACTCTTTATCATTTCGTATAGAACATGGAAGTAAACCGACTATTTGAAATAGATACTTGTCTTACTGTTTTAGATTTGTTCAAGTAGAATCACTTATGTTACAAGTAGACTATTTACATGTTCTTTATAGTACTTCACTTTTGCACTGATGTAATGCTTGTCACTTAGATTATGCCATAATCTGGAGACACGACACGTAACTTGGCTCAATCAGTTTAGACCGAAAGACTATCGAATAGTCGTTCTGAGGCAAAGTTAAAACATGGAAAGTATTCGGGACCGTTAGGCCACCAAGGCAATTTCCGAACTAGAAAATTGCACAAAGATAGAAGAACTAAGAAGTTATAGCCGTGCTAACAACCTAACACGGGTAGGGCATGGTGGCTTGTAGCGAGCTCGTTACCTAAGATACAACCATTATCGTTTACTCAGAAGAAGAGATCAAGGAAGAGAAGGATTTGAGCAGTACATAAGAAAAGATAAGAGAATCGCATGATCGTGGACAACTTATGCAAAAGGTTTAGGTTCCTGCCGACGGTTGCCAGGGCACTAGGACCCGGTCGCCCGGGGTGGAACCCGGATAGCTATGCTAGAAGAGCTAGCACGGGTAAGTTCGGGACTTGTAGCAAAGCTCGCTACTCGCTACTGCAAGGACTACCGTTTTACTGCATCTATTGTCCATAATGGCTTGTAGTGCCAGTGACCTCTTCATATAGATTATGTTTGGCTCGTTAGTGGTAATTAGTGCATAGGTCATTGGACTTAAGACAAGTAACGGATGCATGATACTCAACGTTCAGGTCATTAATTGCCCAAGGAAAGGATGCACGACACAACACACATTTAGAAAATGAATGCATGGTACACCATTTAGTTCAAGTATAATATGTCTGTAGCAAAGACACGTTCGAAACACTCATAGTTTACATAGTATTTCCTTTGTTTCAACAAATATACTTGTTTAACTTGATGAATCTTTGGGCAGGGAAGGACGGATTGGTAAGTAAAGATAAAGCAAACTCGGTTACTTATTGCGTGACACACTCTGAGACACAAGTACTTTACATTTACTATAATATAAAACAGATCCTAAGGCAAGATTAAAAAGATAACATAATCAGTCGATGCACAGAACTTATTGAACGTGATCGATTTTGTTGAGTGGGCGAGAAGCCTCCTCACCAGTGCATTAAATGCACCGATAACCAACCAGATTGCTTGTAGGGTGCGAGAGTATCTCATTTAGTGCAGAGTTTTTTTGATGCGTGCTAAGGCATGGAGTTCGCTCTGGAGACTTGGAGCGTTGCGGCCGGAGATGAAGCACCATATACATGACATAATGTAGTGGAACATCGCCTATTATATCATTCCCAAAGTTGTAAGCCGCTTGGCACATTTCATTGTATGAGAGAGAGCTTGAGTGATTGTAATATTTTACCTAGCACCATTGTAACTAATGTTTCGATATCAATAAGGATATTTGTTCTATTTCATACTTGTGTTTATTCAACTTACGCTATTTGGGGACTATCTGTGATCTGTAGCTTAGCAATTTTATCGGCCGTTTCGGTGCTTGCCTTGCGTGGGCACAACTTAGGTTCGTGCGACATCACGTCCAGTGAGGACGTTCGAATCTGCGGAATCGAGACGTGACAACAAGTAGGTCAAGTAGGTTGATAACAAGTAGATCAAGTAACTTAATAACGAGTAGGTCAAGTTGGTGAAGTAGGTCAGTGACAAGTAGGTTAAGCTCCTCTATTATTTTATATTTTTCTAATTTTGTATATATATATATATATATATATATATATATATGAAGACAATATTTGAAGACAATTATGACATTTTTTGGTTGGACTCCCATCATCTATGATTTTTTTCGTTAGAAATTTTAATGTAAAAATCAATTGTAGTTGCGTTGTACTCGTTGTTTGGTTTTCTTTTTATATCGTGTCTGGGTTGTGCCTTCACTTCGGCCCTCGATAGCTCTTACGGTCACGGGAACGATATTTCTATGTTTGTTCCCAAATACAACACAAATGACGACACATCGATATATAAATGCCGTGTCTATGTGACCATGTTTGTATCAAACTGCATTCATCTCCGTACAAAATATACCTTTTGAATTACAAACTATTAAAGTAAATAAGGTTGGATTAGAATTTTATAAGTTTCATTAATTTATATTATTTTAAATTATTTGAGAATTTAAATTGTACTAGTCACATTTACATGCGCTCTTTAGGCAAGTAATTGTCCTAAAAAATCTTTTATTTTTAGGCAATATAACCATACACAAAAAATTCTCAGACTATGTTAAAATAGTTAAAATATGATTAAATATATTTTAATTAGGATTTGTTATAGATATATTTTTTTATAAATTAGATATATATATATATTTAGTTATATATTAAAATAGTTTAGATGTAATCTAAATATATTTTAACTAGAATTTGTTATATATATGTTTTAGGACATTAAATATATATTTAGTTAGATAATACCATGATTTTAGAATTTGGTTAATGTTTTTCTTAATTACAAAATGATATACACACACACACACACACACACATATTTATAATGAGGCTTCAAAATAGCTCAAAGTGAGCCATGTAAGCAGTTTGTAAATACTCAACCATTTATTTTAAAAAAATATTACGTAAAAAAATGTCGAAAGAAAATAAATTTGTTATAAATAACGTCATGGAGAATCAAACTTGACCAACCAAGAAGAATACCTCCCACCTCAACCACATGAGCTAGAAGAGGTGTTTGATCATAGTTATATAACATTATGTAGTTAAATAATTAATTAAAATATTTTTAATTTTTAATTTTTAATTACGTGAGAATATACGTACAGCTTCGACAACTAGCATTTTTAAGACTTTTTATAAATAGTAGAAATATATCCATAATAAATTATAATTAAAATATTTAAATAGTTTTATAATAATATTAAAAAAATTTATTTTATGTTTAACACACATGCATTTACTAGTATATATAATACGGCTCAAAAATGAGCCGTCTAAGCCGTATGTATTTCATCAATCGATTAATTAAAAATTATAGTATTTTTTTCGTAGTTTAGAAAAAAATTAAAAAACTACCTGAACATATAACAAATCCTAAAATATATTCAAAATTTTAAATAACATTTAAAGTAACTACAAGATATTATCTAATTATAAACGAAGTTTAGCTTAGCGGTTAAGACCGATGCACTCCTCCCAAGAGGTTATGGATTCGAGCCCTGGGGGTGCTATTTAATTTTTGCAAATGACGTATAGCCTAGTGGTTAAGACCGATGCATATTATTGTTTGCCATTTAAATCAAAACGAGAACCGGAAGAACTAGATTTAATTAACAAACTAAGAAACTACAAAGAATAGTCTTAGAATACAATCTAAGTACAAATTTGTTTTCTGGGGGTGATAATGGAGGATTAGGTGTCATGACCCGCACCCGGTGTAAGGATACAAGTCGTAAACAATGTCCAGCCTACGCCGCAGAATCGGCGGTAAAACGTTGTTTGGATAATCTATCTAGCAATATAATGAGCCACCAATAATATCAATATACTCAATCACAGATCTAAGATGGAAATGAGCACGATTCAGATAAAAGAATAGAATAGTCACATACAACTCATGAGTCTAAAATAATACATCAATGAGTCTGAAAAAAATACTAACAAATAAGCTGGAGACAAATCCAGTACAAAAGAATACCAAGAAGCTACTAAACTCGGGTCATCTGTCTCAGTTGGGATAAGTCCCTCCTGAGCCAGGGTCTCTGACTCTAAACCCACAACATCCTGAGGTCCATAATGTATAGGGTACCACTTCTCAGTGTCATCTAAAAAAATATATCCAGTCAGAAAAAGAGCCGAGTACATCTCTAACAGCAGTTCTAATCAATGATAAAAATTATGTACAGTAAATAGATGTGAATATACAAGATGCATAATAGATACAAGAGATATACAATAAGAAAATACTGGAAATAAATACAAGAATGAACAATATGTCAATGAACAAGAATGCTAATGTAAACCCCCTCACCCAAAATAGGTATTTTGTGTGTATTTTATATTATTATATTTATTATAGATTATTTTAAATATTGAATTACTTTAGAGTATTCTCTTAGTTAATTAGAAAATAAATTTCTTAGTATATTTAATTATGTAAATATTTATTTAGAATTATTTTTAGGCTATTTTAATTTTTTGGAGATTTTTTTAGAAATTTTAGGTAATTAAAACATAGGGAACATACATTTCTAGGACTTCCATTATTTACAATGAGACCATACTTGCATATTATTCCTACCAAATATATATTTTAGGTTAAAATATTTAATTATATTTTTCTGTAATTTATTTAGAATTTTAAGAAATTTATTTAGATTTTTAAAATTATTTAGGATTTATTTGAATATATATAGTCTTAATATTAGATAGATGCTAATTTAGTGTTAATAGATATTAATATGATTATATATAAATTATTTGTATTATCTTTAATTCTATTTAAGATTATAAATTATTGAGATAAACTCAAACTCTATTTTAAATTAATTCAAATCCTGGGGCTACTAGGAAAGCAACTTCTTGCATATCATATCCTTATTTAAACTCATCATAATCATATCCAAATTAGCCAATCCTAGTCGTATTCAATTAAGTAGTGTCCACCATTATAAATACCTTATCCTTCATATTTTTCTTTCCCAAATTCTCCTCTTTTTCGTCCAAAAATAGTCAAAATTCGTCATAAATTCAGCCTCATTTTCTAGTAGTTATGACGACTTAAAAAGACGATATCTCCTAGCTCCGGACTCCAAACGTGCTCCAGTTTTTTTGTTAGAACTATATCAAGGTTAGTTTTCTGAATATATAAATTATTTAAATAATTTATGAACCTATTTTTTCAGAAAATTTTAAAAGTGCCAGCTGTCCGAAATCAGACGCGTTTCCGTAATTTCGAGATTTCGGGAGATCCCGAATTCGGAATTACGAACCGTTTAAAGTTTCAAAAAGTTGACATGATGAAATTACATAAAATAATATTTCCAAAATTTAAAATGTAATTTTAATCTACTGTAAAATTCGTGAAACGTAGATGTAAATAAAAAATTATCGAAAATTATTATCTATGCGCCCTTGTGGCCATAATTTTTTACCGACTTGTGATTTTATGAAACCGTAGATTTTGGCATTCATGTAGCACTAAAATCTATAGGATTTCACACACAAATCTAGGATTTGAGTCAATTGACTTTTTGGTCAATGGATTGCCTCGATTTGCATGTCACGGATCACAAATCCGTAAAGTTGACTTTCTTGGACCGAAATTAGGATTTAACAATAAAATTAGATTATAATAAGATAAAAATACTATTTTATATTATTTTATTCAGAGTTAAAATTGATTAAAATGGTGGAAACTATTCATCCACTTTTGTAACCTAACTTGTTTAATTTATGTGACGGGTAGATCGGACGATGCCTTGAGTTGGGACTTCATCCTTTTTCAGACCAGACAAGATACCTTGCCAAATTGTTTACATTACCTTGCATGCTTATTATATTTCTGTATATTCATTGCATTTCTGTATATTTATTGCATGTGTAGTTTCTTTCAGTCATTATTATATATTAGATATATTGACACACACATGACACTTAGTATCATGAGAGGACAATTAGTAGGCGTATGGGCTTTAACCACTCTGGTGAACCGTAGTAACTAGCACGCACTATGGTAGTCATGTCCGATGGTCGCTACCCCCGCGGTATGTCGATTGATGGTGTCACGAGGGTCGTTACCCCGCGGTATGTCGCTGATGATGTTCCTGACGTGTGTGTGAGTTGTGAGATTTAGATTGAGTAGCCTACCCTTGCCCATACGTCGAAAAGTTGTCCTCATTTGCATTCATATAGATTGTCTTGTACAACGTACTTATATATTTTCAAACATTATACATGTTTACTGTATTCAAATTGGCATGCTTCTATGTATCTTGTTA
The DNA here is from genome assembly GCA_036927795.1 of Iris macrosiphon. Lineage (NCBI taxonomy): Eukaryota > Viridiplantae > Streptophyta > Magnoliopsida > Asparagales > Iridaceae > Iris > Iris macrosiphon. The sequence goes on from JAYESA010000004.1 coordinate 209,868,339, forward strand.
CGTCCCTCTGAGGAGCTGGTCCCTTTTCAGGTGTAGATGTTCATGAGTATTCGCAGGAGTGCAGATCCGGACTGGTTACTTATATGTTCGAGGAGGCTTTCTCTTCGAGTCTCAGTGATTGTTAGTTGTTGTACTTATGCTGTGTTGTTTTTATATTCTAGTTTGGCAGTAGATTTGTTTCCATCCGACTGTCATCTTTAGATACTTCATATTGAGATCTAGTTATGTAGATATTGATTATTTATTTATATTGATTTTTGTGAATGAGATTTAGATTGTACCCTGTGACTTATGATAGTTTTTACCACTTGTGAATTGTTATTCATATTACAGCGTACACATGTGTTTTGGTTTCCATATATTGGAGTTGCCATATACATGCGGCTGGCATGCTTACGTATCCTAGTCCTACGTATTTTAGGACTAGAGCGTGACAGCTAATGACTAAGTGAGTGAGTACTAGCTTTAACATGTGATTGGCTTGGAAACTTGCACAGAAATAATGACCTGGTTAGTCATACGTGCGGTATATGACCAACACTCACAGAAAAACAATACTTACACAGGAAGGTATGATCATATATCTACACTATAATACTCTCCACCCCTGACTGGTATAGTAGATCCAACCATGGTATGCTTTGGCACGAGATTCTCTAGGAAGGTAGCAAATCTTCCCGAGAATCAATGTCTGTGCATGCACAAGATAATCAATAAAACAAGACTTGCACAAAATATACCATATACAAGGAATAATATCTCATGACGAGATCCGGATATACCAATCATTGTAACCATCGTGTCAAGAAACATGGATATCTACACTAAATACAATGAACATAAAGGATATCATAAATAAAAAACTATCAGAGAATGTACTCGCCTGAAGTCCAATGAATAGTCTCGCAGATGTCAGATACGGTGCCTTGAAGACCTAGATATGGAATATAACATTAATACAAGGTTTCAGAAAGAAAATAAGTTAAACTAGTCAACTTCTATGTCAACAAACCAAATCTAAGTCAAAAGTCAAACTAGGTCAACTCTAAGTTAAACTATGGTCAACTATGGTCAATCATGTCAAACTACCTATTTCTAGGTTGCATGAGTCTATCTCAAGAATATTGGGTTCAAACATTATGAAACTAGGTCATACAAGCTAATCTTAGGATACTAGGATACCGTATCATAAGATACGCAACCACAATATAAAATAGTCGCATATGCACATATCAAGCAATATTAAATATAAAATCATAATTACCATTGCTAAAAGGACACCTTGGTTTCGAACCAACTTGGTATCGCAACACTAGACCTCTAACTTGATACCCATATCCAATACCTTATATATCCTCAATACCTTGGTATCTCAAGGTAATTGAGATATCTAATATATATCTGACTACTCTCCTAGTTATGTATGTATGTATGTATGTATGTATGTATGTATGTATGTATTAATCCAAAATAACTACTAGTATGTACTAATAGAAATATAACTACTAACTACCAACTAACTACTAATATGTGTACACAAGTACACTATCTACACTATATAGATAATTTAGAGATACATGAAGATATCTAGATATATACATCTATCTAACTACTAAATATAACAAGTATCAACATAGGTAACTATTTAACTAGGTAGTTGAATAATTAGATAACTAACCATTTATCACTAAAACTAACTACTAGTATCTAACCATCACATTACGGGTGTTGCTGCACTTTAGATCGCTGCTGCTGCTGCACTTCATGTTGCCGTTGCTGCTGTTACCAATCTGCTGCCGCTGCTGCTACCAATCTGCTGCTGCTATACTTTATTTTACTGCTGCTGTTGGCTTCTTCACTACTTGCAGTTGTTGCTGCTCCTTCGTTACTTGCAGCCGATGCTGCTCTTCGTTACTTACAGCTGTAGCTGCTGCTGCTCTGCGAGTGCTCGACCCCCCCCCCATATCAAACAACACACAACAAAACCCACACATATATGTATCCCATAGATCCCAACAATCTCTAAATACATGTACATACTCTCTCTCAACTATATATATATAACATATAGGCATAGCTATATATATATATATACTCATACATATAGATAACACACTCTTACATGTATATATATACACATATATCCATATGTACACACACATCTATACAATATCAAGTAATACCCACTCAATTATATATATATATATATATATGACATAACCTATACAAGTAGTTATTACGTATATAGTAGTATCACTACGTACATATATGATACATAGGTATATAGGTGTATGATACACTAACACAATAAATATTGATATACATAACAATAAATATAGATGAATACATTTATTTTCCATGACTAAGAGTAATAGAATTTAGATCTAGAAATGCATCATAGCAAACACGTGGAGTACATCACACCCGTATCACACTAGATCTATGATACGCTTGCGACACGAGTCCACCACACAACCAAACGTACCCTGAAGGACACGAGCAAGTCTAATATATTATTAATGAACAATACGAAGAGTCAAACACAAATCTACGTGTCTGTGTCAAAATGTGACATGCTCAAAGTTTCGTGTCGGAGAAAAAATCCCCAATCAACACGTATCACCAAATTATTGGGATACGACCTACACGTACCTAATTGTGGACATGATACTGGCCCCAAACACACAAGCACATGCCAAATTGATCTATAGGACCAATTGACACATACAACAAATGTCAATCTCGGAATTCTCCCAAAATTGACACAAAAAGTACCATAACTTTCTCAATAGGCCTCCTATGGACACAAAACCAAATCCTATGGGTAGCCTATGCATATGGGTTGATTTCTCATAGTTAAATTTCAGATTTAGAAAATTTAAGGGGAAAAATTAAATTGTACCTATTGGGAAATGGATTTCCAATGCAACCTCCAAATATGATGAAATTGGTCTCCAACTTGTAGATCCTTGCTCCTCTTTATAGATCCTTACTTCATCCTTCTAGATCCTTGCTCTACTAGTCTCTAATGGTGATTTGGGAAGAAATTTGGGTGAAATTAAAGTGGATATGATGAAAATTGGGTTGAGGAAAATTTTAGATCTAGATTTAAAATGAAAAGAGGAGAGAGAAACTTTTTATTTCCTCTTTAAATAGGCCTCACTTGCCCCCTCCCTCAAGCTACTATGTAAAGTCTAAAATACCCCTTGGGGCCTCTCATAAAGAAATAATTAAGGAGGGAAGCTTCTAGTCTAATGGTTTAATTAAATTAATTATCCTCCTAATCAAAGGGCTTTCTAGTTGGGCTCAACTCTAACAATTAATATATGTTGGTCCATGAGTCTAACTAAACTAGTTAGGTCTACTAACACAAGTCCAAAATAAATAAATTACATCTAACAATAATTAAATAATACAATAAATAATTATTTAGCATGCACAATATTTAATTAATTATGAAATTACTAAAATATATTTTCCTAAAAAATATGGTAGTGACATTAGGAGTGTAGCAACTCTCTTTACTCCGTGGACGATCCAATGCAGCAGCTCTTCTTTCTTGCCTGAGTGTTGATTCACAGATATCATGTCAGCCTTTTGCATGGGGTAGTACCATGTTATTTATAGTTGTTCTGTGGTCGCATGCTATGGATATCGCATGCGCCCCTGTTTGACCGTATAGGGCTCTTTCAACAGAATGTGATTGCAATTGTGGCCGCATGTCACGGCGAAGCTGCCATGTGAGCATGGTTAGAATTTACTGTTGATGAGATATCGAGATCATTTCAGCCCATTGTATGCGTGACTTGGTCGTTCGGACGCGTAGCCCGCATCAACTGCACGAAGATCTTTTTAGTTGTAACGAAAAGATCTTATCTGTTGGAACGCATTAGGCCAGAGACGCATGGATCGCATAGAGTCTGGGACACATTGGGCCTGAGATGCATGGATCGCATGGAGTCTGGAACCCATTGGGCTAGATACGCATTGAACGCATAGAGTCTGGAATGCGTTAGGCCAGAGACGCATGGAACACATGAAGTCCAAAATGCATTGGGCCAGAGACGCATGGAGTCTGGGACACATTGGGCCCGAGACGCATAGATTTCTATCTTATTTTGCATTCGTGGCGTTTGAACAACTATATACTTCCAAAAGTAATTATGACGAAGCCGTCAGCCCGAATTTTAATCCTCGGTGCATGATTCAAGACGGTCAGGATGACCGTCTGTTTTGTCAGAGTCATAAATGCTCTGATGTGACTGTAGGGATGATGCGTCAAAGGGCGATATGCTTCTCGGGATATCATATATCCGTGGGTGTTATGCGTCCACCCCTGTTATGCGTCTCTTGCTTATTTGTTGACTGTAAACTGGAGCTCATGGAAAGATTTTTCATGCTTCTACAAGACCCCCTTCAAAGTTTTCAGACTTGGCTATGTCTGGAATACTTTGAATCAACACACATTCACTGTCTGTCTCCTTTTGCTAAGTTCGCCAGGTTGACACATGTAAAAGTTATCGCATGGAGGGCTCTGTCATGCTGTCAAATCTGCATTAATGCGGAGATTTGGTTGGGGCTCGAGGCATCAGTTTCTGAGGAGATAAAAGAGGATCACGTGGATCGAGGTATCAGGTTTATCTCATTAATTGCTTGGTTCATTATCTCGATCCCTTCACATGGTTTTGGAGCCTATAAATAGGCAGTCAGGGGGAGAGAGAGAACTTTTATCTCCTTGCTTCATTTTTTCTTTTTTATGTAGGATGTTGAAGGCTGCTACTCTCATCGCCGAAGAGTTTATCAGGGGTGATCTCGTTCTGTGGCCTCCTGATCTGGATATTTTGCTAGGAGGTAGGCTAGTACCGCCTTTCTTACACTGGGTTATAAAAGACACAAAGGTACCAGTACACCGTCTTGCTGCAGGAGACTCGTCTTGGGCATGCACAATCCTCTGCCGTGTGAACGAGTACTTCTCTGTAACATGCGCGCCGAGTTTTGGCATGATCGCATGGGTGGGAGGTCGTCTGCTTTCATGCGTGCAGAGCTCTATCTTTGGCTCGACCGCATGGATAAGACCTCCTCTTGCTCTAGCGTGCAGACTCGGTCGTACGTCGCTGCGGTCGGGCAGCAGTATGCGACCGCTGTGTCTTTATGCGACCTTCGTTGAGTCTGATGCATGTCTTTTTTTGCAGGTTCTGTCCTTGCTCGTGATGCTTATGGTGGAGCATGAAAGGATATTATAACACCCGTCATTCAAAGAGAATATCACCTTTATGCTGCGGTTCCTCGTCAAAAACCAATCTAGGAGACGAGGACGGTTTGCCTAGGACTGATCCCGGAGACGAGGATAGTTCGGGCAAGGATTGATCCAAGAGACAATGATGAACATCCTGCGTCATGCGCTGAGTTGTCCTTGTTTACGCAGCGTGCTAGCTACATTTCTTCCCTATATGCGGCTTGCTACCGGCTGGGGGCTCGTGGCAAAAATGACAGGATTTGGATTAATTGTCGTTCCTGTCGTCGGTCTTCCCGCCTGTTTGTAGAGCGTCTGCTCCTGCTCTTCCCTTGATACTCATCAGTATGGATTGCATATACTGAGGTTTGCACTATGGAGCGGTGAGCCAGAAAGCCTTGAGCTCTGCTATTGGGACCACTTGTGTCCGTGACAGAAATACTACGAGGGCACCTTTTAATGGGAGAGGTTCTTGTTGGGGAGAACTTATGGAAATACTTAAAAGGAATTTCCCTCACATGTACTCAAGACCTTTGAATATTAATGAAAACCCTTGAAATATAATAGATTTTTATCATATGTACTTATGATCTTGAATATTAATCAATAAAGTCTCTTTTTTTTCTTTTTTTAGAATTTTGTATGTTGTGGACTTTTGGGTATTGTACTAGAGATAATATGAATGTAGCACCATACCGTAGCTTTTTAGGGATATCCCGCTGGGGGATTTTTGTGGACCTATTACTCTTTTGCACATTTGTGGTGCAAGTAATAGATTCAAAAATAAACCCTATCAGAGGTAATATTGACGTGGTAGGTTTTGTGGATTTTAAGGATATCCCATTGGGAGATTTTGGTGGACCTATTACCCTTTTGTGCACTTGGGGTGCGAGTAATAGATTCGAAAATAAATCATATCAGAGGTAATATGGACGTGATAGATTTTGTGGACCCACTGCTTTTTGTGCACGTTAATATAAGTAATAGGTTTAAGACAAGCCCTGTCAGAGGTAATATGGACGTGGCAGTTTTTGTAGACTTAACACCGCGGGCATATCTGGATTGGATACGGGTGATAAGTTGGAAGACAATCAATATCAGAGGTAATATGGACGTGACGATCGATGGTCAAGGCCGAAAAGTTTGCTCAGAGGTAATATGGACATGGCAGACTCCGCCGGAGTAGTGTATTAGAGCAACAGTCCAGAGATAATATGGACATGAACCAGCGCCCAGAAAGATACGATATAGTTTGGTAATAGAGAAATACCAGTCTAATTTAGACGTAGTACTTTTTGAGGAACTTGCCGTTGAAAGGCATCAGGAGCAAGTTGTACTTGGGTTTTGCTAGCCAATATGAGTTATTGGAAAACACGGTTTCCAAAACGAATGGGCCCTCCCATTGAGGTTAAAATTTATCGGCTGTCTTGTGAGTCATAATCATCGATATTCTTACTGTTAAGACGAGGTCACCCACTTGAAACGTTCTTTGTTTAACCCGTTTGTTGAAGGCTCTAGAGAGACGTGCTTGATACAACTCTATGCGTTGTTGAGGTAAGAGTCATTTCTCGTCGAATGCTTCCAACTCCTATAACCATCGGCGGTAGTTTTCGTCTGTGGTTAGTTTGTTGGATAGAGCTACTCGTAGTGAAGAGATTTGGATCTCTAGCGGGAATACCGCCTTACTTTCGTACACCAAGGAGAATGGCATGTTCCCAGTAGTTGTTTGGACTGTTGTTCAGTAGGCCCAGAGACATTCACCCAGCTTCTCGTTCCAGTCGCATTTCTTGGAAGACACAAATTTCTTGAGGAGCTTGATGATGGTTTTTTTGAACGCTTCTGCCAGACCGTTTGTTGCGGGATTGTATGCCGTAGAGGCTATGTTTTAGATTCGGTTCTTGTCATAAAATCGATAGAAGTCATGACTTGCGTACTGTGGACCATTGTCGTGGACGATCCTACACAGCAAGTCGAAGCGATATATGACGTGATACTTGACGAAGTTAATCACGTTTGTTGTTTTGACTTCAACGAGCGAAATAGCTTCCGCCCATTTGGAGAAGTAGTCGATGATCGCCAGGATGAACCGATATCATTTTAATAAAGGTGGACTGATTGGCCCGATAATATCCATTCCCCATGCCTCAAATGGCCAAGATGCTACCGTTGGATATAGGAACTCAGATGGATGGTGGATAAAGTCCACATGGATTTGGCATGCTTGGTACTTCTTTGCGTAATCAACAACATCTGCTACCATCGTCGGCCAATAGTAGCCTATTCTCCAAAGACGGTCCTGCAACTTCAGACCGGGTTGATGCGCCCCACAGATGTCGTTGTGAGCTTCATAGAGGGCTTGTTTTGCCTCTGCGTTCGACAAGCATCAGAGCAGAAGACCGTCATAGGACCGACGATACAATATTTTGGTCTCTGAGTTGTAATAGAAACGAAGGGAGCGTCTTCTGATTGAAGTAGTTTCCTTTGGATTTTTAGGAAGAATTCCATAGATTGCGTTATCGGTGAATGGAAGCATCTAATCTTGAGTATTGGTGTCGACCTCCGCTGCATAGCCGAGGCATAAGCATAGGTTGCTTTTGGGATAGGCCAGCTCTTGATCGATCACCATGATTAACTGATGGGTGTTGTCTGGGACTGCCAAGGAAGCAACGAGGTCGGCTAAAGCATCTGCCTCAATGTTTTGCAACCGAGGGACATACTCAATAAAGAATATCTCGAAGGTCGTGATGATGCTGTGTGCGGCTTGGTGGTAGGAGATCAAGTCTTCGTTTCGGACTTCATATACTCCCCGAACTTGATTGACGATTAGCTGAGAATCGCCGTAGGCTTCCAAGTACTCTACTTCGACTTTTTGGTAAGCTGGATCCCGATGATTAGGACATTATATTCTGTCACATTATCGGAGCATGGCTCCGTAAGAAAGTATGCGCGATTGATGACAAAACCGTATGGGGAGATCATTACTATCCTGACCCCATCGATAATATTGCCTTTGGGCCCTGCTCTTGAAGCACCGTCAATGAATATTCGCCAAACTGCTTCTTGTGAGGTAATATTAGCGTCTTCCACTTTGTCTGGAATCTCTTCATAGAGCTTTGAGGTTTCTGACCCCGGGTGGGCTGCCAGAAAGTCGGCCAATGCCTGACCCTTGACGACCTTCTCTGGGATGAATACCATATCATATAGAGATAATAGTATTGTCCAGGTAGCCAAGCGGGCACTGAGTTCTCCAGGTTTGGTTATAAGTACCCTGAGGGGGTTGACTCACGAGTTACATGAATGGTTTGTCCAGTCACGTAGTGTCGAGTTTTCTGGATAGCGAATACCAGCACAAGGCACTCATTCTCAACGGTGGAATACCTATACTTTGGGCCGACCATCATCCGACTGAGGTAGTATATGGCCTGCTCGTGGCCTGAATTACTATTCTGGGCTAACAGGGCACCGAGAGAGTGATCCATTGCGCGTTCATAGAGCAAGAATGGCTTTCACATGACCGGGGCCACCAGCAGAGGAAGGTTTGATAGGTATTCTTTGATGTTGTAGAACGCTCGTTGGCACTCTTCATTCCAAACAAAGGAGACACCTTTCTTCATGAGCTGTTTGAACAACCGGCAACGTCCAAAGAGGTTTGATATAAACCTCCTGATGCATGCCAACCTCCCTTGGAGGCCACGGAGTTTATGTAGGTTCCTTAGCGGATGCATCTCCAAGATGACCTTGGTCTTGTCGGTGTCTATGTGAATACCCCGAGAAGTGATGACGAAACCCAAGAATTTGCTGCTAGAGACTCCCAGGAAGGACTTGGTAGGGTTCATCTTGAGGTGGTGTGCGCGCATTAAGTCGAACACAGTCCTCAGATCTTGGAGGTGATCATCTTTGGAGCGACTCTTGACGGCGATGTCGTCAACGTAGCATTCTACCCTCTTGCGTAGATGTTTACGAAAAATGGTGCTCATAGCTCGCTGATATGTAGCATCTGCGTTCTTTAGGCCAAAAGGCATGACCGTTTAGCAGTATACGCCTATCGGGGTCCGAAATGATGTATGCTTCTCATCGTCGGGAAATATCTTGATTTACTTGTAGCATGAGAAACCATCCATGAAGGACATGCGCTCAAAGCCATAAGTGTTGTCGATCATTACGTTGGTGATTTATGATTGGAAGAGAAAAATTATCTTTGGGATATGCCACATTTAGATCACGAAAGTCAATGCAGATTCGGATCTTTCCATTCTTCTTAACGACAGGCACAATATTGGCTACCTAGTTGGGGTATTGTTCCTCGCGGATGAAGCCACTAGCTATCAGCTTATTGACTTCAGCTTCGATGGAATCCATCACGTCTGGCCAGAACCGTCGTTGCTGTTGCTTGACTAGTTTGGCGTCTTGCCGAATATTGAGTTTGTGGACTATGATTTGGGGATCCAGTCCTGGCATGCCTTCATAACTCCAAGCAAAGACATCGATGTATCCCCTGACGATTTGTAATAAGGATTCTCGGTCTTCGTCGGACATGCTTTTGCTGACGAAGATAGACTTTGGGGAGGTTTCATCACCTAGATCAACTTGTACAACTTCGTCCTCGGTAGGAGGTTCTCGCTGTTCAAATCATATCTCCCATTGTAAACCCAGGTGTTGGGCCCAAGGTTCCATCTGGAAGAGCTCAGGTGGATCCTCGTTGTCTTCCTTAAGATCGACAAACACCATATTGGAGGACAATATTTGTCTGAGCACGTCCCCGATGCTGACGTCGGAGTCCCAGGCTGAAGATTCAAAAGAGTGTGAGTGCTCTTCATCTTCTTAATCTGAGCCCTCGGGAGTTGTAGAATGCGTTATATATCCTAAGCCATGCTTAGTCTTATGATAGTAATCCTCAGGCTTGCCTGCAGGGGAGAAAAGTCGTAAAGGTGACCTTCGGCCTTTGTCGTAGTTCAATCCCTCACCGATCTTCAGGTTGTATCCCATCTTTTGGATAAGATTTAGGGCTTGTGAACTGTACCGGTAGAGTGACATTCTGCCTATATCAGATTATGGTTCTTCTTCTTATGGGATGAAGGACCGGGAATATTTTACCATGCCGAAGATGATGAGCTTGTCTCCCTTCTTCCTGGGTAGGACTAAGAAATAAGAATCTTGACTAGAGCGAAGCCGGTATACGGCGTAGGCAGTGGTCACTTGTGTGTGCAGATAAAGGCCCAGACCGTGCTCTAGGGAGTAGAGTGTATTTATATTCATACGCTCCGAGTAGTTCAAAGATAGCCCTTTATTGAGAAATTAAGGTATCTCTTCTGGTGGGATTACATCGTCAGGGGAAGGGATATTGACACTGGTGGATATGTACTCCTCCAGCTCATCCTTCTCCTCGGTTACCCCCAGCGCTAGTGAGGCTTTGGTGGTTTTTTGTATAATTTTACCACCAAAGGACCAAAAGTTACAGCCGCGGTCGGGTCTTCCTTTGGTGGTATACTCGGCATGTGAAGGCGAACGACCATAGGTTCAGAAAGGCATAGCTAGGGCAGAATCTCCTTTTGGTGGTCAATTCGGCCTGCGAAGGCGGACGACCATTGGTTCTGGCGACGCTGAAGGTACTAGAGATTCAGGTGCCTTCCTGCGCGATTTGACGATAGAGGGTACGACCGTATCGGGAGTACGAACCTTGAGGCGATTCTCATAGGCTCATCGGGTGTTGTTGTGGCCTCGGCTTCTTCGTCGGCCTCATTGCCACCTTCATCTTGGTATATTTTCTTGTAGAGGATCGAGTCAGAGTAGTAATTCTCAATACCCTTAAAATGATCGACGTCAGCAAACTTCGTTTTGATGAAACTGTATCCGTCTACGTATTTTAGACACTGATGGAGGGTGGACGGCATGGTCCTGGGTTTATGTATCCACTGACACCCCAATAAGACATTGTAGGAAGTATCTACGTCTATGACATAACAGGTGACTTCTGTTTTTAAGTTATCGATCTGGCATTTTAAGCATATTTTACCCAGATGGTTGCTCATTCCCTTGTTGAAGCCACTGATAGCGGTATTGGTGGTCACCAGAAGACGCATCGAGATCCCCAGGGTCTAAAGCAAACTTCTCGGAATGATGCTGATCAATGATCCTAGGTCAATATGTATTCGGTCCACCTTGATATCGCTAATATATCCTGTGTAGTACAGGGGCCGACCGTGCCTATTGTTCTTGAGAAACATGTCTTGTTGCGGAAAGGTGATATTGGGTATCGCATTCATGGCGTTGTTGCAATGTGGACAAGCAGCAGAATCTTCGGTTGGTGGCTTGACTTGCGTCAGGTAGACATCGACATCACTCAGGGCAGCCCGAGTGTCTTTAGAGAGCCGCAAGATCTCAAATAGCTACAATTTCGTCTGAGTGTTGGCTAATTGTGCTAAGATATCAAAGTTATAGGACTTTTCCTGCCCTTGGGGTGCATCTCTGCGCAATGATTTATCGATGCATGTTTCCTTCTGTTTAGACTTGTCCACCGGCGGGGCTGAGATGGCCCAGGACCATTTGTGGTAGGCGCAATAATCGGGGGCGTATTGTCGTACATCGGTTGGTATATTGTGCCTGACCTTGTTGCACCTGCTGGCAGCTCTTCAGTCGAGGAGGAAACTGTGTAACATGACTTAGATTTTCTGCCTTTGGGTTTGGCGGTGGAGGATGCCGCCGGCTGCATCAGGTCTGGCACGAGGTCGGGATGGACCCACATGACCTCACCACGTGGTGTGGTAAGAGGTATTAGCCCGACCGTCTGGTCTCGAGCTGGTGGAAGGTTGACAATTTCCATAGTCGCCTTAGGGACATGGACTACTCCATCTTGGGCTTCCGTCAGTGAAAAGTTGCCAAATTGGAGGGACACCATATTGGCGGCGACCGTCATATCATCGAAGTCCAGGGAAAGAGCCTTGGTGTCTATCAGACGTTAGATATACCGCTTCAGGGTATAGCACTCCTGCGTCGGGTGATGGACGTAGCGGTGGAAGTGATAGTACTTTGAGTTGGCAATCTCCGCCGCCTCAGGCTGACGTCTGACGTCGGGGAGCCAAAATATTTCTTCCTACATCAGCATGTCAAAGATGTATTTGACATCAGCATCTTCGAAAGAGTAAGTCTCCTTTGGTTTTGGAGGCTCTGCCGGCTTTTGCTCGGGCTTCTTAGTCAAGGTAGCGACCATAGCATATTTTTCCTTTCCATCGCGGCTGCTATTGCCGCCATTATTGTTCTTATTGGTGGTGGTGGTGCTGGGACGCTTGTTATTTTCCTCAACAGTAGGGATATGGATCCCCAAGTGCCGAACGTCTTTGAGCTTCTTCTCAGCGTTGACAGGACTTACAATGAACGTTGTCCAGTCTTTAAACTGGCTCTCGCCAATCCAGAGACTGACTACCGGGAGCATATTCTTCCGACACATCTCCATTAGTGTGGCCTTAGGATTTCCAGGAGGCAACCTTAGCGCTGCATGTCAAAACCGCTCGATGTAGTTTCGTGTCAGTTCTTTCTCACCCTGGACGACGTCCATCAGAGAAGACATTGTCATATCATTTTTATTTCCTGCCTCATAGAATCTGTTAAGGAACAGACGCTTGAGGTCATCGAATGTTGAGATACAGTTATCTTCGAGACTACAGAACCAATCGAAAACTACCCCTGCCAATTGTCACGCCCCGATCTCCCGCAGGCAAATCGGCCGTTCCCGCTAGGCGGGAATCACCCTCGCCAGCGCTCCCGCGAAACGATCGCTTGACCCATCCGGGCGTGATGCCGCACGAGCGTGATCTACGCCCGTGCAAGACCGTGGTTCATTGGCTGGCGATAAGAGTTCTAAGCAACAGGGTCGCACAGATTGTCCGAGTGCAGCGGAGTCATAAACGCATAGGCGATCGGTAACAGGTTCACTGAGTCGACAAATATAGCGGAAGTATTGAAACACAAGTTGAAGTAAAGCAAGCTCTTTTATTGATATAAACAAGTGTTACAGGCGGCGTATAGCCGAGATTACAAGTCGCTCAAGCCTTTCTCTTTGAAATAGTAAAAGCGTGCCAAGTGGCTACAATTGTGGAATGATTGTACAGGCGATGTTCAGGCGACGTTCCAACATTATGTCTTGTATATGTGCTTCAGTTCCGGACGCACCGTTGCTTCGGAGTGATCTCCTGTCACGCCCCAGTCCCAAAAATATCGAGGGACTGGACACGTGGCAATGGCCAGCAGCACGCACCGATGGATAACCCAATTTAATGGAGCCATCAGGGCGTACTTAAGCTGTAACGAAGGTCTACTACAAAGAATCACACTAATCTCATCCATAAAGATAAAAAAATAAACTGCATAATGAAATGGAAATAAGTAGCAACAACAAGTCAGTCGGGGAAACAATCCGACTTATGTCTGAATACACTGGCTCAATAGGCCAGGAACAAAAGAGATAAGCATGAAATAAATATTGAGTACGGGATCAGGTACTCAGGAGAAGTCTTCGGCAGTCACCTCGTCTGCAAGGTTTAGTTCTGCTCCAGTATTAAGTCCAGCAATAGCCTCAGCTCCTGTCCCGTATATCTCGAGGTACTGCTCCTCAGCTAAACCTGGGGACATAATCCATTCCAGGTCCTCAGTGGACATAGCAAGGCACAAAATAAAACAAGCCAAATAAATGCAGTACAATTAAATTAAATAAAACAGCAGGGTAAACTATATAACCATCTATGTGATATGAAAATGAGAGCAACACTAGTACTCAGGCTGAGACCGCTACAAGCTCTGTGTCGGGGAGCCGGTAGCAGTAATAACACGTAAAGGGTCTAGCTCTGCTGGAGAGTCTACAACCTCACAATAATAGTAGATATATATATAGAACAGCCTGTAGCCTGTGTGTCTCTCCCCACCCAATGTAATCACGCAAACCATGACCATAACGTCTCATGTCCATGTCAGCGGGATTATAACTAATGCAACAAGTCAAACTGTCTATAATTAAAGTATCTCTGTCAAGTCCTGTATCCTATACAGAATCACCATGAATATCTCAGGAAGATTTTGTCCATGTATAGTGTCAAGTGTCCTGGGTTGTAGGGTACTTGATATGTCAAGTACAAAAGTAAAGAGGTATCGTAAATCCATCTCTAAATGACGAACCCAACACCGCGTACGGTGTTGACACCCAACTATGATCGGACACTAGGTGCGTCATACGTTTCCTAGGTTAAGCAGTTTAAACAAGTTTATCTGAATTTACACAAGACATCCAGCAAAGTATTATTACAGGAAATATGAAGATAAAGACTGCAAGTTTGGCAAGGTGCACTTGCCTGATGTTTGGATTCCACTTAGGTCCTGTTCTCGGAAATTTCCAGAGATGTCTCCGAAAGCTGAAATGAACAGTACCATCATGCTCAGAAGGTGTCAAATAGCTAGGAACGCCTGTCCTTGGGTCCAATTTGGAGACAAAGACAAAAACGGTAATTTTGGGCCAAAACGGGGTCCACCGGTGGGCCCGCTTTGCACTGAAAAACGTGTCAGGGTCAACGGTCTCAAAATTCACCAAACTTAGTGTCAATAGGTCAGGAACGCTGATACGAACCCAACGGAACTTCCGGAATTGAATTTCGATGAGCCGATCACAAAATCGCCCGTCGAGTGGGGCCTGTGGGGTCCACGACACGCGATTTTGTCAACGTTCTCAGAATCGAACCAAACTTGACCCACAGGACCAACGTATCGCTACGAGTCCGATGGCGCAAGTTTCGTCTCGATCCGACGTGTGTGCACGAAGTTAGGGTGAATTGCAGAAAAGTCGGATATGGGGCGATGTCCGGGGATACGCACTGATTCCGGTGTGCACGCACATCCGAATCAGCTTTTGCGAAATTCCACACGTCCGTATCGACGATGCGCACGTATCTGTGAAGACCGCACGCGACCAAGTCATCCCGTTTGGCGGGGCGTACTCAGTTCCGGGGTGAAACATGGTCTGGTTTTTTCCTATTTTTGGATCGCGGTGTGCGATCACCACAGGACGCGATGCCCCGAGCGGTTTGTCCGGGCACCGAGAGGGTCATACAGGCTTCACAATGCAATTTACAGAATCGAAATCGGAGATGCAGGGTGCAAGATACGAGTACCTGAACGAGGCCCTTTGAGACTAGGGTTTTCCGTGTCCGATACGCGTTCTGGACACTGTGTCCGCGTGTCCAGCAGCGTGTCCGGCCTAGGGCTGAGGGCCGTTGAGGCTGCGGGACTGGCCGACGGTCGGCGAGGCACCACTGGGGGCTCGGGATACAGGCGGCGCCGGCAGAGGGTCGCCGGAGGCGGCTCGGGCAGCGGTTCGACTGGGAGGAGAGAGGAAGGAGAAGGGGGAGGCCGGTTGTGGGCTCGGGGTGGCTCACGGCGGCAGGAGGTCGGCGCAGGAGGCGGTGGTCCGGCGGAGGGCAGCGGCTAGGAGAGGGGACCGGGGCCGGAGTTAGGGCTAGGGCTAGGGGGATGAGGGAGGATGAGAACGGGGGAGAGGGGTTTTATAGGGGGAGGCGCGGGGGTGGCTGGCCGGAAATGGTGGAGCGAGGGGGTCGTGGCGCGGGGCTGACGCGGGGAGGCGGATCGTGGCGGCCGGAAAACGCGACGGGTGGCGGTGAACGCGGGCGAGTGGGGGGGGGCTGGTCGTAGGGTGCGGGTGAGGAGCCGGGTCGGGTTCGGGTGCGGGTGTGGCCGACCCGCCCGACCCGCTTGGGTGTTGGGCTGGGCTGCTGGGCTCGGCCCACTGGGCGGGGCCGGGCCCAAAAAAAAAAAAAATAATAAATAAAAATAATTAATTAATAAATAGTTTAATTAGTTTTTGGGTATTTAAAAATAGGTCTGAGGCCCAATAAAATCCAGAAAAATTACCCTAAGTCCGATTTTCTATTTTACACCCAAAAAATTATATTTTCATTACATTTTAATATTAGTTATTAGCAATTAAAAATTATAAAATTACCACAGGACCTATGTAAATTCTTAAAAAATTACAGAAAATTCCCAAAAATTGATTTTAAAAAATTTGAAAATTTTAGGGTGATTACATCTCCACGCCTAAGCACGCACATTGGAGGCATCTGCACCGAACAGGGTTCTCCCGCACCCTGCATACAAACTGGTGGATTATCAGTACATTGAATGCACTAGTGGGGAAGCTACTCGCCCGCTCGACAAATCCAAACACGTAACACAGGTTCCGTGCACCAACTATTAAGTTGTCTTTCTAGTTGCCTTAGGATCAGTTTCATGCAAACATTGAATAGCCTAACTCGTGTGGCAGTGCGCCTTGCAACATGAGAGGAAACACGGCGAGACTTACAAACTTACCATCTCTTTCCCTGTCCAAGGCAAACATTGAGGCAAACATTGTTAATTCAAGTACGGGCAAGTATAACATTCAGGAGGCATAGCATATGCAAACATGAGGGTCATTTTAACATGATCGTTCAGGTGTTCAGTTGTTTCTTGATGCGATGCAATAACTCGCACGCGGATAGCCGCTAAGCGAGGATGACTTATCTATATGAACGTTTGTCGCTGGCATAGCCATAAAGGACCATTTAGTCTTTGAACAATGATGGTATGCAACGAAGCACGTGAGGCGCTACACGCCATCCTGTCCGTACGTGAGACTATCGTGAAGTTTCATCCGGATCAGAACGGTCCCAGTGCCCCAGTGACCGCCCGTGGAACAAGATCCGAAGATCACCTTTTTATAAGTTGTCCGCGACATGCAGGTCAGGGTCAGTTTCAAATCCACAACTTGAATGATAATCCATGATTCGTGATCTGAACGAGCGTTTGCTCCAAGAGCTGAGATTCGTTCGTTACATGACGTGATTCTCGTTCAGATATAACTTGATGTGATTATCATTCAGTTGTCATGTTAAAGGATTCACGTTCAGTATTCGTTACCCTGATGCATGCCCCTGGTTCGGGGATTGCCTTGGAGACCCAACGGTCCCGGATACTTGCAGGTTCATTCAGGCACGGAACGACTACGTAGTAGTCTCCCGGGGTTTGGATGAAAATATGGCAATATTACAAGCAGACAAGCATGCGTTTCTAAGGAACATAAGCAGCACGTTTGCTCGGGCCCGAAGGTAAACAGAGAGTTGAAACCGTTAGGGACTTAGCATGCGAGGGTCTGAATATAAGCAGTATTTTAATTTCCATGTTCTAGCATAAGCAATACAAGTTGGGATTATTCCCTTAGCTAGGTGCTTTGGATTCTTATTAGCATGCAGGGGGTGAATCACCTAGCGACTAGCATGAATATTCCAGATTTTATGTGTGCTGGCTAAGCAAAGACAAGTTCACCGTAGTCACCCACCTTAGCGATGATTCGCCTCGGTAGAGCGATACGTCAAGCGTGCCTCTGAAAGCCTAAGCCGGATTCCTGTAGGGACAAGTCTGGATATTCTTTGCTTCTTGATTGAGGCAAAGCGGGTCGGGACAGTTGCACTTTTACCGTTTGAGTCGGTAGTCCGTTAGAACGGAACGGGGTGTTACACCAATAATCCGACAAAGAGCCTGGTAAGGATAGCGTCGATGTGGGGTAAGTGTCCCATGGTGATATCGAAGTAGCTCATGAAGCGACGAGTGGAGGACTTCCCGTTAAACATGTTTACGTTGAAGGGCTTGAACTTGGGTCAATTCGGTACATTCCTCTACTCTATCGGGTATGGTTGCCGCACCCCGAGATCACGGAGTGAGTCCCGATTGCTCATGGAGTCTAGGCGAGCCCGAAGTTCTCGAACCTCCCTCCTTGCTTCCTTAGCTTCATATCCTGCCGAAGGCGCCGATGAGCCAGGTAGGAGAGGATCACCGTCCACGGGTGGAGCGATCGTATTTGAATCCCCGTTGGTCCCGGGGTCCAAGTTTACTTGCCCAGAGGCCCTTGCCGGCGGGAGGCCATGTTTGCCTTGATTTTTAGTATTGCCTGGGTCAAAGCTTGCATTGATGCCCTCATTGTATGCATCATGGCTTCGAGCATCTCGAGGCGTTATCGGTCACTAGGACCTTCATGGTCATCTGCGGCCATGTATATCATTCTCACACGGGAAGAAATGAAGGGGGAAGTGGATGTCGTGCTCCCTGTCTCATACCCATATAGTTAGTAGTCTTCAAGGAGGGCAGGAGCCGTTGTGTCTTCCTCGAATTTGGAGGGGATACTACCCCCAGCGTAGAAGATTGTGTCATCTTGGTGGAAGTAGCTACCCTCCGGGATCTCGGAGTCCGTTCCTTGAGAATCATTGTCTCCTCGGAACGCTGGTTTGTCGCGTACGTCTAGGGGGACACTACCCCCAGCTTGGGCCAACCCTAGGGGTTCTGAGGAAGAACTACCCCCATGGACTGACAGCTTTTTCCTTGAGCGGGTGCCTTGGATGACGCCTTCCGCATGTGCCATCGTCAGCCCTCTGGGTAGTCGCCTTCGCGATGCAGTGGTAGAGAGCGTCGGACTGGAGGTATTTGACTTCTTTCTTTCCTTGGTGGCGGAAAGCTTTCCAGTTGAGTAGCATGAGACAAAGGGCAACTCCTCATCCTCTAATATTTGCACCTGATCTCTGGGTTGTTGTCGGGTAGGTGCTTTCCAGTGCAGTCATTGGAAGGTCGGCTATTTGTCTGTGCGTACTTTCACTTTATTACAGCAGGAGTTGATAATGATGTTGGCGCATCTGTGCCTCGGAGAGGGCACGTCGCACGTCGTAATTTTTTACCTTGCTTTGCGCTTGTAAGTAATAACATCACACAAGTCATGCGAAGGGTGTTTTACCTTTGCATCCTCTTTGTGAGTCTGGGTATCCCGGACACACGGATGCACAGGTGCTGTATTTGCTCCCTGGCCCGGGGTTCGTACACGAACTTGCCCCGAGGTACCAGTGGAAGACTTTTGAGACTGGCCCTATCCATTGGTCCCTGTGGGATGGATGCATGGGTCAGTCATGTACAACTTTCCGTCAGAGGCTCGCGTAATAGTTAGCGATGCCTATTGGCGGTCGATCGTATGAGCAGTTGCTTGAGCTTGACGGGTGTAACACCCCGTTCCGCTCAAGCGGACTGCCGTCTCAAACGGCAATAGTGCAATTGTCCCGACCCGCTTTGCCTCGATCAAGAAGCAAAGGATATCCAGACTTGTCCCTACAGGAATCCGGCTTGGACTTTCAGAGGCTCACTCAGACGTATCGCTCTACCGAGGTGAATCATCGCTAAGGTGGGTGGCTACGGTGAACTTGTCTTTGCTTAGCCAGCACACATAAAATCTGGAATATTCATGCTAGTCGCTAGGTGATTCACCCCCTGCATGCTAATAAATCCAACGCACCTAGCTAAGGGAATAATTCTAACTTGTATTGCTTGTTAGAACATGGAAATTGAAATACTGCTTATATTCAGACCCTCGCATGCTAAGTCCCTTAACGGTTTCAATTCTCGGCTTACCTTCGGGCCCGAGCAACGTGCCTGCTCATGTACCTAGAAACACATGCTTGTCTGCTTGAATGTTGCCGTGTTTTCATCCAACTCCGGGAGACTACTCAGTAGTCGTTCCGTGTATGATTGACCCTGCAAGTATCCGGGACCGTTAGGTCACCAGGCAGCCCCGAACCAGGGGAATGCATCAAGACAAGTTATTGTACAAAGAACAAGATCCAAGTATCCCGTGTACTCATGTACTCGTGTTCCCGTGCACTCGTGTTCTCGTATTCTCTTGTTCAAAGTGCACGCGTGTTCTCGTGTTCTCATGTATCTCGTGATAATTGAATGACCCAAAAAAGAAAGTGCATGTCGCGGACAACTCGAAAATGAGGTATAGTTCCACGGACGGTCACCGGGGCACTGGGCCGATCCGATCCGGATAGAACTCTTGTGTGGTCCCTCGTGTTCGGGCGAGTGGTTTGTAGCACCTCGTGTACTTACGTTGCATTCCATTTCCCGGGACCACATCACGTGTGTAGTCCATCGTGTGCGGACAAGATGGTTTGTAGCGCATCGTGTACTTTGTTGTATTCCATCTTGGCCTTGGACTACTTCATGTACAATCCATCGTGTACGGGCGAGATGGTTCGTAGCGCATCGTGTGCTCTCGTTGCGTTCCATTCTCGTCTGGGATTAGTCCTTTATGGCTATGCCAGCGACTCATGTTCATATAGATAAGTCATCCTCGCTTAGCGGCTATCCGTGTGCGAGTCATTGCATCAAGAACAACTGAGCACACCAAATACTATCCCGTTCAATGACTCTCATGTTTGCATGTTGCATATGCTATGCTCCTGAATGTTTATACATGCCCCTGCTTAAATTAATAATGTTTGCCTTGGACAGGGAAGGAGATGGTAAGTTGGTAAGTCTCGTCGTGTTTCCTCTCATGTTGTACGACGCACTGCCCGACACGTTAGGCTATTCAATATCTGCATGAAACTGATCCTAAGGCAACTAGAAAGACAACTTAATAGTTGTGCACGGAACCTGTATTACGTATTTGGATTTGTCGAGCGGGCGAGTAGCTTCCCCACCAGTGCATTCAATGTACTGATAATCCACCAGTTTGTATGCAGGGTGCGGGAGAACCTCGTTCGGTGCGAACGCCTCCTTCGTGCGTGCTAAGGCCAGGAGTTCCCTCTGAAGCCTTGCAACGGTGCGTCCGGGACTGAAGCACATATACAAGACATAATATTGTGAACATCGCCTAAACATCGTCTGTACATTCATCCACAATTGTAGCCACTTGGCACGCTTTACTGTTTCAGAGAGAGAGAGGCTTGAGCGACTTGTAATCTCGGCTATACGCCGCCTGTAACACATGTTCATATCAATAAAAGAGCTTGCTTTACTTCAACTTGTGTTTCAATGCTTCCGCTATATTTGTCAACTCAGTGAACCTGTTACCGATCGCCTATGCGTTCATGACTCCGCTGCACTCGGACAACCTGTGCGACTCTGTGGCTTAGAACTCTTGCCGCCAGCCAATGAACCATGGCCTTGCACGGGCGTGGATCACGCTCGTGCGGCATCACGCCCGGATGGGTTAAGCGATCGTTCCGCGGGAGCGCTGGCGAGGGTGATTCCCGCCTAGCGGGAACGGCCGATTTGCCTGCGGGAGATCGGGGCGTGACAACGGGCTCGCACTGCCCCAGACTTCTTCAGCTTAGCTACCGCAGGCGCTAGTATGAAGAGACTAGTTTTGGGTTTTCACCATTCTCAGTGGGTCGTATAGGATCTGCGTCGCATGAGATACGGTCGAAAACAGAGGTTTTGTTACTATCAGGGCAGCATGCGACCTGCTGTCTGCGGCTGTGATTTTATGCCGCATGGATAGTCTTATGCGGCCTCCTCCTTGGCCCTATAGAAACTGCCTCAGTACTAGAACATCTGGCATCGTAGTATTTTTCTCTGCCAAAGTCTGGGTGCTGGACAGTTTCTGTGTCAACCTGGGCTGCCGCATAGACGTGGACGTTCTGGGTGTTTGTCCGACGACCGTCATTGGCAACGGAGTGGGAGGCTGGAAGCGTCTGCTCCGCAGCTGGGTGGGGCACAACGGCCTTGGCCACCCACGTTCTGCGGGTCTTCTTGGGCTTGGCTATCCTTGGCGAAGGATTAACACTTTCTTCGGAGAGCATGTCCTCGAACACTTCATGGTCGAAGCGGACCACCAACATCTTTTGCGTCGAGCCAAGCTTGGCCGCATCAGATTGTGTCACCGACTTCTCAACAGTGGAGAAGGACGTTCCCAGCAGAGTCGCCACCGTGTTTGTCATTTAAATCAAAACGAGAACTGGGAGAACTAGATTTGATTAACAAACTAAGAGTACAAAAAAGAGTCATATAGGACAATCTAAGTACAAATTTATTTTCTGGGGGTGACAATGGAGGATTAAGAGTGTAGCAACTCTCTTTACTCCATGGATGATCCAATGCAGCAACTCTTCTCTCTTGCCTGAGTATTGATTCGCAGATAGCCCGCCAGCCTTTTGAATGGGGGTAGTACCATGTTATTTATAGTTGTCATGTGGCCGCATGCGCCCCTGTTTGATGACCGCATAGGGCTATTTCAACAGAATGCGTTACAACTGTGGCCGCATGCACCCCTGTTTGATGACCGCATATGTCTCTTTCAACAAAATATGGTTGCAACTGTAGCCGCATGTCACGGTAAAGCTGCTATGTGAGCTTAGTTATGATTTACTGTTGATGAGATCTTGGGGTCGTTTCAACCCGTTATATGTGTGACTTGGTCGTTTAGACGCGTAGCTCACATCAACTACACGAAGATCTCTTTAGTTGTAACGGAAAGATTTTGTTAGTTGGAACGCATTATGCCAGAGATGCATGGACCGCATGGAGTCTGTGACACAATGGGCCAGAGACGCATGAAACTCATGGAGTCTGGAACGCATTGGGCCAGAGACGCATGGAACGCATGGAGTCAGGAACGCATTGGGCCAGAGATGCATGTAGTCCGGAACGCATTGTGCCAGAGACGCATGAAACGAATGGAGTCTGGGACGCATTGGGCCAGTGACGCATGGATTTCTGTCGTCTTTTGTATTCGTGTCGTTTGAACAGTTGTATACTGCCAAAAGTAATTATGACGAAGCCGCCAGCCCAGATTCCAATCCTCGGTACAAGATTCGAGGCGGTCATGATGACTGTCTGTTTTGTCAGAGTCATAAATGCTCTGATATGACTGTAGGAACGATGCGTCAAAGGGCGACATGCGTCTCGGGACGTCATGTATCCGAGGGTGTTATGTGTCCACCCCTGTTATGCGTCTCTTGCTTATTTGTTGATTGTAAACTAGAGCGCATGGAGAGATTTTTCATGCTTCTATAATTACCTAGGAGGTTGCGGGTTCGAGCCTCCTGGGCGCCATTTAATTTCCCTTTGGGGGAATTAAGTGATGAGTTGGTGATGGGTGCAGCGCATGTGCGGTTCAAGTGCGGTACATGTGCGGGCTTTCGGACCGGGATATGGTGGGCCTTCGGGCAGAGTTTGTAGGCCTTCGAGCCATGAGTCTGAAACACAATAACCTCTTAAAAAAAGATATTATCTAGTTAAGCATATATCCAAAATTCAAAGAATATATTTATGACAAATCAGAATCAAAATATATTCAAATCATATTTAAAATATTCCAATATAATTTAAATTTTTATCTAATTTTTCTAGTAATATTATAGATTTTTCAACGGATGTGAATTTACTAATATATATAAGGTGGCTTGAAAACGGCTCAAAATTGGGCCGTCTTAACTGTTTATAAATACTCTACTAATTATTTTATATAAAAAGTAACTAATTATTTAACTACATAATATGATTTAATTATAACTAAACAATTATAACTCAAATGATTAAGGTGGGAGACATTTTTCTTAGTTACCTGAGTTCAACTCCTAGGGATAATAATATTTTAATAAATTCATATTAGATTTTTTTAAACTATTTTTCTACGCGCGTGCAATGCACGTACACTTACTAGTCTATCTATGTACTATTATAATGCGGCTTAGAAACGACCCAAAATTGAGCCGTCTAAACCGTATGCATATCTTCATCTAATTAAAAATTAATAAATAAATAAATAATAACTTATCGTTTAACCACCTAATATTATCTAATTATTATAATAATTTTTTTTAACTCATGCGGTTAAGATGAGAGGCATTCTTCTTAGTTGGATGAGTTCGATTACTTGGGGTAACTTTTATCTATAATAAATTAAATTTTTTTTAATAATTTTTTTTTACATATAATGTACGTACACATTACTAGTACTATTATAATGAGGTTTTAAAACGCTAAAAATGAGCCATCAAAGCCTTATTATATTCTCACCTAATTAAATAAAAAAATTAGGAGAACAAAAATTCTAAAATCCTTATAACATTATGTATATCTTAATATAATTAAAAAAATTATAATTTTTTTATAACTACCTGAACTTATATCTAAAACCTATAAACATATCTATAAAAAAAATTCCTAATTAAAATATATTTAATATTTAAATTATATTTAAACCTCCTATATTCAAAATTTTAAAAATATGTCTTATAACTTCTAATTAAAATATATTTAAACTATTTTAATATAATTAAAATTTTAAAAATATCAGAAATTTATTATTATTATTATTTGGTAGATTCTTTTACGTGAACGACACTACTATATATATGCGGCTTTAACTAATAGTAGAGATATTTGATTAAATATTTTTATTTTAATTCTAAAACATCTAAAAACTTTTGTTTATGGAATCTCATCAACCAATCGGACGGTCCAGATCGACCTTCCTTTCCAATCAAATTCAAGAATTGCATTGAGGATTAGGGTAACTAAACCATATCTGAAGGACAACTTAACAGCAGGAAAATTTTAAAAATAGCCTGAAATGACCAAATTGGAAAAGCAACTAGTGTATAATTTAAAAATATCTCCCCAAATCCCAAATTCTATACGAATTCAAAGAAAAGGCTTTTTGGGAATATATTCCCCAAAGGAACCCAAAACCCGAAGAGCGCTTCAACGATTCATCTATGGTAAAAAAAAAAAAAACCCCTAAATTCCCACTTGTTTTATTTATTACGTAATTATATAACTTATTTCGTAGGATTTTAGGTTATATTCTTGTGCAATTATTAGAATTCTGAAAGGTGCTGTTAGATTTTGTTCTGTTCAACCTTGAATGAATGCTATGAATGTTTTTGATATACAAGGGGTTACTTGACTGTTGTTGGTTTATATTCATGGGTTGGGTTATCTGGGTTGTTTAGGGTTAGGGTTTCATGTTGGGTACTTGGCTCATAAGGAGTAGTACTTTGTTGCTTGAAGCGAATATCAAAACAATCTTTGAATTTTGTTCATGTAGGTTTGAGGATTAAGTTTGTTCCTATAAGAGGCAAAATGGAGGCTAGCCTCTAGGGTAAGAAAACTTGATTGCTAAGCGATGACATTTGGTCTAACTCCTTGGAAATCTTCGAATTTTTTTTTTGGGGATAGGCTTGTTGATGGTGAGGAGGAGCAAAATTTTTATTTGTTTTTCCTTTAGGTGGTACTTGCTTGTTATTGATTGCTCTAGTGTTATAAAAATCGGCATGTTCGGCCGCCTAGGCGCTAGGCGGCCCTAGGCCAAAACAAAAACTTCATATTCGGCGGTATAATGTGGTTGCGACTTTTTGGGGCCATGTTCGGACCTGTTCGGCGCTTTGTGCGGCGGTATAATATGGTTGTGACTTTGTGGGGCCATGTTCGGACCTGTTCGGCACCTTGTGCGGATTGTGTTGGAAGACTATGAAGAGGAAGAGTTTGATGCTTAGGAGTTAGGATACTTTTTATGTTTTGCAATGTTATGTTTTGGATATGTTTGATGGATCATTGATATGTTTTGGATGTCTTATTGTTTATACAAAAGTTAAAAAATACAATGAAGCTGTCTTATCATTCATACAAAATGATAATTTGATCCAATGTTTTCATTATTGCAGGCTTGTAGAAGTGTTTGAACCATGTAATAAATAACAAGAGTCGTTTAGAGATGAGAGAAATAGTAAATAGAATCCAAATTAGTTTAAATTTTTTATTATATAAGCTGTTACAAGAGAGTAGGAGAATATATATATATATATATATATATATATATATATATATATATATATATATATATATTTTACCTTATACATGTTCGACTCCGAGACGGCGCCTAGGCGCTAGGTCCCCCTCCTCCACACCGAACCCACACATCAAATTTTAGAACCCTGGATTGCTCCATTGTCCATATATTTGATTTTTAAAGGTTAAGGATATATTTTTGTTGTTGTTGTAGGTTTAAGGTTTGTAGTCTTATGAACAAATGAGATTTTTTTCTTGTTCTCAATAATAATCTCCTCCTTTTTTGGTTTGTTTATTTGTACCCAATTTTCATCCGTGGAGGGAGGCCATCGAAGGAATTGGTTGGGTATAGATGGTATTTGGTTTGGGTTTACTTCTTTACCTATCTTGCATTGGAAGAATTGAAGTACTGAAAATGTTTAAAATGGGACCACCACATTAATGTTGTCAACACATAGGCAAGATTGCGATTTGTTTGACTAACTCCACTGTAGGGGTGTGAATAACTTGGTGAATGTTGGTTCAATAAGTTCATGTTATTGGCTTGCCTGCATAACACGATTATGGTTTACTTGCGATTTCTTGATAACAGGGACTCGAGATGCGATTGAGTCTGATGAATGCGATGGGACACACTAAACACTGAAGCAATAATCTCGAGTCAACAAGTGATCGAGATTTAAGGAATAGGGTTAAAGTCACATCAAGCACCCAAGCAACAAACAAGACTTAGTCTGATGCCTACTTTGACTTCTCCTTTTTGAGCTTTTATCTCCTAAGGCGGACTTTTGGAGAGTATTTTTTCCCAATGATGATGGATTCATCGTCTAGTCTATGACTTGGATAGTTTCTAACTATGACTAGAGTGAAGTTTGGAGATGGAGAGGAGAAGGAAAAAAGTAGGAGAAGAGAGAATATGAGAAAGGAGATTGCAAGGGCCTTAAACCCTAGGTTGCATCTCATGTTTATTTATATTGATATGCAATACACCCACAATTACTATTATACCCTCATATGATAAATAACAAAATAAAATAACTCTAACACCCTCCCTCAAGCAGGAGCATATAGATCAGACATGCCCAGTTTGCTACATAAATCAGAAAATGGACCATGAGCAAGTGGTTTGGTGATGATATCACCTAATTGATCCTCTGACTGAACATAAGGAGTGACAATCTGTTTCTTCAGCAACAAATCACGAACAAAATGATAATACACCTCGATATGCTTTGTGCGCTCATGAAACACCGGATTACTTGCGATAAACATTGCCGACTGATTATCACAATACATCTCCATCGGAATTGGAATCATAATCCTCATTTCATGAAGAAGAGACTGCACCCACATCATCTCAGAAGCTGTATGAGCCATCGCACGGTATTCGGCCTATGCACTAGAACGAGCCACAACATTCTGCTTCTTACTATGCCACGTGACAAGATTGCCACCCACAAACGTACAATAGTCAGAAGTAGACCTCCTATCACAGCGATTGTCTCCCCAATCAGCATTACTGAACCAAGTCACCGTAAGCAACTGGAAATGTTTGTACAACAAACCCTTTCCAGGTGCACCTTTCAAGTATCGAAGAATGTGAGAGATAGCCTCCCAATGTTGTTGCCGAGGGACATGCATAAACTGACTAACTACTCCAACTGCATATGTGATGTTTGGTCGAGTAACAGTAAGATATATAAGTTTGCCAACCAAACGTTTATAATATCCAACATCCTCAAATAACTCTCCCCTGTCAGCATCAAGCTTGTCATGATAATCCATAGGAGTCTCAACTGGCCGACACTCCAACATCTCAGTCTCGGAGAGCAAGTCTAGAACATACTTGCGTTGTGACAGATACACACCCTTCTTAGATCGAGCAACCTCGATTCCAAGAAAATATCGAAGAAGACCAAAATCCTTAGTACGAAACTGACGACTAAGATAGGCCTTCAAGTCCACAATTCCAGCATGATCACTCCCAGATATAATGATATCATCAACATAAACAATCAATACGATAATACCTGCTGAGAAAGAATGGCAAAATACTGAATGATCTGATGTGGTGCGCCGAAAGCCATACTGAACTGAACTTGTCAAACCAAGCACGAGGTGACTGTTTCAGTCCATATAATGCTTTCTTTAATTGACATACGTGTTTTTCATTTCCTGCTACAACATATTCCGGTGGTTGATCCATATAAATCTCCTCCTGTAAGTCACCATGCAAGAAAATATTTTTTATGTCCAGCTGATATATAGGCCACAGAAATAAGAATCCGAACTGAATTCAGCCGAGCTACTGGAGAGAAGGTCTTTGTATAATCCACACCATATGTCTGAGTATACCCTTTGACAACCAACCGTGCCTTGAGACGCTCAACAGATCCATCGGGGTGATACTTAACAGTGTACACCCATCTACAACCCACTGTCTGCTTTCCAACATGAAGTGATGTAAGCTTCCAAGTCTGATTTTGATGTAAAGCATACATCTCCTCATCCATTGCACTTTTCTAACTAGAAAATGACATAGCCTGCTTGTAAGTTTTGAGAATGAAAATAGAAGACAATGAAACATCAAATGCATGAAAAGATGATGAAGCACGGTGTAATGAAACATAGTTAGAAATGTGATGCTTATTCTTTGTGGTACAAAGATGTTTTCTTTTTCTGAGAGCAATAGGAAGATCATCTGGACCTATGGTGATGGGAGCAGAAACCTCAGGCACGGAAGATGATTGGTTGAGGGCTGAATTCTGCAGAACCACTGGCCTGTCCTTGGATCTCTGATAAACCTGTAAATGGGAAATGGAGACAAAAATTGATTTAGGAATGACCGGAAGTGGTATGGAAGCTATCAAACAGAGATCTAGGGTTCACTTCCTGTCCTTGCAATCTCCTTTCTCATATTCTCTCTTCTCCTACTTTTTTCTTTCTCCTCTCCATCTCCAAATTTTTCGGCTGTTTTTGTCTACTTTTCATGATTTGTCGTTCGTCGTTCGTGTTCGTGGTCGTTCGTGGTTCGTTTATGAGATCTAGGGTTTCTACAGATCTTCGTTGGTTATTCGTAGTCGGTTGAGGTTCCCTGTGAGATCTAGGGTTTCAAAGACCTCGTCTTTCTGTTGCATCTGCAAGTATGGTGGGGACCGAATCTTCTAGCGAGGTTAATAGTGGTGGTGGTAGCGGAGGTGGTTCTCCTTTTACTGTTATTCATAACGATGAATTGGGAAAGTCGATTACAGCGGTGAAACTCAATGGTGCGAACTACCTTGCTTGGTCCAAGTCTATCAAAGTGGTGTTAAGGGTGAAGAAGAAGTTGAAGTTTTTGACGGAAGAACCCCCGTCTGAAACTTCCGCTGAGTATGAAGATTGGATGAGTGCAGATGCATACGTTATGTCGTAGTTGTGGCATAGTATTGAACCGCATATCGCTGCTAATGTTCAGTTGTGTGAATCAAGCAAACAGATTTGGGCATCTCTGGAAGAATCATATTCGCAGAAGCGAAATGTTGTCCGTATATATGAGTTGTACGAGTTATTGTTTAATACAAAGCAAAATGGGAAGTCTGCGAATGAATATCTGGCTTCAAAGAAGGCTTTGTGGGAGAAAATGCTTCAATATCATCCTATTACTATTGATTTGAAGGAATCTCGGAGACAAAAGGAAGAGTTTCATATTTCACTTATCCTAACCGGCTTGGATCCTGCGCTCGAACCTTATAAAGCTCTGATACCAAGTGAAGTTTGGATATGGAGAGAAGGAAAAAAAGTAGGAGAAGAGAGAATATGATAAAGGAGATTGCAAGGGCCTTAAACCCTAGGTTGCATCTCATGTCTATTTATATTGATATGCAATACACCCACAATTACTATTATACACTCATATGAAAAATAACAAAATAAAATACCTCTAACAACTAGCTTGCTACTTATCGCCCAATTTTATATTGTAGTGTTGTTCACTATGTTGCACGGACACATATACGACACTAGTAAGGACACGACGACATGGGCACGACTCCTATGTTGGGATGTCTTAGTGTATTTTGGAGTACCCGTAACCCGTGCAATAACCCGTGCAATGTCTGATACATGCAGAGTGTCCGATATGCTTTCGATATGATATTGCTACATTTTTGGAGTGTCCATGTTTCCTAGGTGGTTGAGTATATATTCTTGTTTTTGTCTTTCATCGTGTAGGCAGAGTAATCTCGCTTTGCAATTTTGCGATTGTTTCGTAAATTAACATTAGCGCAAAGCGAGAAAATTATTGCTATTTCTTCTCTCAAAATCTTTGAAAGAGGAAGATGTTTGATAGAAATTTAAATAGAAAATTCATTTAGAAAATTTTGATTGATGCATTTTCCCTATAATATATCCAATAGATATAAGCCATGTTGGTCAAAAGATTGATTACTCGTAGACTAGGTCGAATAGACACGAACACGGATTTGGATACATACAAAATACGACAATTTTAGAAAAAAATTATTAGGATATGGGTGTTATATATATATATATATATATATATATATATGAAAACTTGAAAGGCTTCACCGTGAAACTTTCAAGATTCCTAAAATGTCCTTAACTTAACCTATATTATTTAATTAGTTTGAAAATATAATTAAGTGTGTAATCATAATTATAATACAATTATCATTAATGACCACTACCATCAATAATACCCACTATCATAATAAATACTTAGTATCCATTATTATGTCTCTTCCCAGTGTTAATTTCTTTTACTTTATAAAATTATAATGGTATAAATATCAATTAATTACAAACATCTCATTTTCTTATAAAAAAATAAATTTTTTTCACAAAAGCATAAAAAGAAAAAATATCATATTAAAAGTTTGTAAATACAAATTATTTTTTTCAAATAATTGCAAATAATTTATTATGCAACATTTTATAAAAAAAATTATTATACAATAAATTAACATAAAATACATTACATGTGCAAAGCACCTTCACAATTGCTAGTGTGTGTATATATATATATATATATATATATATATATATATATATATAGACGAAAAAAATGTATATTTAGCATGTTTTGGATAGTAACTAGGTTCCAACAAGTTCTATGAACAATGAAATGTTACTTTTTCATATGTCAATTATTTTTGTCATGATCACGAGGATTCCAAAATCACTTTCGACTATGTTTCAGCCCCTTAGGAGCCTAGACAAGGGCAAACAATATCTCACATGAGTGTTGAGGAAATAAATTGTCCAAATACGTATCACACACACATGCATGCATAAATACGGTCCTCATGAGTAGTAATCGTGCAAGATGGCTTGTAGAGAAAACTATTGTAATCTCTGGGGGAATCTAATTATCTAATTTTTACCAAAGCTAGAAGTAGAGCTTTAAAAGGTGCGAGGTGCACTCGAGGCAATAGGGTCATGTAGAGAGGCGTGAGCCGCCGCGACGAGGAGTGAGCTTCAACAAAGTGAGGTGCACATTTAGACTTTTTAAGAGTATACTTTCAACTAAACAAACTAATATTATCTGTAATCGTTTCATAACACCATCAAAATATTAAAAAATGGAGTACATAAAATCTCAAAGATAACATTTAACGTATAACCATTTTAAAAACTCTCTACAAATGGTTAACAAACTGGTGGCTAGGTTTTATGGCATGACTTTATCAAGCTCATAGCTACATTGGCTATGACTTCGGCACACAACGTTGAGGGTTAACATCGAGTCAACTGTTGGTCATATGGACTTTGTCAAAACTTAATGGAGCTTTCTTATGCTCCACTTTTTCAATTGTTGATTCCAAATATTAACCTGAGATTAGTTGTGAGGGTTTCTTCACTTGTTTGAATTGTTAATGTAGTTGGCCTGTATATTATAAAATTGCAAAATGTTCAGTTAATTTCAGTGATGCTGAAAATGTTTTGCAAAGCAAACCCTGTATAATTAAGTTGGTTATTTTGGATAACTGAATACTTATAGTGCTTGTTTTCTAATCTATTCTTCTCATTTTTGCTTCGTTTTTAGCAGTACTTATTCTATATTTAATTTGTTCTTCCAAAGCTTTGTGTAGGCAGCATTTCAAGAGTTTTATTCTCTTCAACAATTATTCTTCGTTAGGAGGCATACCAAATTTTGATTACACCTCGAAGTGCTGAATTTCGATTCTGCAACAGGTAAGCATGTGTTTCAAAATTTCGTAGCTACTTTCTTAGCCTTAGCCTTAGGTGATAAAGTGGATTTATAGAGTACTTTTACTGTTTAGTGTTGAATATAAAATGCATAGAAATGAACCTCTTTTTTTTGCTATCAGTTGAACTTGCCTATAATCTGGCAGATGTCTCCTAGTTGTGATGAATGTCCTTGGGATAGCTGCAGAAAGTCTAATTGTATTGTCGAGGAAGAGACCAAGTCATCTGGTACAAATGCTGTAGGGTTCTCTAGAACCTCTTCGGACATATCAACTCTCAATGACACATGTGTTGGCCCCCCTCCTACAATTGATGGTGTTTACAAACGGAGGAAGTTGCAGGGAATGACTATTGCTCTTCTGTCAGATGAAAACGCAACAAGTACAAATGCTGTCCATGGTTCTACCTTATGTTCTGATAACCAATTATTGACTACAGAGAAGGAAATTGTTGCTTTAGCTCCTATCAGCTGTGTAAATGGTTGTTCTAGAGATTTTTTAGATAATAGAGATCAATTGATCTCTAGACACCATTGTGCCCTTAAGCTTGCTGCTACCAGTAGCTCACAGCTTGATACCTCTCCAAAGTCCCTTCCTTGTAATATATGTTACATGAGAAAAAACAAAGTGCCTCAACACTGCTTGCCTGATGATTCTATACGAGAAGAGAAAGTGTCTAACAAGGAATATGCCACTAACCTTAACAAATCTGTTATACAGCATTGTTTAAATGCAAATGATAGGTGTTCATCATCGAAATGTAACATGGAGCATGGTTCAACTTCTACGGATATGAAGACTGAAGTGGAGGATGCTGGGGAATGTTCCTCATCTGTTGCTGTTTTAGGACCATTTGGGGAATTCACCTCAGCAAAAGAACTTTGCATATATGTACTCAAAAGTCATGGTTTGCTTAGTGGAGGATGCATTCCTAGTGCGCGCCCTTCAGAAATCTTATCTTCCTGTGATGACAGTCTCTCGCAGTCTTGTAAAATATGTGGGCAATTGGACAAACCATTGAAGATGTTAATTTGTGATCTGTGTGAAGAAGCATTTCATCTGTCTTGTTGCAATCCCAGGGTAAAGAAGCTCCCAGTTGATGAGTGGTACTGTCAACCTTGTTTCAGAAAGAAACCCAAATCTTTTCTGCAAAATTCAGCTGAAAAATCATTCAATAGTAATGATGCTAAGTTAGAGAAAAGGAGACGGACGTGTAGAGAGATGGATCCGATATCATTCATGTTAAAAGATACTGAGCCATACATTACCGGAGTGCGAATTGGTGAGGACTTCCAGGCAGAAGTTCCAGACTGGTCCGGTCAATTCCTCATGTATGTATACCATTTCCTCTTCTTTGAAGTTTATGTTTCTTGGGAGTAAGCTCATAATTTATTGTCATTTTAGAGGGGTCTATTGCTTAAAAGTTGCGGTAGGATTTAAATTCCAAGCATATTATGGGGAAATAAAGTTCCTTTATTTTCACTGGATTAATTTATAGCCTCCAACTTGCTCATTAAATATTGGTCATGATTATGCTCTTTGTCCCACTTTGAATCATAGTAAGCAGTACTAGCTTTTTCCATCACCAATCATGTTTTCGCCCCATTTAAGTTGTGGTCGGCTTTCAATACTTCTTTATCTGAATGCGAGACTTCAAAATCTATTTATCATGTTAGATTTTATTGTATATATTTCTTAGGATTTATAATGATTTTTTTAATGACATGACAATGAATTGATCTCTTGATCCTTGTTTGGAGTTTACTTGTTGGGGAATTGATACGTAACAACAAAGCTTTTATACCAAAATTTTAGGGGTGGCTATTTGAATCATTTTCTTTCATTCAAAACTGTTAAAGGTTAGTATCCTTTATAACACTAACAAAAGCCATATCCTTAATTGAAATTTCAATTCTTGTTTGTTTAGGCCTCCCTCTAGTCCTAGCGGCTCACTAAATTTCTATCTTATTGCTCTTCCTTACTGGATCATCGATTGGTTTGCATTGCACGTCTACTAAAGACTCTAAACCACCTATGACGACTTTCTCTCATGTGATATCGTTCTCAATTGGTGTGAGATCCAACTTCCCACAAATACACTCATTTCTTATCATATCTTTTATTGTATTGCCACTAATCCATCTTAGTCTTCTTATATCGGCTACACTAGTTTTGTGGACTTGTTTCTTTCCCGACACACTGATCTATGAAGCATGAGTAGTCTTATAATAGCCTCATAAAACTTTTCTTGTAACTTCAAATCTATATTGCAATCGCAAGTACTCCAAAAGAACTCTTCCAGTTCAACCATCATGTTTTATTTCTATGCATGCTCGAAAAACCAGTGTTTTAGTTTTTTAATGATTTAACCTAGATGCAGATGTTCTAGTTTCGTGTCAAACTTAGGTCTTGCTTTATGGTTACTCCTAAAGATGAAAGTTGACTCTTCAATATTGTTTAAGGTATTATTGCAGACAATCCTTGTAGTCCTGCCCATGTTTTAGTTATTTGGGTGAATTACATGCTCCTATACTCTAGTGTCCCAGTGGATTAAATTTGATTACAACAACATCAAAGCATTCATCCCGAAATTTTGGGGTAGACTATTGATTAGTTTTCTTCCATTTACTGTTCACTAGCCATATCTTCTTTAGCATGAAAGAAAACCGTATCTTTTTTTACAGCCTTAATCCAAATCTGTTTAGGCATACCCCTAGTTCTAGTAGCTCTTTTGACTAATACCTTAACACTTCTAACTAGTGCATCTATTGGTCCAAGTTACATATGTCCAAACCACCCAAGACCATTTCTCTCATCTTATCAATTGGCATCACCTTAATCGTTTCAGAAATACACTCATTTCTTGACATGTCTTTCACTGTGTTTGTCGCACTAATCTATTTTAGCATTCTTTCTCCAGCTATTCTCATTTCTCAATCTCTATCTTGATGAATGATTAATCCAAAATACCAAAAATTATCAATCATGGGTATATCTTGTCCATCAACATTTACTCTTCCCTCGTTATTAGAACTTCTAAGTTTTTGCAACTTGCTACCTGCAAAAAGAATTACTATTCTATACTTGTTTTCTTTCTCATGCACCCTAACCCTAAATAACCCTAATCATAAACTAACCATCCACCCCTCCTAGCAGTCCCACTCACTTCACCGGGGGAAAACAAAGTTGCCTATATATAGAACTTCAATTCTTCCTATATATAATTCAATTCTTTGTGAAGAACATGCATAAGAGAAATTGCAATTGACTTGTTTCCATGAGTTCGTTTCAGGAAAAAAATAATGAATAAATAAATAAATCCAAATTCAAATTTGTGAAGAACATGCATAAGAGAACTTACACTTGAATTGTATCCATAAGTTCAATTAACATTTTAGAGAAAAGAAATGAAAATAGGAGTGTTCCATATTAAATCATGCTCAATTTTTGTTAATCTAAAAGAAAGCATAATACAAATTTTCTTTTAGGAGGGGTAAATTGTAAAAAAAAAAAACCAAATAATAATTTACAAAAGCACTACTGAATTTCGTGTGAGTAATTTTTAGTTGTGTGGGCTACCTTATAATGATAATGATTTCTTTCTTTAAACTCAATCCTTAACTTAACATGTGGCCATATATTAGTGAACGAGCAAGTAAATAAGTTAGCAATGACAAATTATTAGGTATATATATCCACAAAATAAAATTTAAAATTTTAGGTGGGGTAATTTTCCACCCTTGCATATGCCTGCCTATGCCTATGCCTATGCCTATGCCTATGCCTATGCCTCTCGTGGCAAACCTCCCTTATGGCGGACCACCTCCTAGGTTCCCCTATTCTTGTTGACCCCTTCCTATCTCTTAAGATGACCCCATGGCTGTCCAACCCGCGGCGATCCTCCTTCGCTGCCTTACCTCCTGGACACCCCCTTTCTTGGATAACCCTCTTTCAAGCCTCTCCGTCCTTGTTAGGTTAGGCTTAGTAAGTATGGGTAAAGAAGGGATAAATTAGTTTTTTTTTCTTTTTTATTTTAAGGGTAAAATTGTCTCATGTTTGTTAAGTTGGATGATAGTCCAATAGAAGACATTAATTTAGTGGCAAATTATCGTATATATACACACATTTGAAAATTGTAAATATGCACCCTATCCTATTACCCGACTTAAGTTCAAGTCTTCTTGTTAGATCAATCTCCATGTACTATTTCCGGTCTGGTTGTCTGCACATAGTTTCTCAATTTTTGCGTACGTTGCGTCCTTCCACCGTTCGAATTGATTATATTTGTACGCTCTACTCGGATGGCCGATGGCCGTTGTACGCTCTCTACTCGGATAACTGTCGTAACCATGATATTTATATTTGTTTATTTACTTGAATTGAAACACGAGGGTGTTATATATATATTATTCAACGCTCCCCCGTAGGCCAAAGATCCCCTCTTATGGGTTGAGGGCAGAATTTACACATCGGTATAATTTTTTGTAAAATTCACTTAAAATGTACGCCAAAAAGATTAAACATGGGTTGCTCTAATACAATGTTAAAGTCCATCCAACTTCACAAAAACTCTAGAGGCTGGTGAGGGATGAGGGTTATATATTTGTATTATTCAACACAATAATAGCACCTTTCCATTGGTATTTTCTTCTTATCATTTCATGCAATGACAAACAATGACAACAAAGCCTTTAACAAAATTCTTGGGCCGGCTATTTGAATCCTTTTCTTCCATTTAGCTCTTTTGAGGGCCATGCCCACTGTATTTAATGTTGTGATAAAGTTTTCTTCTAATGTTTTTATTATTCTCCTTTCATGTAGCAATCATGATTATTTCGGTGAACCCTCAGAAATCAATCCTACTGTATCTACCAGTCTGAATGTAAGGCAAAGGCATTGAACTAGTAACATGTTATTATAATACTTGCCAGGGTTATAAATTTTCTGATTATGTTGTTTCATATTCTTAGGGATGGCACAGTTACAAGTCAGCTAAAACAAACTCTATTGGTAACTGGATTCAGTGTCAGGAAGTGATAGGAACAAGCGAGAATGACGAGGAGATTGTTTGTGGAAAGTGGCGTAGGTAAGTTTTCTTGATAAATATATGTGATTGTACATTCAATAGATTTTTTGCATTTCAGTATTAATTACTGTTAAATATTAGTAGTAGTATTGGGCTTTAGTCCCACATCGGATAGAACAATAGGGAGAGGGTTTAGCCTCTCCTATATATATGTATCTCCCTCTTCAATAATAATCATCCTTATTATTTTCTACATGGTATCAGAGCCAAAACTCTGAATTTCCCCCATCTCTCTTCCCTCTATTTCTTAAAATCCTAATTTCTTTCCCCTCCCGACTCCAGGTCCCCCCCCCTCCCGTCAGCTGCTGCCCCTCTGCCTGCCCTGCACCCCCCCGACTCCAGGAACTCCCCCCGCCCCGGCTACTGCCGCCCCCGCCCTCCGACTCCAGGCCCTTCCTTGCCTATCCCTCCGCATGCTGCCCCCTTGACGATTAGACCCGCCTGCAGCCCCTCCCGCTGCCGACCACCTCCCCTCCCCCCTAAAAAAAACCATAACCATAACCCTAGCCGTCTTTCCTAAAACTGAAAACCATGTCCATAAACCCTAACCTAGCCGCCTACTCCCAAACCCTAGCCGTCTTTCCACATCCAAAAAAAATGTTGGAATTCTCAAAAGGTAAACAATGGTTTGTTTGCTGGAACCTATGACTCTCAATATTTGCATCGGGAGTAAACTGTTGGGATCCTCAGAGGGTAAACAATAGTTTGTTTGTCGGAACCTCTGACTCTCAACATTGGCATCAGGAATTTAACAAAGAGCAGATAAGTGATTTGTTTTGTGTCAATCTTTGTTTTTTTACTCGATCTTCACATCAAGATCTAATTGGAGAGTAACCTGGGTTGCCTCTCTGTCCTGGCTTGTCTGATCAACATTCAATCTCTACTTCTCATGCGCATGCCGGTTCTGGCCACGTTTCTAGCGCATTGACAGAGTTGATGTGATTATTGGGTTAGAAAGATCAAAAATGACGGTCGAATCAGGAACACTGAATAATGACACGCATTGAGGCAAATAGCAGTGTCGGAAACGGAATGACGGGACCAACGGGTACTAGCATCACGATTTCAATGATTCGACTTGTCGATCGACGGTTGGACGAATCTGAGAGCTACTCGACATGGCGAAAGAAGGTCGATAAGACGCTTCGGGGAATGCGGTTATCCAAACATCTAACTGACAACCCTCCAGACGAGACTGATCCCATATTTGAACAATGAGAGACAAATGACAGTCGACTGTTTACACAGTTGATGAATTCAATGGAACCATCGGTGGAAGACATGGTTCAGAATACAAATTCAGTGAAGGAGTTATGGGAGGTCCTAGCGGCAACGTTTGATGGAAAACGCGATTTGTCAAGTATCTATGACTCGGTCGTTGGCGTATACCGAGCAAATCAGGGAGACAAATATCATAAGGACCACTTCCGAGCCTTTAAGGCTATGACTGATGAGGTCAACCGCGTATGACCTCTCACGATGGATATCAATGAAGCAATGACTCAACATGAGCAGCTTCATGTCATGACATATCTTGCCTATCTTCGTCCTGATGCGGACTCTGCTCACTCTCAGATCATTGCTGGATCTGATGTTCCGTCTCTGATGGAAGTTCACTATTGTGTCCTACGGGCAGTTAAGGTCGTTGAGACAACTCCGGGTGATTCTCCTGCTAATCGATTTGCTCTTAGTATTGCTTGTGCTGGATTTTGTGGTGGTCATGGTGGATGACGTGGCAGCATAAATGCTGGTCGTGATGGTGGACGAGGCAATGGCGGTCGTGATAGAGGAAGACCGCGCACATGCTTCAATTGTGGTCTGCAAGGCCATTTCCACTAGCAGTGTCTTAAAGCTCCTGCCGCCAATGTTACATCAAACGCTTTTGATAATGGTGTTCGATCTGTCTAGATGACTGCAGAGTCATATACATATTTTCTTGAGTTTCAAGCTCAACGTCATGGTGATGCATCCACATCTGGATCCACAGTTGGGTACTTCGCGACATGTGTGGTGAGGTCGAAGCAGTGGGTGATTGATTCTGGTGCGTCTGCTCACATGACTGGCGATGCAGGTATGATACACAATTATATATCGGTAGGACGTGTTTTCGATATTAGTATTGCCAATGGTTGTTCACTAACAATCCGTAGACGAGGAAGTGCCCGTCTTTCTTCGTGGCTGTCACTTAATTTCGTGTTATATACACCTGGCAACCCGTTCAGTTTACTTTCAATTAGTCAGATTACTCGCGATATGCATTGCTTGGTAACATTTTTTTTTTCTGATGGATGTGTTTTTTAGGACCCGAAGACTTGAAAGACTGTCGGTTAGGGGCATGTGGCTGGAGGCTTGTACTTGTTTGACGTACCTTCTTCTGTTGCTTGTGCCGGCGTGAAACTCGATCCTTTCGAGTTACATTGTCGATTATGCCATCCATCAGTCCAAGTTCTCCAGAAAATGTACCCATCTTTAGATGTTCCAGTTACTTTTCATTGTGAGTCGTGTCGTTTGGCTAAGCATCACTTGATTTCCCATCTGGTGAGTCATAATAAAATTGCATCCGTTCCTTTCGAGTTGGTGCATTCTGATATATGGGGACCTTGTCCGTTTGAATCAATGACGAGTTTCAAGTACTTTGTTACATTTATTGATGACTACTTACGTGTCACTTTTGTCTACCTGATAAAAAATTGTTCCAAATTATTTGAAATTTGGAGCAATTTTTACGCAGAAATACAATGGTCGTGAGTTCAATACTCATCTGTCACGTAATGACATCATCCACCAAACCTCCTGTCCTTACACACCACAACAAAATGGTTTGGCTGAACGCAAGAATCGTCATATCTTGGAAACAACGCGTGCTCTAATGTTTCAAGCACGTGCTCCCAAAAGATTTTGGTCGGATGCGGTACTTACAGTTTGCTATCTTATTAATCGCATGTCTTCGTCGGTTTTTAATGTTGCTCCTTTATTTTCTCGGTTATATCCCGAACGAGAGCCGTTTTCTCTACCTCTCAAAACTTTTGGTTGCTTGTGCTATGTTCGGGATACCCGACCGACCCTTTCTAAATTAGATTTTAAGGCAATTCAATGTTTTTCTTGGGTATCCTAAAGATCAGAAAGGATATCGGTATTTTTCTCCTACCTTGAAGAGGTATTTTTTCTCTCGGTATGTTACCTTCGTTGAAACGAGTTTACTCTACTTCCACAAACTACCGATTCAGTTCCCCAAGTTTACCCAGAAGAGAATTTTTTGTTGTTTTATGTTCAAACACAACAGCCCCCCGTACGGGTGCCCTCCCCTACCGAGCCAGTCTCCAGGTCCGCCGGTCCGCAAACACCGGTTCAGTCAGTACCGACGTCGTCCAAACGAACATCGTCTATAGTGCCCACAGTCATAGAGCCAGAGCCATCCTCCTCTAGCTCCACTGATTCGCCTCCGCCTGTTCCACGAGCTCGACCTCGTCGTGATCATAACCTTGTATGTTCACAACTACAAAAGGCTTGCGAGCCACACTCAGTCCTTGATAGCTACTATTGATGAGATTCAAATAACCAATACTGCCGATGAGGGTCTCAAACATTCTGGTTGGCGTGCTGTTATGGAGGAGATGAAAGCACTTCGGGAGAACCATATTTGAGACTTGGTAGATTTGGTATACTGGTAAGCAGACAATATGTTGCAAATTGGTGTTCACGATCAAGGTGAAACCGTAAGACACTCTTGATCGCCTAAAGGCTCGTCTGGTGGCTAAATGATATTCTCAGACCTATGGTGAGGATTATTTTGAGACATTCTCTCCAGTTGTCAGGATGACATCTGTGCTTGTACTCTTGGCCTTAGCTGTTCGCTATGACTGGCCATTGTTTCAGCTGGATATCAAGAATGCATTTCTCCACGGGGATATTGAGGAAGAAGTGTATGTGGTGCAACCTCCCGGGTTTGTTGCAAGGAAGGGTAAAAGTGTGTCATCTGCGGAAGACACTCTACGGTCTCAAACAATCACATCGTGCGTAGTTTGGTTGATTTACACATGTTGTTATTCAGTTTGGTATGTGTCAATTAAAGAAGGATCATTCGGTATTCTATCGACAGACATAAGTTGGAAGGATACTACTTGGTGTTTATGTTGATGACATTGTGATCACGAGAGACGACAGTCAGGGTATTGCAGGACTAAAGAAGTTTCTGGGAGAACAATTTCAGACCAAGGATATGCGATCGTTTAACTACTTCTTGGACATTGAAGTCACACACGGGGTAAGCGGGACATTGTAATGTCTCAGAGGAAGTATGTGCTGGACATACTAAATGATGCATGCTTGATGCAAGTCAAGGGAGCAACCTCGCCCATGGATCCAGGGGCAAAGTTACTCCCAGACGAGGGTGTCCTGATGACCAATCCGGATCAATATCGTCGAGTGGATGGAAAACTCAACTACTTGACGGTCATGACTCGTCCGGATATTTCCTTCGTCGTAAGTATCGCAAGTAGATTTATGGCTTCTCTACGAGTTCCATACTGGTAGATAGTTCTCATAATTCTGCCATATCTAGTCCAGAATTCAGGAAAATGAATTCGGATGGAGAATCATGAACATACTCGTGTTGAGTGCTTTACCGATGCTGACTGGGGTGCAAGTCTGACGGATAGACGGTCTACGTCTGGCTACTCGGTATTTATTGGCGGAAACTTGGTATCGTGGAAGAGTACGAAACAAAGTGTGATAGCACAGTCAAGTTCGGAAGCAGAATATCGAGCCATTGCTCATGGCACAACATAGATGTTATATCTGCAGTATCTTCTACAAGAGCTGGGAGAAGAAACACGATATAAAGCAGCAAATATATGGTGTGATAACTAGTCTGCTATCCATATTGCTACCAATCATGTATTTCATGAAAGGACGAAGCACATTGAAATCGACATATACTTTGTCCGTTATGAGTATAAAAAGGGGATGTTAAAATTTTACCATGTGAGGACCGGTGATTATATAGCCAATATCTTCACAAAGTCTCTTTTGGGTCCTCGGGTTCAATTTATGTGTAACAAGCTGGGCATGATT
Organism: Iris macrosiphon; assembly: GCA_036927795.1. NCBI lineage: Eukaryota > Viridiplantae > Streptophyta > Magnoliopsida > Asparagales > Iridaceae > Iris > Iris macrosiphon. The sequence goes on from JAYESA010000004.1 coordinate 209,910,586, forward strand.
GACATCTATGCTCCAGCTTGAGGGAGAGTGTTAAGTATTAGTAGTATTGGGCTTTAGTCCCCACATCGGCTAGAACAATAGGGAGAGGGGTTAGCCTCTCCTATATTATATGTAACCCCCTTCTCAATAATAATCATCCTATTATTATTTTCTACAGTTACTATTAGTTTGGTTTTTCTTTAATTTTTGTACATAGTGCTGTCAATGGTATAGATTAACCACTGGTGGGTAGAACCAAATCACCTTTGTGACATGTTGCTAAGATACTAAGAAAGTGATAAGGTCTTTTGTCCCTTACATTTATCTCTAAATTTGCGAAGTTTTGAAGCTTAAAAAATACGGAAAGCCTGTCTTCTTTTTTTTCTTCACCTCGTTATAAGAATTGAACATGCAGGAAGGAATTAGCATTTGTTTTCTGCTTGATCTAATTTTCTTTTCAAATTATTATCTAGAGAGACTGACAGGGAATGCTTTATTTAGAAAAGACTGAGGTTATGAATTTCATTGATAGTTTCTCTCATATCTTATCATTCTCTTTGCACCTATTTCGGTATCATGATGTTTCTGTAGCATGCCTCAAACTCCTTTCCATCCGATTTACATTGTAAGAGTACATTTTCTCTAGTCCGTTGTTTGAGCTATTCCTTAAAACTTTGCATCCATGTAGACTTTCAGTCACCTCTTCTTTTAAACTTTTTGGCACTAAGTTTATATCCATAAACACTCGTTATGACACATTAATTGAACTCGTGTCATTTATCTGATTAAAATAAAATCAAAGAAGGCAAGGTTATATATGTACGTTTGTGGTGGTGGTTTTTTTTTGGGGGGGGGGGGGGGGGGGTGTGGTATAGTGTTGGCCTAAATTATATGTGAGAGGCATCTGCTTGCAGGAATCTTTTCATTGGAGTCCTCCCTTTAGTTATTAAATGAACCCACCCATTAACAGTTAACACATCGGTTTCTTCATGCAACCCAGAGAATCAACCTACCTACACCCTACCCTCCCTCCCACAGGCCGTGAGCTTGTACCAATGAGGACAGCAACAACAGCCCACTACGGTTGTCTGCAAGCATGTCCTGACCATGAGCTTGTGCTGGCAAGGACAGAGACAACTCATGTTGGTTGTCGGTGAGCTTCAACCAGTTCACAGCTAGTTCAAATCGAAGGGACCTTCATCGGCACAATCAAAGGTTCTTAAAGCGGAGGCGAGATCTATGCACTTGGTAGCAACGATGACCACAATGGTCAACACAGAAGCTCGGTATGGCGTACGAGGGCTTGGCAGGGGTGGGGGGCTCGTTTGAGGGTGGTGAGGCGATGGTTGGGTTGTGGATTGGATGGCAGAGAGGTGGAAGGATGTTCTGCACGTGCTCCCTCACTTGCTGGAGAACACGGGGAGGACTAGCAGCGGGCCTTGTCTGTGGTGAGGACAGGGTCCATGTCCAAAGGAGAGGATGAGGAAGCTTGAGAGATTGGCGTGAGGAATAATGGCTTCGGAGGGAAGACCTAGTCTGGAGAAGATGATGCCTTAGCTTTATGTTTTAATTTATAACCAGTGAGGAGAGGACATCTGGATGTCTCCCCAAATTTAATACGGGTGTCTAGACCCCCTTTTCTGCATGCGTGTGTATATATATATATATATATATATATATATATATATATATATATATATGTATATATATATATATATAATGAGGGATCAATATCCCCACTCTTATGTATTTTCAAAAAATTTCATGATCACATCCGTTGGATCTTGTTTAAGTCATCTAATCTTAAACATTGATTTGAAGTTTTGAATCATTCAAATCAATGGTTAAGATTATATGACTTAAACAAGATCCAACAGTTGTGATCATAAGAATGCTTTAGGGGATGCAAAAAAGCGGGGATCCCGATCCCTTGTATATATATATATATATATATATATATATATATATATATATATGTTAAACGGAATATGAGCCA